>JAJPUD010000776.1:80888-246553 GCA_023553655.1 Myrmecobius fasciatus | reverse complement strand
GAGAGAGAGAGAGAGAGAGAGAGAGAGAGAGAGAGAGAGAGAGAGAGAGAGAGAGAGAGAGAGAGAGAGAGAGAGTTTTTTGCTCATTTTTTTGATCTATTTACTGACTTTTAAAGTTGAGTTCTGCTCTGGGGAGCATTATCCCAAGGCTCTTGCACTGAGAGCCAGGGTCATTGGTTTTCTTTGCCAAGGCTTCTGAGTCTTGTAGCTTTGCCACTGTGCTGGAGTCACTCCTGCTGTGCTGGGATTCCAGGGCTTGCAGTTGGCCCTCTGCATTGGGGCTTGAGGCTTCACTGATGGCCTGCCTAGCCAGGAGAGGACTGGGCTGCTGATTTGTGCTGTGGCTAAGAGCTTCCTGCTGACTTGCCTAGACACCATCTGTGCTAAGCTGTGGTCCCCTTTTTACCCAAGTGAGACAGACCTTTCCTGAAATCTTTCTAAGTTATCTTCAGTTGAAATTTTTTTTTACGCCATATTTTTGAGATTCTATCACTCCAGAATCCACTTAGAGGCTTGAATTCATGTTTCTGAGTGAAACTAAAGAGAGCTCAGACAACTTTCTGCCTTTTCTATGCCACTGTGACTCCACTCATATTCTAAGTATATTAAAATTCACTCACTCATATATTCAACCTGATATAAATTATCATCCATCTAACCCCAGATGTATTACTGCTTTTACAGAATCAATAAAATTCAATTTCAACAAAAATGCATAAAATACTAACTTTTTCAAAAGTTTAAAGTCACTGAGAAATACAAAGCTCAAAATACCAGTCACATAAGAAATGGAAGTGTATAAAAGAGGTAGAGAAAATCTTATGCCTTCAGCACCTGGGTCATGGTTTTATACTCTGCCCTCTTTCCCATCAGCAAACTTGAGGGCTAATTGTTCATATTCTATTCAGACATCTTGTTCTCATGATTCCTCATTTTCCCTCACTTATATCTTTATATTAGTTGCTCACTAATGTATTCCTTGGAGACTACCCCTCCCAACCTAAGAGAGACCCCACTTACTCTATCAGGGCATATCCACTAAAGTTGTATCTCTTGAAAGTTTAAAAGTGTACTCAGTTTTCTATCATATTTGACTTTTTGTGATCCCATTTGTGGTTTTCTTGGAAAAGATACTAAAATGGTTTCCTATTTCCTTCTCTAGCTCATGTTACAAATAAGGAAACTGAGACAAACAGGGTTAAGTAATTTTCCCAGGGTCACATAACTAGTAAGTGTCCGAGGTTGATTTGAACTCTGGACAGTAAATGTTCCTGACTCCAGAGACTCAGTCAGAGAAACGGAATTAGTTCTAAGTAAATTATTTTAATAAAGTGACATAGGAAGAAAATAGCAACAAGAATTTTTCCCATAAACCTAGATCAATGAAGTCCTCCACAAACTGAAAGAGCATCAGTGGGAAGAATGAATACATGTAAAGAATATGTATCGGAAATCATATATTTACATATGTGCATACAGATTACTCACACACATATATACATGCATGTATATATGTATATGTGGGATATATATGTGTTTGTATACACACATATATATGAATAACATGTACAGCCAGATTACATGCATGAAGAAGTATATGCATAAAAATTAATGGAGCAGCTAGGTGGTGCAGTGGATAGAGCACCAGCCCCGAGTTCAAATCTGGTGTCAGACACTTAACACTTCCTAGCTGTGTGACCCTGGGCAAGTCACTTAACCCCACCTGCCTCAGCAAAACAAAACAAGCATCTTCTTGTTGTGTCATCTGGATCTTCTGCTCTGGTCTCTAAGCCTCTGCTGGACTTGGCTTATCTCCTTTGCTTGGAGAAAATATATAAAATTTACATATTTATATATAATATATAATATATTTGTTTATATATATTTATATATAAATATTATAATTATTTATATTTATATATTAATATATTGTATACAATATACAATATATATTACATATTATAACATATTATACAAATAATATTAATATATTATGTATATATGATATATAATATATTGATATTATAATATATTATATTACAATATTAATATATATATTTATATAAAATATTTATTTTCCTTATATTTCCTCTCTTTCTCTCACCCCCCTTGTCCAATCCACTGCCCAAGCCTCTTGATTTTGCTTTCATAAAATCTGTTGCATGTACCCCTGCCTCTGCTCTGATACTACTACCTATTTGTTGCAAATCTCTTATCACCTCACAGTCAGACAATTGTGATAACCTACTGGATGGTCTCCTTTCCTCAACAATCCACTCCACTTTATCCTTCATTTAGCTGTCAAATTTTCCGGAAATGATTTTCCTAAAGTTCTAGTCTGGCCATGTCACTCCTCTGCTTAATAAATCCCAGTAGCTCCCTATCACCTCTAGGATAAAATATAAAATCGTGTTTGGTGTTCAAAGCCTTTCATAACCTGGCACCCTACTAATTTTCTAGAATTCTTTTATCTTAGTCCCTTCTCCACAGGTGCTCTTTGGTCTAGTGATACTGACTCTTTATTATTGTTCCCATAAGATACTCCATCTCCAGATTCTTGGCTTTTTCACTGGCTTTCTACACTAATTGGAATGTTCCTCCTTCACATTTCCATGTGCTGACTGACTTCTTTCCTGATGAAATACCACCGTCTACAGGAAGAATTTTCCAGTTCTCCTTAATTTTAGTGCCCTTTTTCTGTTGATTAGTTCTAATTTATCCTTCATATACCTTGTTTGCATATAGCTATTTGTATGTTGCCTCCCCCATCAGATTCTTTTACTTGCTCTCTTGGACCGGGCATATCTTTTACCTCTTATCATATCCCCAGAGCTTATGCTTAGCATAGTACCTGGTAGATAGGTACTGAGTAAATGTTCACTGATTATTGAACCTCCCTAGGTGTTGCAAGTTAAGCCACAAGCCTTCCTTCGTGTGACTTTAAATGACCCATTGTAGCAAAGATAGATTGCTTTTACAATCATTTTTGATTGGTTTGTGCTTCTGTGGAAAATTCTAATTTCCCCAAAAGCAGCTGCTATAGACTAGCACATGCACATTCCCTCCTTTCCAATATAGTATCTCCTATTACCTTCTGCCTTCAAAAATGCCCAGCTTAGGAAAGGAAAAGGGAGAAACAGAATGGTGTAAATTATCTGCCATAAAAAGAGGCAAGAAAAAGCTTTTACACTGTAAGGGAAAAGGGGGAGAAGAAGGGAAATAAGTGAACCTAACTCTTATCAGAATTGGTTCAAAAAGGAAATAACATACTCAATATGGGTAGAGAAATCTATCTCATCCTGCAGGAAAATAGGGGAATGGGAAACAGGAAGGAGGGAGAGTGATAAAAAAGAGAGTATATTGAGGGGATGCCCATCAATGTGAGAATAGCTCAATAAACTGTGTAATGTGATTATGATGGAATATTGTTGTTCTATAGGAAATGATGAGCAGGGACGCCCTCAGAAAAAAAAATTCTGGAAAGTTCTCCTGAACTCAAGCAAAGTGAAATGAAATATATGCAAAGTAATAGTGTTCTAAGATGATTTACTATTCTCAGCAGTACAAGAATTCATGACTATGTTGAAGGACTGATGATGAAGAGTCCTAACCAAACCCAGAGAAGGAACTGATTATGTCTGAAAACAGATTGAAGCATACTCTTTATATATATTTTATTTTTTTAACTTCATTTTTCTTGAGGGTTGTTTTTGGGAGGGTTTGCATAACTTCATAAATGTGGTTTCTTAAATGGGGGCTAGGGTGGGTGGGAGATAATTTGGAATTCAAAAGTTTTAAAAACATATACAAAAAAATTAAATGTAACTGGGGGAAAATATTAAATAAAAAAAAGAAAAATGCCCAATCGCCAAGCCTGAAATCTTGAAAATATTTCACCCTAACATTTTCATGATTCCATCTACACCCCTGTTGTTAACCCTATTCACAAACATATTCCTCACACGTGTGGTATAGGTTCTATTTCTTTATGGGAACCAGACAGTATTTATGAAATTGCCTAAGCATATTTTCTTAAAAGCAACAAGAAAAACCTATGATGACCTCATAACCATGATTGCTAAATAGAAGTTTATAAAATAATTGATTCATTGATTTAAGAAAACATTCTCAAACATGTGATTTGATGTGAGAAAGAGACAACAAGTTGGATCCTACTGGGTTTGGGGCCCAGTATAGCTCTTTAAAAAAAAATTAGAGATTTGAATAAAAACAATGTGTAATAAATGACAAAAGCACTAGATTTCAAAATTAAAGGACCTGGATTTGAATCCTGTCTCTGTTACTTCCTACCTGTATGACCTTAGAAAAATAATTTTGTGTACTTGTGTTTCCATTTCTTCATGTGAAATATGAAGGTTTGGAACCAGATAGTTTCAAAAACCTTCTAGCTTCAAATTTATGGTGTTTAGACAGGGTAGAGAATATACATGCAATATTTAATTAGAAGTTAGCTCTTGTTTTTTTGTCTATTGTTTTATTTTTAAATTTTTCAATATTTTATTGAAAGATTTATAGTGAACATCATATATGACCAGTTTAAAATTTGCTTGGAAATTATATTTATGCAATTTAATTGAGATGAATAAATTATTTTAGAAATTTTTAGTTATGCATTATCTTTAAGGTCTTAACAGGATTCTTTATATTTCCTTTTTTTTTTTTTTTTGCTTTTTGCTGGGGCAATTAGGGTTAAGTGGCTTGCCCAGGGTCATACAGCTAGGGAATGTTAAGTATCTAAGACCACATTTGAACTCAGGTCCTCCTGACTTCAGAGCTGGTGCTCTATCCACTGCTCCACCTAGCTGCCCCTCCATTCACTTTTATTCTCTTTTCCTTTCACATGATTGTACTCCATTCTCCTAGTAATGCTTTTTTGCTTTTTTTTTTTTGCTTTGCCTTATTGTCATATAAATCTTTCAAGATTTATTTGCATATTTATACCTGTTATTATTAATTACATTATAATATTTCATTACCAAAAGTTATTTAACTTTTTCTCTGATGTTGGATATTTAGATTTTCTATAGTTTGGGATAATTTCATATAATGAAACAATAAATATGTTTGAACAAATATCTCCCTTTTTAAGTTATCAAGATATTTTGCAAACTATGGCATTATTGTGTCAAAGGATACAATTTTTAAAGAAAATATTTTACTGTATATTGCCAGCTTATTCTATGGAAAGATTCTACAGGTTTAGAATTCCACCATAGATAGATTTATATGTAATGCCCCTCTAACTTTGGCAGCAAAGATGAGTTTTGGTTTTTTTCACTTTTAATTATTTTTTTTCTTTTGATGCCAATCCTGCCATTTTAAAGAGTATAATGAAGTTTGAAGAGTTGCCTATGGTAATACAAGAAAGAAAACAATTTAAAAAATCGTTTCTTTTTGAGAATCTGTTGGGTGAGGGGTTAGTGAGTTTGAGCCAACATAGAGGAGAACTGGGATCAAATTCTCTAACACTTACTAATTGAATGACTATGAATAAGACTTTCAACCCCTATGTACCTCAACTTCCTCCTCTATAAAATGAGGATAATAATGTCTACAGTATCAAAGTCAGAGGATTATTGTGAAATTCAATATAGATAATATAGGTAAATTCCTCTACAAATTTGGAAGTGCTGTGTAACTGTCAATGTTATTATATTATCTTTATTTCCTCCAGTGTTCTGTCCAGTGCTTTACACTCCAACTAATGTTTGGCAAATTTTAGTAGAACTTGATGTGATTGAAACTGAACTTCAGCTGGTGCCTAGTTAAATGCTTTGTTTTGGGTTTTTTTTTATTTATTTGATTTTTTTGTTTTTCCAATATTCCTTTACTCTTACTATCTCTGTCTCTGTCTCTCTCTGTCTGTTCCTCTTCCTTCTTTTTCCTCCTTTACCCTTCAGCCATGCCTTTCCAAATCCCATCTCAGGATTACAACCATCACTACCTTTTTTACTTCCTTTCCCAAGCTGCAGAATAGAGCTGGAGGAAATCATAAAATAGCACTAATTGGGTCCTCTGCATATTTGTGTTATCTAACCTTAATTTGATCTCACTGCACAGATAATCATTCTTGCTTCCCTAATTGATTATCTGTCCTACCAGCTGTTTTAAACTAATGGTCTATCCTCAAGCCTTTCATGGTACTGCCCTTACCTCAACCTCACACTTACAGACCTCTACCCATACTTTACAAAAAGAAATAATAAAATCATTTACCTTGAGTTGTTCATCTTTGCCTTCTCATCTCATATCACTCAGATGTATTCCCTAACTGCTGCCTCCTTTGCTCCAGTCTCAGATGTAGAGTTGACCCTTCTCATTGCCGCGACCAACCCATCTGTAAATACAAAAAGAATATTGATGCAAAAAAATCTTGTATTCAATATTAGCAGAGTCTAGAATCATATTTTAAAACATCGCATAACAATATTGAATATTCAATAAACTAGGAATATAACAGACCCCATAAATAACAAAACAGCAAAATTGCATGCTTATATTCATAGATGCAAAATAGCTTTTAGCAAAATAAAATTACTTTAGAAATATTAAAAAACATAAGAATAAATGGACTATTTATTATTACAGTAAATTCTAGAGGTCTTTTTATTAAACTCAGATTTAAAGCAAGGGCATTCATTTTCAGCATTATTATTTGATATAGTCTTATAAATTATTTAGAGCTATAGATGGGTATTTGGTAGTCTGAAAGAAATTTCTTCCATTTTTTAGACTTCTTAGAAATCCCTAAGGCTCAATTATAATAGGCTGCCTCTCCTCACAAATACTACTTTGTCTCTTTTCTTGAAAGTTTACATTCCTGGATCTTTATTTTACTTTTTTTTTTTTTTTTTTTTTTTTTTTGCTAAGGCAATTGAGATCAAGTGACTTGCCCAGGATCACACAGCTAGGAAGTGTTAATATCTGAGGTCAAATTTGAACTCAGGTCCTCCTGACTTAAGGGCTAATGCTCTATCCAATGCGCCACCTAGCTGCCCCCTGGATCTTTATTTTCTGGAAACTTCTTTGCCCTATTCTTTAGAGTAGGAATTTGCTAGTTTACAACTAACATCTCATTCCTATTATATCAAAGAGAGATGACCCAATCAAAATCTGTTAATGAAACACCATCCTGTGATCAGATAATGGAAATAAAAAGATAAAAAATGAAACAATCTTGTTTAGTAGGGAGAACTTACAGTATATGTCAAAGAAACAATATGTAAACATATAAGTAGATATTACCTTTCTATTTCCATTTCTATATCCATCCATCTATCTGAGAGATATTATTAGCTAGTAGGGAGAGGGGTAATTAGTGAAAGTATAACATAGGAGACATCACTTAAGTTGAGCTTTGATAGAAACTAGGAATTCTCTAAGAGAAGTGAGAAATATACCAAGCAAGAGGATAACATGGTCAAAATTATAGAAATACATGGAATGCCATGTAAGAGGAATATCAAGAATCACAGAGCATATAATACAGACAGTTAGATGACTAAATAATGTATTTATGAAGCACTTACTATGTTCTAGGCACTTTGATATGAAAATAGAAACAAAAGCTAACAAGTAAATCCTTACTATAAAATAGATTACAATCTAAGGGAAGATGACACCATATAGGGAGCAGAAAAACAGAGGTGCCAGAAACAGAGAATTGCCAGAAAAACAGAAGTTTAGAGAGTTAAATACCAACTGAAGTGAATGAATAATAAAGCTAGAAAAGTTGGGTAGAGTCAGGTCATGAAGGACTTTGAATATCTGACAGAAGGCTGTATTTTTGATCCCTAAAACAACAGGAAACCATTAAAACTTCTTGAGCTGGACAGTATAGTATTCTTTCCTTTATGAAATTAGTTTGATACCTTTTTTTCCAGTATGAACTGGAGAAAAGAGAAAATGGAGGTAGTGAGACTATTTGGGAAGCTATTGAAATAATCCAGGCAAGAGATGATGAGGAGGTGAACTAGTGGAACAGCCATGTGAATACAGAGATGGGAATATATATGGGATATACTTTGGAGCTAAAATTGTTAAGACTTGGCAAATGGATTAGGCCAGAGTGGAGTTGAAGATGGTTCCAAAGCTCATGGTTGTCCCTAACTTCCTTGCTATCATAATTTATGGACTGTTTAAAGTCTTCCCTAGTTTGGAGTATCCTAGTACAGAGGTGTCCAGGTTAGAAGCAGCAAAGTTTTCGGGTGACCCTACCTGAGGACTATGAAGAGTAACAAAAAATTTGGATAACTCCAGGTTATAAATTCAAGAATGATCTTTCAGAGATCAGTTGTTGTCATCTTTTCTTCTTCTATTGTCTTCTGAAGACCATTCTTCCTAATGTTCTGACATTATTCCTGGAGATCATCAATTGTATTCTATCCTTCTATCCATCTTTGATTTGGACCCTTGTTTACCTCCAGATTGTTGTTGTTTTTCATTTTAAACTGTATTCCCTTCTTTAAACCTTATTCCATTCCCTTAAATTTTTTTTGATGTCCAGACTCTATCTCTGACTTAAAACCCAATGCTTTTTCTATTCCCCTTTTAATGGTGATGCTGTAGAAGATATTTCTACTCAGGTATAGATTGAACAAACTGATTTTTAAGTTCTTACAATTCTAAGGTTCTGTGGTTTGTGTGTGTGTGTTTGAGTTTCATTCTCAGTGATATAAAAACTTTAGAACTAGAAAAAGACCCTAAAGACTGTCTAATCTTTACAAGTAAAATAACTGAAATGATTTTTAGATATTTTCACCCTTCACAATCTAGAGTATCACCTAGCTATCCTTGTTTCATTACAGTGTTACGCCATATTTGCCAATAACACTGTGCAATCAGAGGGTGAGGAACATCAGATCTATTAAAGCCTATGGTCCATTCGGCTTAGTTGTTCTGACTGCATCAAATAAGTTGCCTTATTGTTCAAGAAGTGTTTTAACATCCCTGCTATACGTCCTTTCCCCCAAATGGCTCTTGATTTAAGGATTATAGTGAGATTTTTCCTCAATACCTTTCCCCAAGTACTGTAACTTTCTTATGAAATGTTCTCTCTGGAAAGCTATTCATAATTAACCATAAAATATGTTAGATGAAATCATTAGCCTTTAAAAAAAATGACTGTTATCTGTTTGGAATACTAAAAATGTTCCTCATCCAGGTATGGCTGCATAAGAAAACAATTTCTCGCTGGTTTCTTGGTAAGCAAATTGGCATCTTAAAATATCTGTGTGATCATTTTTTTTTTTTTTTGCTTTTTTTTTTTTTGCTGAGGCAATTGGGGTTAAGTGACTTGCCCAGGGTCACACAGCTAGGAAGTGTCTGAGACCAGATTTGAACTCAGGTCCTCCTGACTTCAGGGCTGGTGCTCTAACCACTGCGCCACCTAGCTGCCCCAATATCTGTGTGATCATAAACAATTCACTTAACTTCTCTATGATTATTCCCATCTGCAAAATCGGGATAATAATAGCACCTACCTCCAACAATTGTTGTGAAGATAAAATGAAATATTTGCAAACATTAAAACTAGCTGGCTAGTTAGCTAGCTAGTTGGGTAGTAGCAGTGATAGTAGTAGTAGCAGGAGGAGGAGCAGCAGTAGCAGCAGCGGTGGCAGCAATAGTAATTATACTTCCCAAAACATAGGCTCAGGAAAATTAAAAATAAACCAATCAATCAAAACCAAATCAGGGGTTCCTGAAAGTCAGTGGAGTAGTAAAGCCAATAAACTGCAAAGTTTACATTACACATATTATGTGCATATCCAGTGATTTGTACCCTACATTCCCTCAATCAAACCCTATGTTTCTTTTTTTTTCTTTTTGCTGAGGCAATTGGAGTTAAGTGACTTGCCCAGGGTCACATAGCCAGGACGTGTTAAGTGTCTGAGGTCAAATTTGAACTCAGGTCCTCCTGACTTCAAGGCTGGTGCTCTATTCACAATGCCACCTAGCTGCCCAAACTTTATGTTTCTTTATGGGAAATTACATCAAGAGGAAAAGATAAGCAGATTTTGGGAAACCAAGAAAAACAGACTGGCTGGTGGTTCTACTAAGAATACAAAAGTGGAAATGTGTTTATTTGCCTTAAAAAGAGATAATTTTTTAAAAAAAAGAATGGACTTTTATTGAAGTGGCCATTCCCTACAATGAATCAGCACTATGCCAATTCATTGTAAATTATATATTTGCTACTCAAAAAGACTCAACCAAGTCACTCTTTTAAGCCACTGGGGCAAAATTGAAGGTACTACTAACATGGCACTTATGTGGTCCTCTGAAAAGATTTCATGAAATGTCTTAATAAGCTAATGAATCAATTATTTTCCTATAAAAGCTGTATTATATTTTTTTAGCTTGTAATAAAAGAGCTGATAGTAAATTTCTAATTAAATATCTAGAACTCTGCCATCCCCAAATTAATTGTTCTTAAAGTAGGAAGAAAATGCTTCACATGGCTCACTAGTAAAAAATGATAGCATATTTTAGAAAATTTTGTAAAATATTAAGACCTGAATCTGTTAATAGTAAGCTTGAAGAAGAAGAAAGTGGGAATTTCAAGGCAGAGTGGATGAAAGAGGAAAAGGTACTCTCTTTTTATACACCCATTTCCTCTTCTATTTTGATTGTGATCCTCTCTCCAGAGGGTTTGATTTGATTTTGGAAGGGGAAGCCAAAATTATGAAAATGCATAATGATATTTGTAAAATACTTTAAAGTTTCAAATACATACTTTAAAAATTATTCTTTTATTTTGAACTTGAACACTAAAAAAACAATTATTTTCATACATACAGCAGAATATCAAAAGAGAATTATATATGGAACCAAGAACCTACATTCATCACTTGAATTTTTTTTTTTTTTTTTTGCTTTTTGCTGAAGCAATTGAGGTTAAGTGACTTGCCCAGGGTCACACAGCTAGGGAATGTTATGTGTCTGAGACCGAATTTGAACTCAGGTCTTCCTGACTTCAGGGCTGGTGCTCTATCCACTGCGCCACCTAGCTGCCCCCATCACTTGAATTTTTTAAAGTATATAACAAAACCCACAATTTACTTTCAAAACTTCCCTGCTTGTGTGTTGTGCTTCCATTTTAATTACCTCATGTTCCCTTTGGTATATTTTTTAAAAATTCAAAATTAGCTGAGGTGAGGGAACACAGCCTTGTAACAAATAAGCATATTCAAGGAAAAAAAATCCGTAGAGTGGGCATAATTAAAAATGTATATCAAGTATCTTATAATTGAAATACTGTCTTAGCCCTAGGATCAACTTGTTTTCAAAGTAACTATTTCTGTTCAACCTATTTAAGAAGTATTGTTAATCAGTGTGTCTTTATTTCCCCCCCCCCATTCAGATTCTGTTTATATTTGTTTATTCTACTAATTTAAAAATAATGTGTTCTAAACAGTAAATTATTTGGCTGAACATAGATAATTGATTTTGAAATGACTCCCCCATCAGTAAGTAGTTGTTTCCTGTCTGTTAAGATACAATCAATTTCATTTTTATAATGTTTGGTACTTAATGTGTTTACTGATTCTAAGTATCTTTTAAATTTATTTATTTATTTAATTTTTAATGGAATAAAACACACATTTCCATAACATTATAATAAAGATGATGGTACAAATCTATCATATACAGTTTCTATTCCTTTTAAATATATAATTGAAATACTGTATAAATTTCTTTCTTGTTTTTTTCCTCCCCCATTCTTTAGAGATGGCTATCATTACAAATGTGTGCATATATGTACATACACATATATACGTATGCACATGCATATTATGTATATATTAAAAATCATTCTATACATACTTCTTTTTATCAGTTCTTTCTCTGGATGCAGATGGTGTCTTCCTTCAAATGTCCTTTGTAGTTAATTTGGATATTTATAATAGAATGAATTATTTGATCAAAATTGTTCTTAGAACAATATCACTGTTACTGTATACAATGTTCTCTTGGTTCTGTTCATTTTGCTCTTAATTATTTCATAAAGACAGATATAAGGTTTCTGAGGAATCTGCAAGCCTTTGGATTCTTTTATATCTTAATTTCAAATCATAATTAACAACATGTTTTCCAGGCTCATCTTATGATTCCCCTTGCAGTAACTAATTGCAAAGCTATCAAGTTATTAAGTATCAAATTATATGTTGACTTTGTTTAGAGGACTTTGTCTAATTATCTGTAGAATTCTTGTCTCAATCTCTGCAATATTTTGATGCATAAACTACAATTGTCTTCATGGCAGTCTGTTTACTTACAATCATCCTAAGCACTGTTAGTAAAATAATCAAATACTGAATGAAGTGTTTCTTGTTGTACGTAGGTATATGATAAAAAACAACTCTTCAACTCCTTTATTTGCCCTTCTAGGAAGAATTTGTGAATTTTTTTTCATTTAATCACAATCTCTGATTGACTTCTGATTCCATTTATAAAAAGGATATTACAAATTCTTAGAGATTGAAACATCAGCAGACATTTAGTCCAAAACATGCCAGGAACAAATCACCACTATCATACATTCAGCAAGTGGTCATTCAGTCTGATTGAAGACTTCCAATGAAGGAGAATTTCTCACCTCCTTTCTGAGCCAACCCATGCTGCTTTTGAACAGTTATAAATGACAGGAAGTTTCTATCAGTCATCAAGCTTAAATCTTCTCCTTTGTAATTTCTAACAATTGTTCCAGGTTTAGGTGTCCTGTGGAAGGCAAAGAGAACAAAGTTAATACTTCTACTCCATGACAACTCTTCAAATATTGAATATAGCTTTAACCCTCCCCCCCCCAGGTGTTTTCTTCTACATGGTTAACATTTCCCCCTTTTTTTTTTTTTTTTTTTTTTTTGCAAATGATCCCTCATGGAATGAACTCAAGAATCTTTATCATCTTACCTGCTCTCTTCTGACTCTTCTCCAAATAATTGATGTCTATCTTAAATAGCCATTCCCAAAACTGAACCTAATATTCAGTTATAATTTTACCAACGCACACAAAGGGACTATCCATGCCATTTTCTTGAAATTCATTTCTTTTTTTTAAAGTAGCCTAAAATTGTATTTTAGCTATTATGTTATGTTATTAACTCATTTAGCTTTTGATTCATTAAGATTCTCAGATCATTTTTAGACAAATTATCTGTGTTTCTCCTTAGCCTGTACTTATGATGCTAGGTTTTTAACGCAAGTATAAAATTATCCTAATCACTACTAAATTTGATCTTATTATATTCAGTCCACTATTAAGGCAATCAGAATTTATTAAAGCATTAAAAGTCCTGGAAATACAATAGAAGCAAAAATAAAGATATTCTATATCCTCACAGAATTGACATTTTAATGGGTGAAGGCAGCATATAAAGGGAATTGAAAAGATAATACATATAAGGTGGAACAGAGTATCATGGAGCACAGTGGAGAAGTTAATAGAGTCAGGGGTGGAGCTGGGAGAAGAGTAAAGTAGCAAGGATGGGATTGCTAAAGTACTTCTCATAATTGAGGATCTGGGAGGAGGCTTTCAGGATTGGAAGGCCAAACAGATAAATGTCTCTTCCAGGGTAAGAAGGTTGTTGAAGCATGCTGGAGATCTCTGAAGAGTGAACAGTATTGAAAGGATTGAAGGACATTAATATACATGTGTGATTTCACTGTTCTGCTATAGCTACTCTTGGACAGAGATTTCAAATTGAGTATCAATGACTGAATAAACATTTCAAGTTGGTTTAAAAAATGCTATTTTGACAACTTATGTTCTCTGTCCACTAGTCCACCACAATCAATGCTGAAGTAGAAATAAGCCAGACAAGATTAACAGTCATATTGTATTTCTATCTATTTTACAGATGGGTATGGCTAGGTAATTTATGACCAAACTTCTAAATTTAAGCAGATGCTTGAATAAGAGATATAATCTATTGCCTAAGGATATCCTGGTTTCTCCAACATCATATTATTTACCAGATCTGTGTTCAGCTGGTATTGTCTTTGAGAAATCAGCATTACTTCCATGCCAAAATGAAGCATAATAACCTTTATCACGTAGCATGTATATTTTAATTGCTTATGTTTAAATATTTACCTCCTACTAGTTTTAATCAATGTTTCAGATGCCTTCAATAAGAACAAACATGGCATTAAGGTCAATTGCTCGCACTGGTGAGAAATTATGTTAACTTGAAAAGATTACAAGCCAAGACTGAAGTGAAGGAGGAGTTGGTGCATGATGTTTTGTTCACATCTAGTGTTCACATCACACTGTACATTCAAAGCAGCCTCTGAAGCTGAGAGGCAACAAAATATAGTTTGATTCTCTGATGCTTGTGCTAGTGAAATGAGGTCAACTTGAAATGGATTGATCTCAAAGATTTCATTTTGACCTATGGCAATCTGAGTTTTCCTTTCTAAACAGTGAAAAGAAAAAATGACGCATCCATTCCAGGAAGCACACATAATGAATATACTGGAAGAATTAGACATACATCCCTTAGGACATGAATTATTCAAAGTAAGACATCCTTGCTTTCTGGAATATGCTACCTCTAGTTCTGAAGAAGGATCAATTACAGCAGCAACAACAACAACAACAAAGTGACTTTGGAATTACAAAGATATCCAGCAAGCATGCAACAATCTAAGAACTTCCTCTTCCCCGATGGTTCATGGTTTTAGACAATTACTAAGAGAGGTTAAGTGACTTGCTTAGGATCACAAAGCCAGTGTATGTCAAAGGCTGGACTTGTGCTCTCCACCTATACAACAAATGACAGAAAAAAGTCAAAACCACTCTTTTTTTGTTTTTTCTTTTCTTTAGAAGGAGAATAATTTAGAAGCTGGAAGGATTAGAACAAAAAGATTAGAATGGAATCAAGACTGAAGCCCCTAGTTTTCTTGGTTGAATTCAAATCATTGAACCCAGAAGAACCTCTTTCCAGAGTACTGGCAAGTGTGATTCCTGAAACATCATTAATTATGTTTGAAATAATAGGAAGAATTCCAAGAGAGCAAAGCCAAGCTTTGTTAGGAAACCCAGCTCTTTGATCTACAACATGAAAATGCTTACTTTACTTTATGTAATTAAGTTAAGAATAAGTTTTTAGATCTAACTTTCAGTATACCAAAACATTAGGCCATACTGCTTCTTTTTCTGTTATAGCAAAAGCACAAGTGGAAATTGATGGAGTTCATATTTAGAGCTCAGTCTCAGCCATGGTTTTTTTTCCTCTTGGCTCCATTTCTAACACTGGACTTCTTTCTCTACTAATTCCCAGAAAGATACTCACAAAGTATCTGCCACCATGATTTTCCATCAGTCTTCTTAACCTCCCATTTTGGTAACATTCACACCCTAGAAAATACCTTTTTCCTTGTGATTCCCCTGTCAGTTCTTCCTGGAACCCTTTCCCCAATTTTTAAGAAAGTGTTCAGGCTAGCTATGTTTAACTACTTAATTCTTTTTCTCATGTGTACTCCTTATATTCCAGACTTCTTTTTCCTTCATGCCTCTAAGCAAGTACCTTCTCTTTTCCTCCATAAATTCCTACCCAGACTTTATAACTTCATTTTATGTTATGTCTTCTTCCATTAGAATGTAAGTTCTCTAGAAATCTTTAAAATCAGTATTTCTGATAAAGGTCTCATTTCTAAAATATATAAAGAATTGTATCAAATTTATGAGTACAATTCATTCATGACTCTTTTCAATAATGAGATAATTGAGACCAGTTCTAATGATCTTGTGATGAAGAAAGCCATCTACACCCAGAGAGAAGACTGTGGGAACTGAGTGTGGATCACAACATAGCATTTTCACTCTTTTTTTGTTTGCTTGTATTTTGTTTTCTTTTTCATTTTTCCCTTTTTGATCTGATTTTTCTTGTGCAGCATGTTAATTATATAACTATACATATTTTGGATTTAATATATTTTAAACATATTTTATATGTATTTAATTACTTGCCATCTAGGGGAGGGGTAGAGGGAAGGAAGGAAAAAATTTGGAGCACAAGGTTTTGCAAGGGTCAGGGTTGAAAAATTACCCATATATATGTTTTGAAAATAAAAAGCTGTAATTAAAATACAAGTCATTGCCCAATTGATAAATGGTCAAAGCATATAAACAGACAATCTTCAAATGAAGAAATTAAAACCATCTATAATTAATGTTATAAATCACTATTGATTAGAGAAATGCAAATTATAACAACTTTGAAGTACCACCTCACACTTCTCAGACTGGTTATGATGACAGGAAAATATTATGATAAATGTGGGAGGGGATGTGGAAAAATTGGAACACTAATGTATTGTTGGTGGAGTTTTTAAATGATCCAACCCTTCTGGAGAGCAATCTGGAACTATGGCCAAAGGACTATAAAACTGTGCATACCCTTTGACCCAGCAGTGCCATTACTGGGTTTGTATGCAAAGGAAACTATAAAGAAGGGAAAAGGACCCATGTGTGCAAAAATGTTTGTAGAAGTTCTTTTTTTTTGATAGCAAAGAATTGGAAAATGACTGGTTGCCCATCAATTTGGGAATGACTGAACAAGTTGTGGTATATGAAAGGTAATGGAATAGTATTGTTCTATAAAAATGATGAACAAGTTGATCTTAGAAAGACCTGGAAAGTTTTACATGAACTGATGCTGAGAGAAACAAGCAGAGCCAGGACTACCTTGTATTCAATAATAGCAAGAATGGGCAATGATCTATGAAAGACTTAGTTCTTCTCGTTGGTTCAGTGATCCAAAGCAATTCCAATAGACTTTGCACAGAAAATGCCATCTGCATCCAGAAAAAGAAGAAAGGAAGCTGAACGTAAATCATCACATGCTATGTTCACTTCTTTTTTTCTGTTGTTTTTTTTTAATCTCTCCCATGGCTTTGCTTGCCCTTTTTCTCTGATTTTTCTCTCCCAACATTATTCAGAAAACAATGTGTGTTAATAATAAATAAAAAAAATAAATGTATATAAAGACATATCCCCCCCAACACAGCATAGTGCCTGTTCTTCATTTTATTTCAATCATGTCCAACTCCTCATGACCCCATTTAGGGTTTTCTTGGCAAAGATACTAGAGTACTTGGCCATTTCATTCTAACTGCTCATTTTTTAAAAAGGAAACAGGTTTTATAAAGTTAAGTGATTGGCCAGGGTTCATACAGCTATTAAGTGTTTGAACCAGAACCAAGTGAATTCAAGTCCTCCTCACTCCAGGTTCCTGATCTATCAATATAGCTTGTTGAGTTAAATTGACTTAACTTCACTATTACTAAGTGATCTATGCTACCATAAATGATTCATTTAATGATCTGTTTTAACATTTATTCTAAGATTGGATATCAAGCTCACTGGCTTTACAGTTTTTGGAATGTTTTCATTGCTGAAATCAGAAGAATTGGAGCAGATAGCTGATGCAGTGGGTTAAGCAACTGGCTCTGGAGAAAGGAGAACCTGAGTTCAAATCTGCCCTCATATGTTCACTAGTTGTATGTGCTCAAGAAAGTCATTTAACTCTGATAGCCTCCCTCCTAATAAAGGAAAAAAGAAATCAGAAGAATGTAACCATCTGCAGTTCTGTATCTCTTCTCCCATTACTCATGATTGTAATAATCATGTATCTTCAAATTCTTTTGAAATAACATCTTCAAATTCTTTTGGTATACTGGGGTGTAATTTATTTGTTATGTTCCATTTGACTCGAATTAATTTAAGGCAATTAAATTAAATTAAATCTCTTGCTTTTTCCTTATTCATTTATGATATAAAATTTTAACTTTTATGACAAGAACTTATTTGACAGTCTCATGAAGACTATTGATCCCTTCTCAGAATCATGTTTGCTGCTTTTATTCACAATGGAAATTTTCAGTTAGATGCAAGTAAAAATTAAGGTTCATAAAAATAAAATGTGATGTTTTTCCATTCTAAAACTGCATAAAATGTATTCATAGTCCCACTGGGGATCTATGGATCCCAGGGTAAGAATCCCTGATTTCATATTTCAATTTCCTGTATATAAAAAAGATGCTGATAAACTGGAACATATTAGAATATTCTCTCAGGATGCTTAGTGAACCAGAGGTCATACCAAATAGGGACTGATATAAAGGACTGGGCATATTGAACCTAGAGAAGAGAAAACTTAAGGGGAACATGAGAGCTGTCATTAAATATTTGAAGGACTATCATATGAAAGAAGGATTGGGTTTGTTCTCTTTTGTATTGGAGGGGTAGAAGTAAGAAAGAATTATAGAATTATAAATTGTGAGGTCTGAAAGGTCATTTGTCCCAATTCATATCTCAAAAAAGGAAACTTACTAAAAAGTGGTCATCCAGATTTTGATTGAAGACCTAGAGTTAGGGGAATCTACTGACTACTGAGGAAACCTATTACCTTTGGGATACTTCTTATTGTGGAGAGGTTGTTTGTTTGTTTTTTAAAATTTATATCAAGTCCAAATTGGTCCCTTGGCAACTTCTTCTCTTTGCTTCTAGATTTGTCCACTGGAGCCACGCAAAGCAAATCAGTCTCTCAAGCACATAACAACCCTTCCTTTAAATCAAATGAGATAATGTTTGTAAAGTGCGTAGCATGGTGCTGGCACATAATCAGTTCTATATCACTGCTAATTATGATTATTGTTACCATCATCTTCCTTGTACCACTACCACCACCATCATCATTACAAATTTAAAATAGCTATCTTGTTTCCTCCTCCTTCTTCCATCCCAGGTCTTCTATTCTCCAGGTTATGCATTCCCAGTTTCTTCACTTGATTGTCCATTAGGACAAACTTGAAACCATTCACTGCTCAATTCACTTTCCTATAGATAGTCTCTTGCTTATCAATGATGATTGATCAATTTAGGTAAACTGTAGCACCAACCATAGCATCTGTTCTAGATGGCATTTTAATAAGACAGTTAATTAAGACTATTTCTTTCTCATTTCTGTCAGCTCTTCATGTGAACTAAGATTTCAATTTTTTTGTCTACCATACCACACTAACAATTTGTACTGAGTTTATAATCCAGAAAATACCCTGTTCTTTTTCAGAGTGTGTAACTTTAGGATAAGCAATACCATGAAAAAATCAATGAAGCTAAGGACCTATGATAAAATTATAGTTCTTCTTCTTCTTATTTGTGAGACTTTTGTCAAGTGACTTGACCTCTCTGAGACTGGAATAGCTATTCCATAAGATTACTTCCATCTCTGCATCTATCATTTTAATAATCTATTGTCTAAATTACAGGACATCATCTCAAATAAATATAATAAAATTTTACTTAATTAGACTTGTCCAAAGTCAGAATGCATGGCATTAAGTGGCAGTGTATTTCTATTCATCAGAGATTTTCCAGTGAAAGTTGTATAAAGGTTGGTGACCCAATCCAATCTAACCAATAATTATTTAGTATCTCTTATATATAAGACACTGTTAAAGACTGGGCATAAAAAACGTGGAAACTGGCCCTTGCCTTAAAAGATCTTACATTCTACCCGCAATGTTGTAGAATAGGTTCTTGATAACCCAAATCTCAGACTGGATGATCTCTAGGGGAGGGAAAGGTACCTTAAGTTACACTCCTTATAGTAATCTCATAGAAACATATTACATTTTTGCACTTACCTTCATTGATGTCCCCTATTTTCATGTTTTTTTTTCCTTTTAGATTAGTGTAGAATCTAGAAAATCCTTATCAAGTATATTATTCTCTTTTTAAAAATTAATTTTATGATTATGTCATCAGAATTCCATTCTTTTTAAATATTTTTTTATTTTTCCAAATACATCCAAAGATAGTTTACAACATTCACCTTTATATAACCTTATGTTCCAAATTTTTCTCTCAGCTTCCTTTTCTCCTATCCACTTTGGAATCCAATATAGGTTAAACATGTGCAATTCTAAATCTATTTCCATATTTGTCATATTGCACAAGAAAAATCAGATAAAAGGGGGAAAAAACGGAAGCAAGTTACAAGCAAACAACAAAAAAGGTAAAAATACTATTCACTGACCTACAGTCAGTCTCCATAGTTCTCTCTGAATGTGGATGACTCTTTCTATTAAAAGTCTAATTGCCTTGAATCATCTCATTGTTGAAAAGTGCCAAGTCCAACACAGTTGATTATCACAGAATCTTGCTGTTACTCTGCAGTGTTCTCTTGGTTCCACTAATTTCATTTAGCATCAGTTCATATAAGTATTTATAGCTTCAGAATTCCATTTTTGAGAGCTTCCCTTTTAAATTTTCAAGTTATGGGATCCAATGATTCTTTCTCTGAGTCTTCTAAAATATGAAAGTTTTCATAGAGGGAATCAAATCATCATCAACTTTTAAATGATAGGTAGGTTTATAATATGCAGAGATGTATTTGACCAGAAATGTGTTTGGAAGTATAGCAGTTCTTTGGGGGGAAAGGGTAATGTATGGTAGATTGCGTTCTAGGTATAGGGAATGGTGAGAACAAGGATTATTGTTATAAAATTTTCAGTTGTGTCTGACTGTGACCCCATTTGGCATTTTCTTGGAAAAGATACTGACTTACCATTTCCTTTTTCAGCTCATTTGACAGATAAGAAAACTGAGGCAAACAGGGTCACAAAGCTAGTCTGAGGCCAGATTTGAAATCAAGAAGATTAATCATCTTGATTTCAGACCTGACACTGTACCCATTATGCCACTTAGCAGCCTACGAACAAAGGTTCCTAGATGGTAAAATACAAGGCATATTTGGGGAAGGACAAGTATAGTTGGAAGGTAAGATTTACCCCTGGGAGTAGTGGAACAAGAAGATTAGATTGGCTTGAGGTGGTGCAGGGCTTTGAATGTCAGACTAAGAAGTAGACGACTGGAAGCCATTGAAGGTTTTTGAACGAAAACTGAGATGATCAGAACTATAAGTGTTAGGAATTTTCATCTTTCAGCAGCTTGTAGGATGAATCAGAGGGAGAAGAGAGAGGATAGCACTCATATGATGTTAAATCATTCTCATCCACATGAAGCCAAAATATTTCAGTACTACATTAATTTATTCCCATGTTATTTCCACTGTTACTTTTCTATCTTCCCATTTTATCTTTTCTCACAAACTTATGCTGGTTGATATTAATAGTTCAGCAAGTAATGCCAAAGCAAAATCTTGGACGCACTTGCATTATGCTAAACACCTTTCACCCTGGAAACTGCTGCTTATGAGTGAAAATATAATCAGGAGGCATTTGGAGATTAGAAATTGTGCTGACAGATTAATTTTCCTATCCTTATTAAATGAAGCACACCAGTTTCCATTTTTATTTTCAAAAAATTCTCACCTCTATTAATGCCCAATCCATTTGATATCATTCACTCAGAATTTTCTATATACTCACAGTATCATTCAGAGGAAAATGTCTCAGAAATCAGCAAAGATGATTTAAAGGATTGAAAAAAAGAACAGATTGATGAAAAAAGAAATGCCTTTGGAAATTTTGCTCTGTGATGTTTAAGTGAAAGGATCTTATAAATGGCTTTACTTGAGTCATTCAAAGACTACCTAGTGCAGGGCATATGGAAGTCAGAGACCAAATTCTACTTGGAAATTGCCTTATATCAAAAGACCATTTTAAATGCAGTACAATACCATTTTCTATAATATTCAGGGAAAAAAACACAGGCTTATCTTTGCCAGAGTGTAATACAGACATCACACCATTCCATCCTTAAGCCATCTTGTTTCTCATTTAGATGAGAGTAAATTGCCCCTAAGAACATTTTGTCTCTATTGGCTGACTTTAATGTGAAAACAACTGATGTAGATTTGGAGGGGAAAATGGTGAAAGTTTGATGGGAAATAATAAATGGAGAGTCAAATTCCCTGCACCATTTCTGTTGCTGCCCAGGTCCTTCTCTCCCCTATCAATAAATTACTTAATGGATCAATCAACATTTATTAAATACCTACTAAGTGTTAGACACAAAGGAGATAATATTTGTAAAGCACTTGGAATAATTTTGATACATAGTAGGTGCTCAATAAATGCATATCCCCTCCATCAAATAAAAGAGATATGTTATCTTTAAGATCATCTGAAATTTTTCCTTATTTAAGGTCTGGAGAAAAAATAGAGATGCCCTTTCACTCCATTTTTGACCCTACTTCTGCTCTTTTTTATTTCAAATGGCTTTTCCTTTCCCTTTTTAACAACTGATTGCACTGGTTTATCGGTTAAAATTGTCTTTTTACTTTTTTCTTTTTCCCAAATGATAACTGTACATCTTTTAAAATAATTTGTTAAATTGTTCTGACAGCAGAAGAGATTTAAAAAATGTCAAAGGATTCAAGGTTGTGATGCAATAGGCCTAATAAAAATTTTCTAAAACCACTCCCCCCAAATATAAAAAGCAAGTAAGATTTCTTCATGTACTATCTTATTGCTATTTGCCTTTTATTACTGTTTGTAGTTTTCTTTTTTGTTGCTGTTGTTTTTATTGCAAGGCAAGAGGGGGGTTAAGTGACTTGTCCAGTATCACACAGCTAGTTAGTGTGAGGTGTCTGAGGTTAGATTTGAATTCAGCTCCTTCTGATTTGAGGGCTGGTGCTCTATCCACTGTGCCATCTAGCTGTCCCACTTAGGTCTTTAAAAAACTAATTAGCATCATTTATTTAGTCATATGGAAAGATTCCTCTAATATTTTTATTAAAGCTTTTTATTTGTATAACATATGTATGGGTAGTTCCCCAGCATTGATCTTTACAAAGCTTTCCATTACAAATTTTACCCCGATCTCCTCCCCTCCCCTAGATGACAGGAAGTCCACTACATGTTAATAATGTTGAAATTACTTGACAAGTTGTGCAAAAAAAAACTATCTACAAGAAAAAAAAAAGAAAATCAGAGAAAGGAAACACAATGCAAGCAAACCTCAATAGAGAGCATGAAAATGTTATGTTGTGGTCCACATTTCATATCCCTCTCTCTGGGTGTATATGGCCTTCTTCACTGAACAATTGGAACTGGTTTGAGACATTTCATTGTTGAAGAGAGTCACGTCCATCAGAATTGATCATCATGTAATATTGTTGTTGCTGTGTATAGTGATCTCCTGGTTCTGGTCGTTTCACTCAGCATCAGTTCATGCAAGTCTCTCCAGGCCTCTCTGAAATCGTCCTACTGGTCATTTCTTACAGAGCAATAATATTCCATAACATTCATATACCATAATTTATTCAGTCACTCTCCAATTGATGGGCATCCATTCAGTTTCCAGTTTCTAGCCACCACAAAAAGGACTGCCACAAACATTCTTGCACATGTGGGTCCCTTTCCCTCCTCTAAGATCTCTTTGGGATATAGGCCCAGTAGAAACACTGCTGGGTCAGAGGGTATGCACAGTTTGATAACTTTTTGAGCATAGCTCCAAATTACTCTCCAGAATGGTTAGATCCATTCACAGTTCCACCAATAATGTTTTAGTGTCCCAGCTTTCCCACATCCCCTCCAGCATTCATCGTTATCTTTTCCTGTCATTTTACCCAATCTGACAGGTGTGTAGTGGTACCTCAGAGTTGTCTTAATTTGCATTTCTCTGATCAATAGTGATTTGGAGCAATTTTTCATGACTAGAGATGGTTTTAATTTCATCATCTGAAAATTGTCTGTTCATATCCCTTGACCACTTATCTATTGAAGAGTGGCTTGAATTCTTATAAATATGAGACAATTCTCTATATATTTTAGAAATGATGCCTTTATCAGAACCATTAAATGTAAAGATGATTTCCCAACTTGATGTTTCCCTCCTAAACTTGTCTGCATTAGTTTTATTTGTACAGAAACTTTTTAACTTAATGTAATCAAAATTATCTATCTGGTGTTCAATTAGGAATTCCAGATGTTCTTTGGAGATAAATTTATTCCATCTCCACAGATCTGAGAGGTAAACTATACTACGTTCCTCTAATTTGCTTATAATATCATTCTTTATATCTAGATCATGAACCCATTTAGCTCTTATCTTGGTATGTGGTGTTAGGTGTGGGTCAAGCCCTAATTTTTTCCACACTACTTTCCAATCTTCCCAGCAGTTTTTGCCGAATAGTGAGTATTTTTTGTTCAGATCTGGTCTTTTCATTAGAAATCGGTGAAATTCACCTATATCATTGAATGACCATCTTCTTCCCTGGAGGATAATGCTCATTCTAGCTGGATAGGTTATTCTTGGCGGTAATCCAAGTTCCTTTGCCTTTTGGAATATCTGGTTCCAGGCTCTTTGATCCTTCAATATGGAGGCTGACAGAGCATGTGTGATTCTAATTATTGATCCTCCGTATTTGAATTGTTACTTTCTAGCTGCTAGCGGAATCTTTTCCTTGGTGGGATAGTCCTTAAATTTAGCCACGATATTCCTTGGGGTTTTAATTTTGGGGTCTCTTTCAGGAGGTGATCAGTGAATTCTTTCAATGGTGATTTTGCCTTCTGATTCTACAATCTCAGAGCAGTTTTCTTTCAGGATTTCCTGGAAGATAGTGTTTAGATTCTTTTTTTCATCATGGCTTTCAGGAAGTCCAATAATGCTTAGATTGTCTCTCCTAGATCTATTTTCCAAGTGAGTTGTTTTTCCTAGGAGATATTTCATATTTTCTTCTAATTTATCATTTTTTTGTTTTTGTTTGACTGATTCTTGAAGTCTTATTTAGTCATTAAAATGCATTTGTTCAATTCTTATTTTTAAAGTGTTGTTTTCTTCAGTTACCTTTTTAAGCTCCTTTTGTAACTGGCCAATTGAATTTTTTTGTTCATTGAACTCTTTTTCCACTTCACTAATTTTATTTTTCAATAAATTGGTGTCTTTTTCATATCTCTTTTGCAGGGCATCATATCCTTCTTGCAAGATATTGTGTCCTTCTTGCACGGATTTCAGTTTATTTTCCCATTTATCCTCCAGCTCTCTCTTTTTTTTAAAATTTTATTTTATTTGCAAAACATATGTATCGGTAATTCTTCAACATTAACCCTTACATAGCTTTTTGTTACAGATTTTTCCCCCTAACTCCCCACCCCTCCCCTAAATGGCAGGATATCCACTACATGTTAATTATGTTAAAATACTTGGCAAATCGAATATATGTATACATATTTCCCAACTTATCATTGTTGTGCAAGAAAAATCGTATCTACACAAAAGATATGTCACATAAAGGAAACACAATGTAAGCAAACATCAATCAAGAGTATGAAAATGTTATGTTGTGGTCCACATTTCACATCCCTCTCTCTGGGTGTATATGGCTTTCTTCAGTGAACAATTGGAAGTGGTTTGAAACATTTCATTGTTTAAGAGAGTCATGTCCATCAGAATTGATATACTATTGTTGTTGCTGTGTATAATGATCTTCTGGTTCTGCTCATTTTACTCAGCATCAGTTCATGCAAGTCTCTCCAGGCCTCTCTGAAATCATCCTGCTGGTCATTTCTTACAGAACAATAATATTCCATAACATTCATATACCATAATTTATTTAGCCATTCTCCAATTGAAGGGCATCCATTCAGTTTCCAGTTTCTAGCCACCACAAAAAGGGCTGCCACAAACATTCTTGCACATGTGGGGCCCTTTCCTTCCTTTATGATTTCTTTGGGATATAACCCCAATAGAAATGCTGCTGGGTCAAAGGGTATGCACAGTTTGATAACTTTTTGACCTCTAGCTCTCTTTTGAGATTCTTTATGCAATCTTCCAGAAAGGCCTTTTGAAAAGGGGACCAGTGATGGTCCTTAATAACTTCCTCTTGAGTTTTGTCTAAAGGAACCTCAGGATCTGGGTTCAGCCCTTTTTTCTCTCGATAGAAGCTGTCTATGGTGAGAGTTCTTTTTTGCTTCTTCATTTTTTTTTTTAGACAGCGTGGATGTCTCTTTAAGGCTAGGAAAAACAGCGGCTGAAGGACTTTGCCCTGGGGCAATTCGGCGAATTAACTTAAGGTACTGGGCCGGTGGGGGCTAGGACTAAGTCCGAATTACTCCTTAAATAAGGCAAGTCTGCCAGAACATCTGCCCCCAATCAGGGCAGAGTGTCCCGAGTGCCTCAGATAAACTCCAGCTGTTTGGAGTTTGGAATTTCTGCCACACTGAGCTGAGTCCCACCCTCACTTACGGGCTGCACCTAGTGGACTGTTTATTCCTCTGTCCGAGTTAAACAAACCTGATATGAAATTCTTCAGAGATATCTGAAAGTAGTATCCAAATATTTCTGGATTCGTTGACTTGAAGATCAGTTCAGAGGTTTATTTTATTGTTGATTTGAGAGAAGATCGGAGGAGGATGCAGAGTCATGTTTTCAGTCCACCATCTTGGCTCCCCTCCCTCTAATATTTTTTAAAGCCTTTATTCTTTATAAAATCTGTGGGAAAGTTCAAATTATAATGGATCATAGATTTGGTGCTAGCAAGGGCCTTAAAGGCTGTGAAAGTCAACCCTCTTCATCTTGCAAAAGAGGAAACCAAGATTATTGTTATATTATTTTGAAATAATATTTTATTTTAAATTTGTATCAGTTGTTTTTACATCCAAATATGTTCCTTTCTTCTTCTATACCAAGAAACTAATCCTATAATAAGACTTTTTGAAAAGAAAGAAAAAAAGCAGTTCAATAAGACTAACATCAACTAAGTGTTAACAGTATATGAAATTTCATATCCATATCCACAGTCCCCCCTCACCTTTACAAAAAAAGGGAGAGAGGTTCAGTTTCTTATCTATTTTTTAGGTCATGTTGTTAAAATTATATTATGTTCAGTTTTATTTTTTGTTGTTCTAATTATTTTTACTGTTATCATTTGGTATATTGTTTTTCTGATTGTGCATACTTTGCTCTGCATCAGTTCACATACATCTTTCCCATGATTCTTTGAATTCTTAATAATCATCATTTCTTATGATACAGAAATCCATTATATTAATGTGTCACAGTTTGTTTAGCCATTCCCCTGCTATAATGCTGTTTGAGGAGATTATAATTTAGTTTGAGCTCTTCCATTCAGGAAGCCTCACAGTGCAGATTCTGATGAAGCCATCTTGGATTAACATTGAAGCCCGCTGGTATTACTTTTTTAGATTTCTATTCTTTAATTATCAAATGGCCTTTGTCAATACTATTTTAAAAGTTCAAATGAAATTCTCATCTAGTGGAGAAGAATTGGACTTGCATAGGACCAGCCAGGGACTGGAACCAAGAAGGGGAAAGACGGGAAGGGAATAAGCACTCCTTAGGTATTTACTACTATGTGCTAGGCATGGTGCTGAGCACTTTACAAGTATTATCTCCTCTGAACTTCACAAAAATTCTCAAAAGTTGCTATTCTTACTTCAATTTTATAGTTGAGCAAACTGGAACTGAAAGAAGTTAAAAGTGACTTGCTCAGAGTGTGAGGCTGCATTTGAGCTTAGATTTTCTCAAATTCAAACACAGAGCTCTAGCCATAGCTGCTCTTGATGATAGGATGACAGTTCGGTATTAAAAAACCAGACGTAATAACAGGGTCGCAAAAACAATAATAAGCACTTATGGGATGTCTATTATATCCAAGGCTTTATATAAGAGTCAGGACACAAAAATGATTAGAAAAAGTGTTTCCCATCAAAGAATTTGCATTCTGCTGGGAGAGGGGGATTTACATAGATAAATAAATAGTATGTCATTTGAGCAGAGAGAAAGGTGCTAAGAATTAGGGGGAATCAAGATAAGGGATTGAGATGCATTGGAGGTAGCCTTGGGGAAAGACTACAGGTACAGGTGCATAAGCCAGGCTGTAAAAAACAAAAACAAAAACAAAAACCTGGACACAGTTGACTGAAGGCAGGAATTAACAAGCAAGGTAGTATTTTGGAATGTAGAGTCCATGAAGGAAAATACTGTAAAATATATTCTGAAAAGGTAGATTTAGGTTAAATTGTAAAGAACGAGGAACCCCTTAAAAGAAGAAACTGGTTTTGTTGTTGATATTTTTGCCTTTCTTGGTATCCTCAGTGGGTTATATAATGTCTACCATGCAGTAGGTACTCAATAAATATTTGTTGACTAACTTTAAATGCTAAACTGAACATTTGAGCCAGTAGTCAATAGGGAGTCATTGAAGATTCCTTAGCCAACTAGTGATATCAGAAAGACAGCATAATGCAGTAGGAGTATTAAATTTGAAGTTAAAAGAACTTCCATTGAGTTGTTTTTTCCAACACTTACAACTTGTAGGGGCAAGCTTCAACTCACCTGGGGCTCAGTTTCTTCACTGGTAAAATATAGTAGTTGACCTAAATGTCAACTAAGTTTCCTTTAGTTCTATGATCCTATGATTTTTGCAAACATTGGGAAGGTTAAAAAAAAGATTCAGATAAACATTAATGAGCAATCCTTCTTTGGGTGTATAACTTGGGATAAGTCCCTATTGTTAATTTCTTCATTTACAAAATGGGGATATTAATATTTCCATGATCTCGCAGGGTTATGAGGAAAGTGCTTTTTAACTGTGATCCACATATGGCTAAGAGATGAATATCATTTGGTAAACAAACATCAAAAGCTACAGCTGAATAATCTTTTGCTGAATGAGTTTGGAATCTGGCTAGCATGTTGTTATTGTTCTTCAGTCTTTTTCTTTTCAATTTTATCCACCTCTTTGAGGTTTTGTAGACAAAGATATTATGGTGGTTTGCCATTTCCCTTTCCAAATCATTTTACAGATGAAGAAACTGAGACAAACAGAATTAAATACTTTCCCAGGGTCACATAGGCAGTTAGGTGTTTGAGACCAGGTTTGAATTCAGGAAGATGTCTTTTCCTAATTCGAGACCCAGCACTTTATCTAATGAGGCACCCAGTTGGCTAGGGGCCATCCTAAAAAATGGATGTCACTTTTGACCAGAGTTGTGTTTTCTGTGCTATTTTATTGACCCTTTTTTCTCATGGGAATCTATTCTTTGTTTCTATCTTTCTATCTCAGGCTTTGAATTTACTGTTGCTTACCACATCCCTATAACTGTCACCTCTGTGGAATTCTGGTTCTGAATCTGTTTAATCATTCTGACCTGTGGGTGCCCATAACAACAAACACATATTAATAGTTAACTTGATACAAAACATTCCACTAGTGTGGGAAAGACAAAGTCCAGCTAAGACAAGACACCAACACACATAGCTACACTATAAAATATTACATTAAAGCATTAGGGACCTACAAATATAACTCATATTAACTTATAACTCATATAACTTATAACTCATATAACTTATAAACTCATAAGATCACAGTATGGATGTTGGGGCAGAGAATTGTCCAAGTTAACTCTACTGTAGAATTCATTGAGAGATAGAATAAAAATCTTAGTATTGTGTCAAATTGTAAAGGGCCTTAATAACATAAAGTCAAAAAGTTTCAACATTATTCAATAGACAAGAAGAAAATGCTGAAAATGATCTGACTAAAGAAATGAATGAGAAAGATTAATCTAGCTACATCATGAAAAAGAGCTTGGGAAGGGGAGAAATTAGAGGGGGAAGACTTAGGAGGCTATTATAATAATCTAGGAAACTAGTAATTAAAGCCTATATTGGGTTGGTAGCAATAAGAAGAGAGTAGGATAGAGGGGGAAATAGAAAGGGATCATAGAATCTCTTTCTAAGGGTAAAAGTTTGACTCATCCCAATTAAACACAGAAGATCCAAACTTCTCTCCTGAATCAATTGTAGGGGTTAGTAAATTATGATCAACTCAGAGACTCTAATACTTTGGTGTTAGAAAACCAAAAGTATAAACTGAGCATGAAGAAGCCCTTAATTTCAGATCAACGAAGTACTTTATAAGCTCTAATAAATTTATATAGCTCCACAAAGAAATTGTATTTTAATTGGCCAAGAAAATCACTCAATCTTTGGTGTCTCTGTGCCCCACTTTGCTACTTTATCACTTCAAGAGTATGAGATGAGGAATTAACTCATAGGGGGTGCCTCAATAGAGGGCAGATTCTATCAGAAATGGAATTGACAGGATTAGACATGAAAGGTGAGCAAGTGTATTCTTCACACTATATAAGGTACTAATAAAAATATAAAAAACCAAGAGTCTTTTCCCAATGGATAATTGGTCAAAAGGTATGGGAAAAAGAGTTCTCAGAAGAGTTGTAAATGTTTAACAGCTATATAAACAATCACTTCAAGTCAAAGATTTTAGAAAAAATACAAATCAAAACAGCTTTGAGGGTTTTTTACCCAGCAATTTGGTAAAGATGAGAAAACATGCAAATTAGTAAATGTTGAATGACTTTTGGAAAGAGAGCATTAATATAGTGTTGGTAGAGGTAAAATGAATTGGAAAAGGAAATGGCAAACCACTCCAGTATTTCAGCCAAGTAAACTCCAAATGGAATTATGAAGAGTCAGACATGACTGAAAAACAACAAGGATAACAAGAAAATATCCCCTTCTAATACTTACCAAGGCTGAATACAGATTTATTGGTTTGGTTTTGTTTGTTTTAGTATGATTTTTGGCTGCCATGTCACACAGCTGACATAATGAGTTTAAAGCATATCAAAACCCTCAGATCGTTTCAAGAACAACTGCCTTATTATTTTTGTGTAGTTGATTTTTTTCCTTAAATGTAAGACTTTACATTTATTACTAGTGAATAACATTTTCTTAGATTTAGCATGATGTTCTGACTTGGGTTTCTTTAACATGGGATCTATGAACTTCTTTAGGAAAAAGAAAAAACATTATAATAGCTGTATTTTGGTATAATTAAGTTTCCTTGGCAATCATATAATATATTTTGTGTATTTAAAGACATTATTCTGAGAAGATAGACTTCATGAGACTGACAAAGGGATCAATGACACAAAAATGGTGAGGAACTATTCCTCTAAGCTATCAAGGTCTTTTTAGAATTCTGACTCTGTTGTCTACTGTGTTACTTGTCCCTCCTAATTCTGTATAATTTCCATATCTGATAAGTGTACTATCTATTCTTTTATTTAAGTCATTTTTTAAAAAAATGTTAAACATCCCAGTGCAAAAACAAATTCCTTTGGTACTCCACAGGAGATCACATTTCACATTACTATTAACTATTAACAATTTTCTCTGAATAGGGTCATCCTACTGGTTCTAAATCTTTGATTGTATTATTTTGTAATCTATCTCTGCATCTTCTGTGTAGGAATAATATAAAATATTTGATCAATACCTTTACTAAAATCTAGTTTAAAAAACTCCATAGCATTCTGCTCACTTACAAGATTGTAACGCTATTGAAAAATGATATGAACCTCTCAGTTTGGCTAAGATGACAGGAAAAGATAGTGACAAATGGTGGAGGGGGTGTAGGAAAACTAATACACTAATGCATTGTTGATGGAGTTGTGAAATGATCCAACCATTCTGGAGAACAATCTGGAACTATGCCCAAGAGGTTTTAAAACTATGCACATCCTTTGACATAGCAGTGCCATTACTGGGCCTGTAACCCAAGGAAAGCATAAAGGATGGAAAAGGACCCACATGTGCAAAAATGTTTGTGGAAGCTTTTTTTGTGTTAGCAAAGAATTGGAAAAGGAATGGATGCCCATCAATTGGGGAATGGCTGAACAAGTGTATGAAAAGTATATGAAATATTTTTGTTCTATAAAAAATGTGAACAAGCTGATTACACAAAAGCCTGGAAAGATTTACATGAACTGATGATGAGAGAAACAAGCAGAACCAGGGCTGCCTTTTATACAATAACAGCAAGAATGTGCGATGATCAACTATGAAAGGCTTTTTTGAGTGTAAATATCTTTCTCCATTTTAGAGAAAACAAGGTAATAATTAGGCAGCTCTTCCTTCTTTTTGTGGTTGATTACCATTGGCCTATCCACTCTAAGCAAAGTTTTTAGCCTTCTTGGATTCTACTTTTCTTTCAAATATAACTTTAAAAAAACTTTTTTTTGGTTTGTTTTTTTCAGTTCTTAGCTTTGCTCATACTGAGTCTCAGGAATATTAAGTTATTTAACCATAGTTATATAATTAATAACTGTCAGAGGTTGGACTGGTATAACCTTTCTTATACATATCTTTGCTCAAAGATTTTCAGAGGTTTCTTCTGATTCAACAAGAATCTAGAGGACCACTTGCTATATACCTCCAAGTTTGGACCTCTTTCCACTTTTTATCTATGTGCGGTAGATTTGATGACCACTCTATTTCTTTCAGTGTTTTGTTGTGTTGTTTATTTATTTTTTTAATTAAAAGCTTTTTATTTACAAAACATATGAGTGATTTTTCTACATTGACCTCTGCAAAAACTTTTTTTCCCCAAGCTTTTCCCTTCCTTCCCCCCCCCGCCACCCCTAGATGACAGGTAATCTAATACATGCTAGATAGGATAAATTATATGACAAATACAATACATGTATACATATCTATACAGTTATCTTACTGCACAAGAAACATCAGATCTAGAAAGAGAAGAAGGAAAAAACAACCTAAGAAGGAAAACAAAATGCATGGAAATATTCACAGAAAGCGTTAAAATGCTGTGTTGTGGTTCACTCTCAGTTCCCACAGGCCTCTCTCTGGATGTATATGACTATCTTCATCGCAGCACAACTGGTTTGAATCACATCATTGTTGAAGAGAACCATGTCCATCAAAATTGATCATCGTATAGTCTTGTTGCTGTGTATAAAGTTCTCCTGGTTCTGCTGATTTCACTCAGCATCAGTTCATGCAAGTCTCTCCAATCCTCTCTGAAATCCTCCTGTTGGTCATTTCTTACAGAACAATAATATTCCATAACATTCATATACCATAATTTATTCAGCCATTCTCCAATTGATGGGCATCTTTTCAATTTCCAGTTTCTTGCCACTACAAAAAGGGCTGCCACAAACATTTTTGCACATGTGGGTCCCTTTCCCTCCTTTAAAATCTCTTTGGGATATAGGCCCAGTAGAAACACTGCTGGGTCAAAGGGTATGCACTGTTTGATAACTTTTTGAGCATAGCTCCAAATTGCTCTCCAGAATGGTTGGATCCGTTCACAGTTCCACCAACAATGTATCAGTGTCCCAGTTTTCCCACATCCCCTCCAACAGCTATCATTATCATTTCCTGTCATTTTAGCCAATCTGACAGGTGTGTAGTGGTATCTCAGAGTTGTCTTAATTTGCATTGTTGTGTTGTTTAGTCATGTCTGACCTCTTTGTAATCCAGTTTGAGATTTTCTTCACAGAGATAACTGGAGTAATTTGCCATTTCCTCTCCAGCTCATTTTATATATGAGGAAACTGAGGTAAATAATTCTGTTTACCTCAGTTTCCTCATCTTCTAGACTAATATAAGATGTACACCCATTAAAAAGCTATGTCACATATTAATTTTCTCTTGGTTAATGCATAATATGAATTTTTTTTCATAATTGCTTCCTTTTTAAAAGAAGACTTCTTACAAATCCATAAGAATATTAACTCTTATCCTGCAATTTTCCTCCTTGGATCCTTATTCAGTTGTGTACAAAAATGAACTGAGACAGTTTAATTTAAATGAATAAATTATTTTTCAACTTTCTGAGTTTTCAGGTAGCATTTTTTTCATGTATATTTTCTACCAACTATTCCTGTGCAAAGGTGAGGGACCACTCAAAGATACTCAAAAACAATAACCATTGTAAGAAATTCAAGAAGCATTGAATTAAATATATTACTGGCCACTTGAAGTTGCCTATCAACTTCATCAAAACAATCCTTTATGTTTCATAATTTCCTAACAATAGGTAATAGTGTCATGTGTTGATCCCACTAATCACCTATCTTAAGTTCATTGAATCAAACGTGCTCTTCTGTCTGTAAATGGGCACTGATTCTAAATGATCAAAATCTTATGATTTTTTTTCTCTTGGATGAGACTAAGCTAAACATCTCTAGATAAGCTCATCAATCTGCAAATGCAAACTTTCTGCATGTGGTCTTGACTTGTACCAAATTAATATCTCACTTTCAATAGGAAAATGACTTGAGCTGTTTTTCTGTTGATGGAGAAACTCTGCTGATTAAGCCCAACTGTCCTAGCCAGTATCTCCTAATGACTGACATTTGCATAACAAATGCTGGGAAAAGATAAAATCTGTGGTCAGACATACCCCCCCAAAAACCTGATCCTGTGGCAATTAACATCATGCCATCTAATATATTCATAATTACTTTGAAAAGAACAGCTAGGCGGTATAATGGATAGATCAATAGCTTTGGAATCAGGAAGACCTTAGTTCAAATCTTGTCTTGGACATTGACTAGCTGTGTCACCTTTTTCAATGTCAAATAAAATATTTCTTGACTTTTTAAACTCTCATTTATAGGAACAAACATACCAATTTGAACCAGTTACCAGTTGGTACTGGTTTGTACTGGTACAATTATTGTGTCAAATCATTGTGGATTGTGTGTCTTCTTTTCTATCAATATTACATTTAAATTATTAATAATTTAGGAGATAGTTATTTTAGTTGTTTGCCATCATTTTTCTCATTGTTTTCTTCTCTTAATTTTGATCATTGTTCTACTAATCCCAATGTCTAATAGCTAATTAAGAAAAGGTTTCCAAATCAACAAAAAGTCATTTTCTGTCTAATATAATCAATTTCATTTTTGTGAAAATAACTAGTACTTGTACAATCCAATATTTTCTGATTCTATTTGTTGAATGAAGTATTCATGATATAAAGGCATGAGCTTTGAGTATATTCTTTGGCCTTTCTCAATGCTTATTCCTGATTCACATTTTACAACATTTTTTCTCCACTTCACATATTTTTATATTTTCATTCAAGTCAGCATGCATCAGAGAAAATATTGAGTTAATTTGAAGAGTATTATTGAATTCTTTATAGAATTTCTCTATATTTTCATGCCCTGAAATAGACATTGCTAAGATAAAATTATTTTCATGATGGTTTTTTCTCCTCCAAATACTTGTAGAGATAGTGATACAAGATAATCAAATGTTCCATAAAATTATATCTCTTTTTGTTTGGGTGCACATTATCAAACCAACTCTGGCAATGCCTTGAGTTTTATATTCAAGTTATACTCATGAGTCATCTTTCCATTTTGCTGTGATGTCCTTCTTTCTTCTAGTTTCACTCATAGAAAAATGTCCAGATCAATGCCTTTTAGTTCTTCCACTACTTTGTTAACTTTTTGTTCAATGAGTAAGAATCTTATATTTAAAAAAAACAAAGTCAGGTTAAAGTTTATAGAAAGTCTAAAACCTGTATGCTTTTTTGTCATTACTCTCCCACCATCATAGTAGAAACAGAAGCATAAAAGGGGCATATAGGATTAAAGTCCTGTGTATTTTTTCTTTATTTGTTTAGTTGCTAGTGAATCCATTTCCAAGTAGCCAATCTACTACTAAGTCTCTCCATGCTTAACTAGAGTGATCTTTGGAAAGCATACCTAGTCTGTTGCCAATAACTTTTTCAAAGACTTTCAAGGAAGGAGGAAGGAAGAAAATAAATATATTGCAAGTCTACTATATGCTAGACTTCTACAAAATGCTTTACAAATATTACTTCATTTAATCCTCACAGCTCTGAGAGGTAGATGTTATCATCCCTATTTTACAGTTGAAGAAATGGATACAAAGTCTAAAGTAACAATTATAAAAACTCAAATTGGATTTGAACTCGTCTTTCTGATTCTAACACTCACTCTCCACTGAACCATCTAGCTGTCACTCTGAACATGAAAGAAACTATCAGAACTTGTGCTTCTCTGAAATAGCATTTAAAAATCCAGGAGAAGGAGAGAGAAAGAAAGGGAGAGAGGGGGATAGGGAGAGAGAAAAAGGGAGGGAGGGACAGAAACATTCATTTGTTTAAAGTAGCATCTAAAACAACTTTTTCCTCCAACTGGTTTAATGTTCCATTCTTTATTAAAAAAAATACATACACATTGTATAAGCTAACCTAAAGTGAAGTTCTTTTTTTTTTCCTTTTTTTTGGGTCCATTTATTCTGTTGTGTTTCAGCTTAAAAAAGGTTGGGTTATAAACACTATGTTAAATTTCCAATGCTATAAGGATTTCAAATCACTAAACTGGACAGAGCTCACCTTTGAAAATATAACTAGCACAAGATCAATGGGGCTTTATCTGATATCTGTGATATATATGTATATATGAAGGTATATACTTTCTTCATATAGCATGGATTGAAGACTAGATGGCCCAGATCTATTAAGGGTTTCTGCAAACTGCTGCAAGATATTGGAGCCTTTTTTTTTTTTTAATATCTGTGACTCGGGTGGAGGTACTTCTATTTCTTTGTTTTCCTTTCTCTTGGGTCCCACTGGAATCCTTTTCATATATTGGCTAAAATGTGTGTGGGAGTATCGGGCTCTTCTATGATATTTCATAACTCATTTTAACCAGAAGTCTGTGTATTTATTTGGAGGAGCATGAAGCTTTCACCTTGACTTCTGAAATCACATTCAAGGTTACCAAGACATTTTATGTTCCTGGAATTAGGGCACCTTGGACACACACACACTCACACACACACACATATTTGTTGTGTGTGTGTGTCTCTGTGTGTTTTATATATCTATATCCACCTACACACATATATATATGAAATATCTGTATATATATATACATATGTATGCATGTATTCTCCTTTAATATTGTGATTCTTCAGCTTCTTTTTCCAGTATGTTGCACAAAATGGATATTCAATAAATATAATAAATTCACAAATTTTCATTGACATGGCATCTCTGTGGTGATCATCACACTTCTCTAAGTTAGGTTATATATTTGTATGTAATTTAAAGAATTATTTTTATAAGATTTTGCAAATGTAAATGTTGAAAACTATCTTTACATGCATTTGGAAAAATAAAATACTTTTAAAATATAAAACTGAAACAACAGATTGGATTCCTCATAAATGTATCAAGAGAGGTAACTAGATGGCTCAGTGGATAAAGCACTGGGTATGTCATCAGTAAGACTTGAACTCAGATCCAGTTTCAAACACTTACAGTCCACTGGAGAAGGAAATGGCAAAATACCCCAATATCTTTGCCAAGAATGGCAAGTATGATCTATAAGGTCAAAAAGAATCGGATATTTCTAAATGACCAAACCATAACAATGTATCAGGCAAAGGGGGAAACAACATGTATACATATAAGTAGATAGAAAAGATCCACAAAATATATAGGTGGATTTTTTGTGTGTCATGATGGCAGGATAACACGAGAACTGACCTTCAAAAGAAACAAGGGATTTGAAAAGGTAGAGGTAAAGAGGGAGTCTATTCCAGGGATGGGAGTGTGTGAAGAAAGAATAGAGCAGAGAAGGGGAACTTGCTGACCTTGAGGCATCTCATTCCATTGTTTCTGCAACTCTAAAAAAATTTTTATTATGTGGTGTTGAAATCTGTCTTCCCGAAATGTTCAGCTACTGACCACTAATTAGTCTCATCTCTAGAGGTAGGGAATGAAATCTATGATAGCCTTTCAGAGATGTGATCACTTAGGTTTGGAGTGTCCCCTAGAACTTAAGTTTTAAAAAACAAACCAAAAAACCCTTAAAATGCACTAGGACTTTGACAACATGTATTTTATGAAATATAAACTCCTTGAGAACAGGGATTATTTCTTTTATTTTTCTATCTCCAGTGCCTGACTTATGAATAAGTCTTAAACAAATGCACAGGGCCGACTGATATCTCTCAAGTCACTGCTAATTATTCTCTCATTTATGTTAAACATTCCCTATTTACTCAACTCTTCTTCATATGATTGATGATGGCCTTCTTCTGGATGCCAACCATATTACTAAAATATAATATAAACAGAATTATTTATATTAAACATCATTCTATTAAATTTATTTAATATTTACACTAAAATAATATTTAAATAGAATCTATTATTTAATATTAAATATCAATCTAATATTAAAATATAATAGTTTGCTAATATCTCTCTTAAAATTTGTTTTTCAGAATTAGACACAATACTCCATAGACAGACTGATCAGGGCAGAACAATGTGAGATTATCAACCTGTAATTTCTTGGACAGTGTATTTCTATTGATAGTTGATGGTACCTAATATCAAATTAACTTTTTTGCCCCCAACTAATTTTTTGAGGCCAACTAATGTTTGCTATAAGGAAGAATATAAATAAAGGGTTTTTGTACCTTATTTAGTGTAATCATTTATTTATATAATAGTGACTTCACAGCACAATTGGTGTTCATAAAACAATTATAATGCACTTAAATTACAGTTATGAGAGCTGTGAATCAGACTCAGGCAGTTCTCTTTACTGTATTAATATATGTAATCAAACATATGTTCTCATACAAGTCAAATAACTATCTTTATAAAAGCATAAATCTAACTTTGATCAACTGCTATTTAAATTGTTCTTGGTGAGGGCGTTAGCCAGTGCTTTATATCTAGTACCTATTTAAACTGAATATCATCAACATATGCCCAAATAAAGACCAAAATTACAAAGAGATTAGATAATATTAGACTTAGCTAAGTATCCTGATATTGACTTTGGCTAGGTAAACATGAAATTTCTGATTTCCTAAAAACATTTTGTGCATTGTTTAAAACCTTACCACTGTAGAAATAGTCTTTAGTTATCTTTGAATATATCTCTAGGAAATTCAAACTAAATTATAGCATATGTTAAAATCTATTGATGCTACTAAATATTTCTGTCAGGCGACAATTACAGTGAAAATTTTTAATACTCCTTGAAGTTTTCCCATGTCTTATTTGGGAATGTGATTATTTTGAAAGTGTATATCTGGGGACAACTAGGTGGCCCAGTGAATAGAGCACCAGCCCTGAAGTCAGGAGGACCTGAGTTCAAATTTGGCCTCAGACATTTAACACTTCCTAGCAGTGTGACCCTGGGCAAGTCACTTAATCCCAATTGTCTCAGAAAAAAAAGTGCATATCTGACTTGGTCTTTTATTGTTTCACCTGAACTAAGTATATTGGACGTGGGGTGAGGAAGAGACAGACAGACAGAAAGACAGAGAAACAAAGACAAAGGGAATGAGACAGAGAAACAGACAGACAGAAAGAGACCAATCTAGGAAAAGGAGGAGGGAAGGAAAGATTTAGGACCTTTATTTCAACCACTGAAAAACTTCTTATAGGGGAAATATAAACTAGGCTCATCTAAACTTCTTAATGAAAAGAGATATGAAGCAAACTGTGGTTTCAGAATGCCATAAATCTTCCTCAGCATGTCCAAGCTTTGCAAGAGTATCTAACTGGTTTATTTGATAATCCATTTATTTGCTCTGTAGCAATCTTATTGAAGTATACTGGCAATCTTATGATGGTAAGAGTAATTAAAAATTACTGCCCAAAATATGGGTGGGAAGGAATCCTCAGCCACTGAAAATCAATTTGAGTTAAGCCAAAAGGTTCCTCTAAGGGAAACCCAAAGGATATAGTTCAGGGAGGGAAGAGGCTAAACTTGCTAGGACGATGATACATTTGAAGTTTTTTTTTTTTTTTTTTTTTTTTCTGAATGGACTCATAGGAAACAATTTCTATCCACTACACTCCCTTGTATAATCATTCTTTAGCAGTATTCCTACAAATCCTATAATTTATAGTATGGAAATTGTTTAATAGTTAATTACTGTTTTGGTTTTAAGAGATGGACTTTGTCATTCCCTGCAAGAGTAGAAGAGGCATGAAATGTTCTTTGGGCCACTAATAATAGAGAGGAAAAAGGACAGAGGTAGAGCTTTGTCCTATTGGTTCAATGGAAGGAAAGACTAAGGCCAAGAAAAAGAACTTCGAAGATTCATGTGTTGACCTTCCCTTACTACTTTTTCTCTCATTAAGTTTCCAGGCCATAAAGGTTCGACTATATTATTCCTTAGTCTCACTACTCACAAACATCAGATATTCTGATAATAAAATGTTCCTCTAATATGACCAACTAGATGATAATAGAGTAAATTCAATTAAATTTACATTAATTCCAATTTCTATACAATATAAACTTGGAATCAGAATTCTACATTATTTTGAAATTTAAAGGGATCAAACCTAAAATACCAAACATAATATCTAGGGAAGAAGGTTGATGTACCTATAGTACCTACAGATATAATATTGGATTCTTTTCCCCCTTTATATCAATACAAATATGAAATAACACATCTTGCAACATTTGCTTTCCTTAGCTTTTACAGCTGAGTTGCATACTTTAGTTTAAGTCTATGTGAACACTTCTGCAAGCTGGCAAAGGGCTGAGACTAATTTTTTTTAGAAATCTAGGGGCACATCATGATGTTTTCTAAAATCGGAATAAACTAAGGTAGTTAACATTTTAGGGAAGGATAGAATAAATAGAGTGAGAATAAAGTAGCCAAACTTAGAAAAGAATTTAGAGATAGAAAGTTTCCTGTGTTCTTTACTCACTTTAGGCACCCCTTGGATGGTGCTAATAGAATGGGAATAAATTTAGCTAGGAAAAAAAAAACAGCGGAGATGAGCTAGATTATATGTCCAATATGACTGTGACACTATTACAGTTAATTGTATCTTGGATTGATTTGAGAGGCATTATATTAAGGATAAAGAAGACCATACTATACTTTAACCTAATTAGATTGCATCAAGAAAAAAAAAGCACTCATAAACAGGAGAAGGGTCTGAGAAAGATACCCTAGTTGGTGAAGGGCATTAGCATTGTACCATTTTAGAGTCACTTAAAGAAAACAGAATGGATTTACTTTTATAGAAAAGAAAGGGGACATGATTCCTCTCTTCAAATATCTGAAAAAAAAGTATGAAAGCAAAATTAGATTTTTTCCTATTTATTCCTAGAGTCTAAACTAGGAAACGGAGTAGTAGTTGCACATAAGTAAGGAAAACCTCTGATTAGAGATATGCAAAATGAAATAGACAGTTTCAGGAGACAATTGTCTAACCCTCACTTGAAGTCTTCAAGCAAAGGATGATTGACCACCTGTCAGACAGGTTGTAGAATCAAGTAAACAAGCACTTGTTCAAGGGGCACCTAAATGGCAAAGTGGATAGAGTACCGGTCCTGGAGTCAAGAGGGACCTAAGTTCAAATTTGACCTCAGACACTTAACACTTCATAGCTGTGTAACTCTGACCATGTCATTTAATCAAAATTTTCTCTCCAAAAAGAAAGAAAAGAAAAAAAGAAGAAAAAAAAGCATACTTGTTTTCTGGGGATATAAAGGAAGGCAAAACCAACAAAAACAAAACAAGAAAAAACCAATTCCTGCTCTCAAGGAGTTCACTTTCTATTGGGAGAGACAACATACAAACATGTATTTACAGACAAATTATGGACAGGTTAGATTGGCGATAATGACAGAGGGAAGGCCCTAATAATAAGAGAAACAGCAAAAGACTTCTTGTAGAAGGTGGAAATTTGGCAACGACTTGAAAGAAACCAGGAATAGAGTTGAAGAGGGAGAGAATCCCAGACATTTGGGAGGATGAGAGTGGGCCAGTATTTTTTTAGTCATGATTGGATTAGATGGCCTTTGAGGTTCCTTTTTGCTCTGCCTCCCAGACTTTGATATGATATAAATACACAGCTTTTAAACCACGGTTTTCACTATTTCTTGTTATAATTCTTATGTATGCAGGATATACTCTTTGGGGCAGCCTTAGTCATGATGCTGGACCAACCTGAACACTTTGAACAATATTGCTCACTACAATGAAGAAACAGGGAAGAAAAGGTGAAGCACCACTCTAGGCAACTCAGCTACACCACCCCTCCTAGTCCAAAAGTCACATCTCTGTTTTGCACTTAGTTCTACTCATCCTCATCACACAGTCTATTCCACTTCATACAAGCCAGAAAGTTTCAGTACATATGTAGCCGCTTTCTGCTCTCTGACTCCTTTACATATCCTAACACAAATTTTAGCCAGCACCAAATTCAGCTGATTTCACGATTGTCACACTATGAGGTCATTATAGGAGAATCAACTAAAACTGACTAATATGCCTTCTATTTCACTTTCTGCCTCTGTGCCCCCTGTAAGGCCTATTTTCCTATGATAGTCACACAAAGATGTTAAACTCATGAGAGGGTCTGACAAGCTGAACTCCATTGAAAAACAATTCCATTCAAGAAAAAAGAGAAGTTTTTAATGTACATCGTGAAACATGCAATACTATGAAATCCCTAGCTCAGCAGAAATATATCTATTAATAATAATAATATTTTATAGCACTTTTAGATTTGCAAAATGCCTGATAAATGTTATTTAATTTATCTTCACAATAATTCTAGAAGGCAGATTCTATTTTTGTTCTTTTTTCAGATTTCTTTTATATCTTTACATGGAATTGGGACAAAGAGAGGGAGAACAGTTATGACTTGATTTGCCTATGATAGCACAGACAGCAAATATCTGGGGATAGATTTGAACTCAGGCCTTCCTGATTCCATTTTGAGTACTTCTCTACTGCATCACCTTGAGTAATAAATATAGAACTTAAAACAATAATAAGTTTAAAACTTGAATACTACTACTAAATTTTCCATAAATATAAAATGATGAATATTGATTAGTAAGATACAATGATTAATAAGATAAGATGCAGCTGCCTGATAAACTAGAAGAACCATAAGGTTCTCATTGGGTCACAAGTAATAGAAGAGATTCAGAACAGAGGAGCCCAGCTCTTTTGGCTCAGTAGAAGAATAGTGAATAAAACCAAGAAAAAGAACCCCAAAGATTTATGTGTTAAAACCTCAACTAATGTTTCTCTAGTCAGGTTTTATGCTATAAAGATATGGTTACATTGCCCATCAATTCCACTATCTACAAATCCCAAATATGCCAGGAATAAAAATGGAGTAAAAGCAATTAAATTCATATTCATCCAAATTTCCATCCACCTATAATCTTGTGGTCCGAATTTCACATTACTTTAAAATTTAAATTAATCAAACATAAAATGCCACACAAAATATTAAAGGAAGAGGGATAGCACATCTTGAAATACCTACAGGATTTAATCCTAGGTCCTTTCTTCTTTGTGTCCAATACTAACAATGAAATAAATTTAATCAGAATATCTGGTAGAAGACACCAAGCTTTTCCTATCATCAGAGTGTGCAATTTACTTATTTAGCCCACATGTTCATTTTTCCTGTGAGCTGGAAAAGGAGCAGATGAAATAGAAAACAGTTCTCCACTAGTGACTGATACATATCAAGCCATAGGGTCACTCATTAAATAAAGGATTAAAAAGCTCTTTTTTGGGATCTCAATACCACCTCATAGAATAGGGAAATTGACTCAGGAGAAAATTCAAACTCTTACCTCTGTTTTTTTTTCTATTTAATGTGCTGTCAGTATCAGAAAACTCTATCTCTTGTTCTAGCTAGGTCAGAGCTGACAGAGTAGAGGGAGTGGAATAAAAAAAAAACATATCCTGGCAAGGAGAGCCTGTCATCATTTTACTTCATGACATTTCTGATCTTGAGATTCTTTATTCCTGTTTAGGAAGAAGTGGAGTTGGTCAGATTTTCTATTAAAGGAGCCAAATTGAGGCACAGGACTGTGACAGGCAGATAAGGCATAGATATTTAACAGTTTATAGAAATAAAAGCAGTGTGCAATATTTTAGAAGATATGGAACAATAATGGGAGAGAACAAAAATTTTTATATTACACAGAAATTTCATCCTGTAAATCACAAGTACTTTCTTTGAGAAAAGAATCAAGAGATCTTCCACAAGGTGGTTACTGAATAATACCACTAAAATGAAATTAATTGTGATTTAATAGATAGTGAATAACTTATTATTGATTCCAGAATTTAATATCTGTGTATAGTTAAACAATTGCATAATTAGAAAAAAGATAAAAATTAATATAAAGCTGGAAGAATAAAAATTAGAAATAAGATGGTTTGAAATTAAAATAACTCTATCCTTATTTATTTTAAACTAGATAACATAGAACATCCATAACCTATGATTATTTCAGACAGAAGTTTAATGTACAAGGCAATGACTGTAATAAGGAAACAGAAGGACCATAGCAAACACTTGGCTTACCTGCAAAACCAAGAACAACACTGGTTTAGCATAGTTATTTGTGGAGAGGTTAGAGTCAATATGGAAGAACAGCAAAATGAATTAGGGTAACCTCTTCCTTCTCTAAGCTCATCCAGATAGAACTAGAAAATGTGCCAGCCTGATTTCTGTTACAGGAATCTGAGAAAAAAAAAAAACAAAGTGAATCATTTGTTCCCAGGGTATCAGGAGACATGTCTGCAGACGCTATGGATAATGTCTGACCAGTAGCACAATCTGGAGCACTCTAGCATATGGATAGGCTGTGCATCAAGAAAAAGAATATATTCTAGATAAAGCATAGAAGTGCCTAAACTTGTGTAGGGGTCATGAACAGGTGCTAATTATGTATTCTGTGGCTTGTTATCCAGTTTCAGGTCATAGAATCAGGATGGATTAAAGAAAGGACTATAGTGTAGTATTCCAGGGTGAAGACCCATAATGAACTGTATATTCTGACACAAATAGTTCTAGCTTTAAGAAAGTCTGACAAGAATGAACTATTTGTTACAATATACAGTTAACTATTTGGAATCTAGCATCACTGTGCCAGATTCTATTTTAAAGGAGGTAGAAATAGAACTAGGGAGACCAAAGATGGGAAAAGATGAAATAGACATAGATAAAGGAGATCCATTTTGGTGGCAAGATAATTGTGAGGAAACACGATTTTTCAAAGGAGAAGATGCCAAAGACAAGGAAAAGAATCTTGAACCTCAATAGCAAAAATGAGGCTCAGAGAACATTATTAACCAATGATCTATATGCATTTTTTCACATATGGATAATATTTTTATGAGAATAATTTATATGCACATCAAGATCATTCTCAATAATGGTATTTTAAAGGAGCATTCAGGCCTTCACAAGTTAAATTTCACAGAAGATCATATCTTTACTATCACATATTTGAAGAAAAATTATATAGAACTCAAAATCCAACTGATAATAATTGTTGGCCTGTTTTTAAATCATGTGATTTAGGATTATTAAAGGCCCTCTTTTAATCAGGTGACTATATAAACTATTCAAAATGCTTTGAAAGTTATAACAGAGATAACCTTGTTGTTTGAATATCCTCAATCATATGTATATATCTCTTAGATGCTGCAAATAGATAATTACTTAAGATCAGATTTTAAAAAGGATAGGAGCAGAATTGATTAACTGTGAAAAATTGCAAAGCTCTTTTACTAATTCCAAACTTCTCCCTGAAAAGGAGCATTAAAAAAAACCCACTGATATTCTACTGAGAGTGCTGGATGGCTGTGAGTCATGTAGCTTCTGAAGAATTTAAATTGAGTATCACTCAGAAAGCTACAGAGAAGTGGACTGTGTAATGCATAATAAAATATGAAAAATATAAAGGAGAGGATAAGGAGACTCATGTTTGTTAAATGCTAAGCACTTTTCAAACATTATTTCCCTTGATCTTTACAACAATCCTGTGAGGTAGGTGCTATGAGGTAAGGATCTTATCATCCCCATTTTACATTGGCAAAGCTGAAGCAAACAGGGTTAAGTGAATTGCTTAGGGTTACAAGTCTAACAAGAGTCTGAGGCCAAATATGAACTCACATCTTCTTGACTTCAATTCTTAATACTTTATCCCCTAAGTCATTACCCACCTCAAAATGGAGGAAAGAAAAATGAAGGATGGAATACTGTGCCAGGCACTTAATAAATTTTAAGCAAATTTAAGCAAAAATAATAAAGATTTAAGCAAAGAATGTTGTCAAAGAAATGCACAATGGAAAAAGAGGATGATCTGGTTACATAGTGAGAATGATGGAAAATAATTGGCATATTGGAGGCATAACCTATGGTGAATGTATGATAGGACCTTGACAATTCAGGCTAGTCAGGTCTGAAGCTCTAGAAGGAACATTCACATTAATGAGATCATAGATGTACCTGAATATTGGCTTCAGTATTCATGAAGAATATTTTTGACTTATTTTTTAATTATGGGAAATCAATCAGCATTGTTATTTTGTGCTTTCTGTCCTTACACTCACTGCTATTTCACTCTCTATATTTTTGAGAATTCTTTTCATGACAGGATTTTTAATATGTAGCAAAGTTTTGCATTTTCATAAGTCTCTTGATTATATCTCTGACTATTCACAAAGCCCAGCTGGCCACATTACCAGAGGCAGCTCAAACAGCTTTCCAGGCTGTTTTATGAAGAAAAATCTCATGCCATAGACTTACTTTTATTCATTCCCACATCACAGCATTGCTGTTGCATGTCTTACTTTTGGATAATTCTCACTCTGGCCAGAGAGTCATCTAGCATCCAGGCAAATCACATTTTTTGGTTTGTGACTCAAATCTTATTTTCCTTACATTATATAATTTGTCATTTCTGTTGACAGGGTTACTGGACACTATTGCTTTAAGAAATTTAATTCCACTGCTTGGAATCTCAAGTAACTACAGGGATGGTTCACCGAAATATGGAGGCAGTAGGAGGTTCCTTAAATATCATTTCATGAGAGGGAGGGTATGAAGAGCTGCAAAGAAAGTGCAATATTGTTTTAAGAATACTGAGAGGAAACGCTTATACATAAAGTATAATGTACTCTATTATTACTAAAGATGAAAATCTTGGGGTTGCTCAGAAGTGAAATATAATGCTTATCATTAGAAGCAGGGTTTGGGCATGCATAATCTATAAAGGGTAAGATCACTAAAACCCAAAGTAAATACTGGGAAGATGACAATATGATTTTTGTAAAGAAGGAATACTAGATTCCCAGCTCTATTACTCTCAAGTTCTGTAATTATGGGAAATGTAATTTATTCCTTTTGTTAGCCTCTTTGATCACTTAATCTTTTTGAGCAATTAGTCTCTTTGACCATCAGTTTTCTCTTCTACAAAATATACATAAGACCCTCTCCTAAAATCCTCCCTTAATGTCTCACTATAGAGTGGAAGTAGTCCCAAGTCCTAGAAGACAATGTCAGCAAAATTCAAGCTCTGACAGGTTGCAAAGCCCTGACCAAACTGCAAATGTTTTGAATTCAGGCCCAGAGATAGAAAAGCTAAGACCTCAGGACCAACTGAACAAAACCTGAAGAAGTTTTTCATCTGGTGGAAAAGTGTGAGCCATAGAGACTCTCAAAGGTTATCTACTAAATTACTGAAATTCATGCAATCTATTTTGGTAGAGGAAGTAATCATATATGAAAAATTCCAGATCCTCGAAGTATAATCATACTTTCATGCTGTTACTTTAATATTATAGAACTTCATTGGTATGGATACTTTGCAAACCAATATGATCTTAACTTCTCCATAACAGACTATCTAAGGTGACTTTTGTGATGTTTGGAAAATAGTTCTGACTCAGTGGCGATATCATGAAAGATGATCTGCCAAATATGTCTTGGTATAATTAGCAGAGTACTGAGATGGACAGACCATTATTCTAACTCAGTGTGGTATTTCTTTCAGTACATCATATATCAGTATGTTCATCCTTTTCTGATGGTACTGAACAGTTGTTCAATATACTGCTGAAGGGGGCAGAGCCAAGATGGCGAACTGCAGCAGCATTCTCTGTGAGCTCCTAAGACCTTCCCTCAAACCCAGACAAATTGAGCCTCCGGACTGGTTCTGGAGTGAGGGCGCCACCAAGCACTTGGACTACAACGCACTTCTATCAAATATCTACTTTGAAAGAACTTCTGAGGTCAGTTTTAGACGGGCAGGGGATCGAGCAGCTCTCAGTGCTCAGACGCCAGGGCGCAGCCGGGGTGCAAGTCCGGGGCTGGGAAGGACCAGAAGATTTTAGGCTGCCAGGAAGTTCCTGGGAGATGCTTGGGCCAATTTGCTCTGCTTGTGGGCAGGTGCTTTGGCAGGTCTACCTTTGATAAAGGGTGGATTGAAAGCGGCTGAAAGTGTGGTCCTAGTGCAGATCTAGCCAGATCAGCCTCAGACCGGAAGTCAACTCGGCAAACTGCCCCAGGGCAAATTGAAATTGCGTCTGCTGCTGCTGCCACCACTGCTGCTGCTGCTGCTGCAGAATTCCCTGCTGGTGACTGATACCTCTGCTGAAAATTATGAGCAAGAAAAAGAGAGCTCCCACCTTAGACAGCTTTTATGGAGAGAAACTAGAGAAGTCCCCAGATCCTGAGATTCTGAAAATAATCCCAGATAAAGCCACAAAGGTGGACTTAAGCTGGTCTACTTTTCGGAAGGCTTACCTGGAAGATTGCATAAAGAATCTCAAAAGAGAGCTAGAAGAAGATTGGGGAAATAAATTGAGAGCAGTGCAAGAAGGAAACATCTCCCTGCAACAGAGATGTGAAAAACTGGAAAATAAGTCTGGTGAATTGGAAAAAGACAACAATTCACGGAAAAACAAAATTAGTGAATTGGAAAAAGACAACAATTCATGGAAAAACAAAATTAGTGAATTGGAAAAAGACAAAAATTCACTGAAAAACGAAATTAGTGAATTGGAAAAAGACAACAATTCACTGAAAAACAAAATTGGTGAATTGGAAAACGTTACCAAATCACAAGAAAATAAAAATAGTGAATTAGTAAAAGACAATAATTCACTGAAAAATAAAATTGGCAAAATGGAAAAAGAATGCAATGTATCAAAAAATTCAATTTGCCAGTTATAAAAGGAGCTAAAAAAGATAGCTGAAGGAAATAATACCTTAAAAATTAAAATTGAACAAAAGAAGTAAATGACTCAATAAGACTTCAAGAATCAAACAAAAACAAAAAAAATGAAAAAATGGAAGAAAATATGAAATATCTCCTAGGAAAAACAACTGACTTGGAAAACAGATCCAGGAGAGACAATCTAAGGATTATTGGACTCCCTGAAAGTCACGATGAAAAAAAAAAAAAAAAAAAAACCTTGATGCTATCTTCCAGGAAATCATGAAAGAGAATTGCCCTGATGTTTTAGAATCAGAAGGCAAAGTTGGCATTGAAAGAATTCACCGATCACCTCCTGAAAGAGACCCCAAAATTAAAACCCCAAGGAATATCGTGGCCAAATTTCAGGACTATCACACCAAGGAAAAGATATTACAAGCTGCTAGAAAAAAACAGTTCAAATACCGAGGAACTGTCATTAGAATTACACAGGATCTGTCAGCTTCCACATTGAAGGATAGAAGGGCCTGGAATCAGATATTCCGAAAGGCAAAAGAACTTGGATTACAGCCAAGAATAAGCTATCCAGCGAGAATGAGCATCATCTTCCAGGGAAGAAGATGGTCATTCAATGATACAGGAGAATTTCACCTATTTCTACTGAAAAGACCAGATCTGAACAAAAAATTTGACCTCCAAACACAGAACTCTAGAGAAGCGTAAAAAGGTAAAAAGGAAAGAACTCTCGAGAACTATATCTCTACTAGGGGTATCCTTGAAGAATGGGGGTATAATTTGATTTTACTTTGATAATAATCGGAAAGAAATTAGAAGTGGAAGGTACATCATACTGTAAAAAAAGGGGGGGAGGGGAATGGAGGTAAAATAAAGTAAAAATAAAAAGGAGGTAAAATGAGGCAAAGTCTCATGAAGAGACATAGAAAATCTAATATAATTGAGGGAAAGAAGGGAGGGTGATGAGTATTGTGTAAATCTTACTCTCAGTAGATTGGGCTCTAAAAGAGCATATCAGACACATTTGATTTCAGGGAAAAACTTGGCCCTCTGTATAGGGAAGTAGGAGGGAAAGGAGGAAAAGAAAGGGATAAATTAATAGAAGGATTAGGGGAAAGGTGTATAAAAGAGGGAGGGTTCTAAAGGGGGCAGGACTGTTAGAGGGAGGTGGTCATCAAAAATAAAATACTGGGGAGGGGGGAAGGGAGTAAGGGGAAAGGGAAGAGAAAAATATAACTTTGGGTAAATAAGATGGCAGGAAAGATAGATATAGTAATTTTAACTGTGAATGTGAATGGGATGAACTCTCCCATAAAACAGAAACGGATAGCAGACTGGATTAAAAGCCAGAATCCTACAATATGTTGTTTACAAGAAACACATTTAAAACATAGAGATACATACAGAATGAAGGTAAAGGGCTGGAGCAGAAGATTTTATGCGTCAGGTGAACAAAAAAAAAGCAGGGGTAGCAATCCTTATCTCAGATCAAGTAAAAGCAAAAATAGATCTAATTAAAAGAGATAAGGAAGGAAACTATATTTTACTAAAGGGTTCCATAGACAATGAAGCAGTATCAATACTAAACATATATGTACCAAGTGGTATAGCATCCAAATTCCTAGAGGAGAAACTAACAGAGGTGCAAGGAGAAATAGACAGTACAACTATACTAGTGGGGGATCTCAACCTTGCTCTCTCAGAATTAGATAAATCCAACCACAAAATAAACAAGAAAAAAGTTAGGGAGATAAACAAAATGTTAGAAAAGTTAGGTATGACAGATCTCTGGAGGAAATTTAATGGGGATAGAAGGGAGTATACTTTTTTCTCAGGGGTTCATGGAACTTATACGAAAATTGATCATGTGTTAGGGCATAAAAACCTCAACATCAAATGCAGAAAAGCAGAAATAGTAAATGTATCCTTTTCAGATCATGATGCAATAAAACTCACATGTAATATAAGGCCAGGAGAAAATAGACCACAAGTTAATTGGAAATTAAATAATCTAATCCTGAAGAATGAATGGGTGAAAGAGCAAATTATAGACACAATCGATAATTTCATCCAGGAGAACGACAATAATGAGACAACATACCAAAATTTGTGGGATACGGCCAAAGCAGTTATAAGGGGAAACTTTATATCTCTAGATGCTTATTTGCATACAATAGAGAAAGGGAAGATCAATGAATTAGGGTTACAATTAAAAAAACTAGAAAAAGAGCAAATTAAAAACCCTCAATTAAATACCAAATTGGAAATTCTGAAAATAAAAGGTGAGATTAATAAAATTGAAAATAAGAAAACTATTGAATTAATAAATAAAACTAAGAGTTGGTTTTATGAAAAAACCAACAAAATAGATAAGCCTTTAGTTAATTTGATCAGAAAAAGGAAAGAGGAAAATCAAATTGTTAGTATCAAAAATGATAAGGGAGAAATTTCCTCCAATGAAGAGGAAATTAGAGTAATAATTAGGAGTTACCTTGCCCAACTTTATGCCAATAAATTCGATAATCTAAATGAAATGGAGGAATATCTACAAAAATATAGATTGCCCAGGTTAACAAAAGAGGAAATAAATTATTTAAATAGCCCCATTTTAGAAAAAGAAATAGAACAAGCTATTAATCAACTCCCTATGAAAAAATCTCCAGGTCCAGATGGTTTTACATGTGAATTCCAAACATTCAAAGAAAAATTAATTCCAATACTATACAAACTATTTGAAAAAATAGGGACAGAAGGTATACTACCAAATTCCTTCTATGATACAGATATTGTGCTGATAGGTAAACCAGGTAGGGTGAAAACAGAGAAAGAAAACTATAGACAAATTTCCCTAATGAATATTGATGCAAAAATTTTAAATAAGATTTTGGCAACGAGATTACGGAAAGTTATCTCCAGGATAATACATCTTGACCAGGTGGGATTTATACCAGGAATGCAGGGCTGGTTCCATATCAGGAAAACTATCAGCATAATCAATTATATTAATAACAAAACTAACAAAAACCATATGATTATCTCCATAGATCCAGAAAAAGCATTTGATAAAATCCAACACCCTTTCCTATTAAAAACACTAGAGAGTATAGGAATAAATGGGCTTTTCCTTGAAATGATTAGTAGCATCTACTTAAAACCATCAGCAAGTATCATATGTAATGGAGACAAACTAAAACCATTCCCAATAAGATCAGGAGTGAAACAAGGCTGCCCACTGTCACCATTACTATTTAATATTGTATTAGAAATGTTAGCTTTGGCAATAACAGAAGAAAAAGAGATAAAAGGAATTAGAGTAGGTAATGAAGAAACCAAATGATTACTCTTTGCAGATAACATGATGGTATATTTAGAGAACCCTAGAGACTCAACTAAAAAACTACTAGAAACAATTCACAACTTTAGTAGAGTTGCAGGATTCAAAATAAATCCACATAAATCATCAGCATTTTTATATATTACCAACAAAGTTCAGCAGCAAGAGATACAAAAAGAAATTCCATTCAGAATAACGGATGATACCATAAAATATTTGGGAATCTATCTGCCAAGAAAATGTCAGAAACTATATGAACTAAACTACAAAACACTTCTCACACAAATAAAATCAGACCTAGTCAATTGGAAAAACATTAAGTGCTCATGGGTAGACCGAGCGAATATAATAAAAATGACAATACTACCCAAACTAATCTACTTATTTAGTGCCATACCAATCAAACTCCCAAGAAATTATTTTACAGATCTAGAAAAAATAGTAGCAAAGTTCATTTGGAAGAACAAAAGGTCAATGATTTCAAGGGAATTAATGAAAAAAAAGACAGATGAAGGTGGCCTTGCTGTACCAGATATAAAACTATATTATAAAGCAGCAGTCATCAAAACCATTTGGTACTGGCTAAGAAATAGAGCAGTCGATCAGTGGCATAGGATAGGGTACCAGGACAATCTAGGCAATAACTTTAACAATTTAGTGTTTGATAAACCCAAAGACCCCAGCTTTTGGGATAAATACTCACTATTCAGCAAAAACTGCTGGGAAAATTGGAAACTAGTGTGGGAGAAATTAGGGCTTGACCCACACCTAATACCACATACCAAGATAAGATCTAAATGGGTTCATGATCTAGATATAAAGAGTGATATTGTAAGCAAATTAGAGGAACGTAATATAGTTTACCTCTCAGACCTGTGGAGATGGAATAAATTTATGTCCAAAGAAGATCTGGAACTCTTAATTGAACACCAGATAGATAATTTTGATTATATTAAGTTAAAAAGTTTCTGTACTAACAAAACTAATGCAGACAAGATTAGGAGGGAAGCATCAAATTGGGAAATCATCTTCACATTTAAGGGTTCTGATAAAGGTCACATCTCTAAGATATATAGAGAATTGTCTCACATTTATAAGAATTCAAGCCATTCTCCAATTAATAAATAGTCAAAGGATATGAACAGATGATTTTCAGATGATGAAATTAAAACTATTTATAAGCATATGAAAAGGTGTTCCAAATCACTATTGATCAGAGAAATGCAAATTAAGACAACTCTGAGGTACCATTACACACCTGTCAGATTGGCTAAAATGACAGGAAAAGATAACGGTGAATGTTGGAGGGGATGTGGGAAGACTGGGACACTGATGCATTGTTGGTGGAGCTGTGAACGGATCCAACCATTCTGGAGAGCAATTTGGAGCTATGCTCAAAAAGTTATCAAACTGTGCATACCCTTTGACCCAGCAGTGTTTCTATTGGGCTTATATCCCAAAGAGATCTTAGAGGAGGGAAAGGGACCCACATGTGCAAAAATGTTTGTGGCAGCCCTTTTTGTAGTGGCTAGAAACTGGAAGCTGAGTGGATGCCCATGAATTGGAGAGTGGCTGAGTAAGATATGGTATATGAATGGTATGGAATATTATTGCTCTGTAAGAAACGACCAGCAGGACGATTTCAGAGAGGCCTGGAGAGAATTGCATGATGATGCTGAGTGAGATGAGCAGAACCAGGAGATTGTTGTACATGGCAACAACAGTACTATATGAGGATCAGTTCTAATGGACATGACTCTTCAACAATGAAATGCTTGAAACCAATTCCAATTGTTCAGTGAAGAAGGCCATATACACCCAGAGAGAGGGATGTGAAATGTGGATCACAACATAACATTTTCATGTTCTCTATTGATGTTTGCTTGCATTGTATTTCCTTTATCGAATTATTCTTTCTTATAGATACGATTTCTCCTGAACAAAAAAATGATGTGTGGCAATAACTATACATATATTCGATTTAAGTATTCTAACATAATTATCATGTAGTGGATATCCTGCTATCTAGGGGAGGGGTGGGGAGTAGGGGGGAAAATTTGTAACAGAAAGCTTTGTAAGGGTTAATGTTTAGGAATTACCCATACATATGTTTTGCAAATAAAAAGTATTAATAATAAAAAAAATATATGCATATATATATATATACTGCTGAAGACCAATGGGGTCAATAGAGCTGTAAAGTCTGCTCTTAGAAATTAATTCAATTTTCTCCACCCCCAGACCAGACCTTGATTGAAGTTACAACCCATATGTAACTGACTTAGTCTTTCATTGAAAGCAAGGTCATCTCTAATGCCTGTTTTTTTTCCCTGAGGCAATTGGGGTTAAGTGACTTGCCCAGGGTCGCACAGCTAGGAAGTGCTAAGTGTCTGAAGTCACATTTGAACTCAGGTCCTCCTAACATCAGGGCTGGTGCTCTATCCACTGTGCCACCTAGCTGCCCCTTAATGCCTGGTTTTGATTTCCCCATTTTCAGATTTAGAATGTCTAACATGTACCAATGTAACCATGTAACATTACCAAATTTCACATAGGCAAATTTCTTGTCAATTTGTTTTATTGCTTCAGTGTGTGTGAAGGTTGGCTTGATCTGGATATCAAAGTTAAAGCAAAGACACAAAATTCAGGCTTAAAAATCAGTGTTTTGCAGCACTAGGCAGCACTAGGCAGAACCTAGGACCAATTCCAGTAATTAAGCATAGCACTTATGATATGTTTAGATGGAAGGTGTCTATGTCCTTGTTTCATTTCACTAAATTATCTGTATATTATTTTAGAACAAAATGTCGATAGCCTTAGTGAGGATGATCTTAAATGTCCAATTCAATTTGGATACACAGTTTTATAGCATAATAGGCAAGTATCCTGTCCAAAATCTGTGTTCAAATCCTAGTCCCAATATTTACCACTTGTACAGCTATGGGCATTCTAATTAATCCCTATGGATCCCTATTTTCTCATTTTTAAATTGAGATTGTAGCATTCTACATCACATCATGGTTGTATAGAAGATACTTTGTAAGCCTTAAAGTGTTGTATAAAGGTGCTTCATTATTAGTAGTGTTCATGTAATGTAGGAAGTAAAAAAAACCTTCACTATGAGATGATGGATACACAGTGCTTTGGACATTTTAAAGTACTGTATAACTAATGTTTATTATTATGGTGCTATTGTTATAACCTTATTAAATTTATATGAAACTCCTCATTTTAAGAATGAAAAAAGTGATGATTTTAGCAATAGGCTAATTTCTCTTTCTATGTTGTATACCATCAGAAAAGGACAGAAAGATAATATTTTGTGATGGAAATTTTCCCTCATCTGATATCATGCTACTTTGATTTCTTGTCATTCAGTTCTCCTCTTCTGTTTATCATAACTCTTCCCCAGGTACATATTATTGCCATCAACAAGACACATGATACATCTGAGGAATAAGTAGGAAGCAGCATGTACCAGGTGGGTCAAACCACCATCATCACTTTAGCTCCTACCTCCCATCAGACTTTGGTGAAAAAAGTTCAAGATGCTAAGCCCCAAATCTCTGAATATCTCTGCCTTCACAGCATTGGTCTTATTTCTGGTAGAGCTTCCATATCCATTGTCATAAGGATCTCTCTTATGGAAGAAGAGCCCAGCCAGGCCTTCCATCACCAATACCAACTGCTACTGAAAGGAAGGTATCACAGAAGCTCCACGAATCCCAACATCAATGATCCTGCTTCCAGCCCTGTTGCACCAACGCATGATACCAACAGAGATAAAGCCCAAACTTCCCTTTATAGGCCCTATTTCCTCAATAGCCGCAGTTACCAAAAACCCAAAAAAGAACGCTCTCATCATCAAAATTCTCACTAATGTCGATTGGTTAACATTGGAAATAGAGCAGAGCCAGGACAGTAGAGTAAAGGCGGGGACTTGCCACCTCTCCCCTAAATCCCTCCAAATACCTTTAAATGCTGACTTTGCACAAATTCTAGGGCAGCAGAACCCATAACAAGACAAAAAGTGAAACAATTCTCCAGCCTAGGAAAAGGTCTGCTGTATGCGGGTAAGAGTGGAGCACCATCCTGTGCAAACCACATCAGCATATCCCTAGACCCAACAAATCAGAAGCCAGGGAAATCAGCAGCAGCAGTTTTGGCTTCAGAGCTCTCAGCTCAGATGGTACGGGGGTTGAGCAACTGGTCAGAAGGAGATTACAGGAATTTCTTTGCTAGCATTGAGGCGGGACTCTGTTGCTTTGCCCATACTCAGATCCGGGTCATAATTCTAAGTGGAAATTCCAGGGCAAGGAGGGGCTCTAGCACACCAGAAATTGCAACCCCAGTGGAGCAAGAACCTTCCTCACAATTCTGCAAAGAAGGCTTGTGATCACTCATAGACTAGAGCACCGGCCAGGAGAGTAGTAAATACACAGTTCCTTGGATCATACCATTCTTGGGAAGAACTGAAAACTTACAAGACTTTAGAAATATCTCTAAAAACATTTGCACAAAACCACTGAACCATGAGAAAATGTACTCTCCACCATGGAAACAGAGACCTACTTTAACAAAGACTTAAAAGTCAATTAATACACTGGGAAAATGAGCAAAAAACAGAAAAAGATTCTGACCATAGAAAGTTCTATGGGTGACAAGGAAGAACAAAACACAGGAAAATATCCAAAACCTCCAAGAAAAATATAAATTGGTCTCAGACGATGGAAGAGTTCAAAAAGGATTTTGAAAATCAAGTCAGAGATATTGAGGAAAAACTGGGAAGAAAAATGAGAATGAAGCAAGAAAATAATGAAAAAAAAAAGTCGAAAGCTTGGTAAAGGAGACCCAAAAATGCTGAAGAAAATAACACCTTAGTGCCATACCAATCAAACTCCCAAGAAATTATTTTACAGATCTAGAAAAAATAGTAGCAAAGTTCATTTGGAAGAACAAAAGGTCAAGGATTATAAGGGGATTAATGAAAAAAAAAAGCAGATGAAGGTGACCTTGCTGTACCAGATCTAAAACTATATTATAACTACCTAATAAAAAATCTCCAGGGCCAGATGGATTTACATATGAATTCTACCAAACATTCAAAGAACAATTAATTCCAATAATATACAAACTATTTGAGGAAATAGGGACAGAAGGTATATTGCCAAATTCCTTCTATGAGACCGATATGGTGCTGATAGCTAACCCAGGTATGGTGAAAACAGAGAAAGAAAACTATAGACAAATTTCCCTAATGAATATTGATGCAAAAATTTTAAATAAGATATTAGCAATGAGATTACAGAAAGTCATCCCCAGGATAGTACACTCTGACCAAGTAGGATTTATACCAGGGATGCAGGGCTGGTTCAATATTAGGAAAACTATCAGCATAATTAATTATATTAATAACCAAACTAACAAAAACCATATGATTATCTCCATAGATGCAGAAAAAGCCTTTGATAAAATCCAACACCCTTTCCTATTAAAAACACTAGAGAGTATAGGAATAAATGGGCTTTTCCTTAAAATGATCAGTAGCATCTATTTAAAGCCATCAGCAAGCATCATATGTAATGGAGACAAACTAAAACCATTCCCAATAAGATCAGTAGTGAAACAAGGCTGCCCACTGTCACCATTACTATTTAATATTGTATTAGAAATGTTAGCTTTGGCAATAAGAGAAGAAAAAGAGATAAAAGGAATCAGAGTAGGTAATGAAGAAACCAAATTATCACTCTTTGCAGATGACATGATGGTATACTTAGAGAACCCTAGAAACTCAACTAAAAAACTACTAGAGAAAAAAAAAGGAAAAAAAAACTACTAGAAACAATTCACAACTTTAGCAAAGTGGCAGGATTCAAAATTAATCCACATAAATCATCAGCATTTTTATATATTACCAACAAAGTTCAGCAGCAAGAGATACAAAAAGAAATTCCATTCCAAATAGTAGATGATAGGATAAAATATTTGGGAATCTATCTGCCAAGGAAAAGGCAGAAACTATACGAACTAAATTACAAAACACTTTCCACACAAATAAAATCAGACCTAATCAATTGGAAAAATATTAAGTGCTCATGGGTAGGCGGAGCGAACATAATAAAAATGACAATACTACCCAAACTAATTTATTTATTTAGCGCCATACCAATCAAACTCCCAAGAAATTATTTTACAGATCTAGCAAAATAGTAGCAAAGTTGATTTGGAAGAACAAAAGGTCAAGGATTTCAAGGGGATTAATTAAAAAAAAAGGCAGAGGAAGGTGGCCTTGCTGTACCATATCTAAAACTATACTATAAAGCTGCGGTCATCAAAAACGTTTGGTACTGGCTAAGAAATAGAGCAGTCAATCAGTGGCACAGGATAGGTTATCAGGACAACCTAGGCATTAACCTTAACAATCTAGTGTTCGATAAACTCAAAGACCCCAGCTTTTGGGATAAATACTCTCTATTTGGCAAAAACTGCTGGGAAAATTGGAAACTAGTGTGGAAGAAATTAGGGTTTGACCCATACCTAACACCACATACCAAGATAAGATCTAAATGGGTTCATGATCTAGATATAAAGAGGGACTTTGTAAGCAAGTTAGAGGAACATAATATAGTTTATCTCTCAGACCTGTGGAGATGGAATAAATTTATGTTCAAAGAAGACCTGGAACTCCTAATTGAACACCAGACGGATAATTTTGATTATATTAAGTTAAAAAGTTTCTGTACAAACAAAACAAATGCAGACAAGATTAGGAGGGAAGCATCAAATTGGGAAATCATCTTTACATTTAATGGTTCTGATAAAGGCCTCATTTCTAAAATATATAGAGAATTGTCTCATATATATAAGAATTCAAGCCACTCTTCAATAGATAAGTGGTCAAGGGATATGAACAGACAATTTTCAGATGATGAAATTAAAACCATCTCTAGTCATATGAAAAGTTGCTCCAAATCACTATTGATCAGAGAAATGCAAATTAAGACAACTCTGAGGTACCACTACACCCCTGTCAGATTGGCTAAAATGACAGGAAAAGATAACGATGAATGTTGGAGGGGATGTAGGAGAACTGGGACACTAATACATTGTTGGTGGAACTGTGAACGGATCCAACCATTCTGGAGAGCAATTTGGAGCTATGCTCAAAAAGTTGTCAAACTGTGCATACCCTTTGACCCAGCAGTGTTTCTATTGGGCTTATATCCCAAAGAGATCTTAGAGGAGGGAAAGGGACCCACATGTGCAAAAATGTTTGTGGCAGCCCTTTTTGTAGTGGCTAGAAACTGGAAACTGAATGGATGCCCATCAATTGGAGAGTGGCTGAATAAATTATGGTATATGAATGTTATGGAATATTATTGCTCTGTAAGAAATGACCAGCAGGACAATTTCAGAGAGGCCTGGAGAGACTTGCATGAACTGATGCTGAGTGAAACGAGCAGAACCAGGAGATCATCATACACAGCAACAACAGTATTACATGATGATCAATTCTGATAGACATGGCTCTCTGCAACAAAGAATTGTCTCAAACCAGTTCCAATTGTTCACTGAAGACCACATACACCCAGAGAGAGGGATATGAAATATGGACCATAATGTAACATTTTCTGCTCTCTATTGAGGTTTGCTTGCATTGTGTTTCCTTTCTCTGATTTTCTTTTTTTTTTCTTGTAGATAGGATTTTTCTTGCACAACTCGTCAAGTATTTCAACATTATTAACATGTAGTGGACTTCCTTCCATCTAGGGGAGGGGAGGAGACTGGGGGTAAAATTTGTAATGAAAAGCTTTGTAAAGATCAATGCTGGGGAACTACCCATACATATGCTATACAAATAAAAAGCTTTAATAAAAAAAGGAAAAATATCTATATGTACAAAAATATTTATAGCAACTTTTTTCTTAGGGCAAAGAATTTGAAATTGAGGGGATGTTAATCATGGAATGGCTAAATAAATTGTGATATGTAATAAGGTGGAATACTACTGTACTATAAAAAATGGCAATTAGGATGCTCTCAGAAAAAACTAAAAACACTTCCATGAGCTGATGAAAAGTGAAATGTGCTTTCTAAAAACAAAATAAACAATAGTGTAATACGATCAACTGTGAATGACATTAACTCTTCTCAGCAACACAATGCTACAAGAGAACTCTGAAGGTCTTACAACAAAAAATAATTTCAATACCCAGAGAAAGAACTATTGTGTCTGAATACAGATTGAAGCATACTTTTTTGCTCTTTTTAGTTGTGAGGGTTGTTTATTTATTTGGTTTATGTTTTCTTTCACAACATGACTTTGGTAGAAATGTTTCGCATAACTACACATGTAAAATCTATATTGAACTGCTTACATTTCAAAGGAGTAAGGGAAGGGAGAACATCTGGAACTCAAAATTTTAAAAATCAATATCAAAAATTGTCTTGAAATGTAATGGGGAAAATAGAATACTAAATAAAAATCTTTAAAAAAAGAAATGATATGATTTCATCAATAGGAAAGGTATTAAAGAATATGCATCATAATTTTTCTAGTGCATCCTAAAGGGTACATGACCTTTACATCTGTCTTGTAGCCAAAACTATTTATATGTATTGTCTCTCTCATTATAAGTAGCTCCTTGAAAGTAGACACCATCCTAATTTTCTACTAGTATCATCAATGCTTTGCACATAGTAAGCATTTATTAAATGATTTGTCATTCATTGATTCTCTCAGTAGATTGTAAAGTTTTGGAACCAATAATCATGTATTTTTTGTCTTAACATCTTTCCTAGAGCCTAATATGATATGTTACATGTACTAGTGCTTAATAAATGTTCTGTGGATGAAGTATTTTAGGTTACTACAAAAATATGTTTATATATAAACATATTTTTATTCTGTAAAATTTTTGATTGGTCCAATTCTATCTACCTAAACCCTACTCTCCAGTATAAAACCTTTTTCAACTGTTGAACATGCAGAGATTGCAACAGATAATTAGTCTTATTCATATTGTCTAATCCCTCATACTATTGTACATCTCTTTAGAAGTGTTATTAGGTTTTGTCTCAGTATTCATGAAGTTTTACTGTACTTTTTCCCACTTAGTTTTCCTCTCAGTAGAATACACTACCATTAGGTAGCAAACAGTAGGTATCTTGATTCCTATCAACTTGAAGTCCAAAGTAAGTGATTCATGTTTTATCTCAAACCCACATCATAAGTATGTTTCCCTCTTTTCACACTGGTATGATAGGAAGCAGTGAATCATGGAGGAGGGCTGGAAGCCAGCATAGGAGAGCCAAGACAAGGCTTTTAATAGTAATAAATGTGAGTTATTAAAGTTAAAGTTGAAAGGTAATAGCCCTTCAAGAAAATAATTCAGACCCACATGATATGCTGAAGTTGAGAAGCAAGGTGGAATAATGGGTTTGATATCTGACCCGCATTCAGATGCTAAGGCCTAGGAAGAAGCTCAAGGTCAAGAAAGAGTGGTGATAAAAAGCTAAATAAACATCAAATGAATCAAGAGAGCAAATGTACTGGAGCTGGGTACTGACAGGATCATAGATTCTGAGACAGGTAGAAGGGACCTCAGGTGTCATGGATTCCACATTTGTAAGTTGAGGGAGTTGAGAAACAAAGCAATAAATTGACTTGCCTAGCTAATAAAGTATCTGAGAAAAGATTTGAGCTGAGGTTTTCTTGATTCCAGGTTCAGTGTTCTTTTTGTAAGTTGAGGGAGCTGAGGAACACAACAATAAATTGACTTGCCTAGCTAATAAAGTATCTGAAAAAAGATTTGAACTGAGGTTTTCTTGATTCCAGGTTCAGTGTTCTATTCACTACAACACCTATTTACAAAGACCAAGCAGTGAGCCAAGGCAAAGTCGGTAGTTAGAAGAGAAAAGAAGTAAACCCAAATGCAGTTAAGGAACTTTGAAACCAAGCCAAATTTACAGAATGTCGTTTACAGAATTTCAGAGGCTTATTTGTACATTCTGAGACCTTTACACTTTCAATTCTCTTTCATTTGCACTAATATCTGCAAACATTTATTGGTTTGTTGATTGAGTTTTAACCTTCTATCTGGTGTTAATTTTTGCTTGGGAGCGTTTTCAGCTATTGAGTCTGGGGATGGTAACATTCTAGTGACTCCTTCCCCTTTTTCACATTCTCCTTATAAATTTAAAAACCATAGATGATAAATGACAAATATTCTCCACTCACAAAGAATCTCTCTTCCACAAGAAAGCTATTTATTACTGTATGTTGTATCTGAAATTGAAATAAAAGAACTTTTTTAGATCTACAATTTTTATAATTTTCCTCAGAAGGAAAATTCTACATATAAAATCAAGTTTTTATTATAATAAAATCTTAGGAATCTTAATTTTAAAAATTGTTTATAAGTGTTTTTATAAACCCCAAGTTCAGGCCCTTATTACTATAGTAATAGCCCTCTAACTGATCCCTTTGTCTCAAGTCAGTCCATCTTCCACTCAGTTGCCAAAGTTGCAAAGCTTAAGTCTATTTACATTATTCCTCCTATTCAATAAACTCTTTACTTCCAGAATGAAACATAAAACCCAACTGGGCATTTAAAACTCTTTACAATCTGACTGTTTCCCAATTGATGACTCACAGTATCATAGATTCAGAGTTAGAAGGCACCTTAGGTGTCACTGAATCTAATAATTTTATTTTAACAATGAGGAAACTGAGGCACAAAATAGTTAATTGACTTATCCAGTTGGCAAGAGCAACAAAGCAGATTTGGGATTCAAAAAAGGAGACACAGACCCAATATACCCAATAATTTACCCAATTATATTTCCCCCATCTCTACTCTACATAGCGTTGATGAAACTTCCCTTTTAACAAAGAAAAAAATAAGTAAAACCAACCAACACAGAAACCAGGTCTGATAGCTTGTGCACCCCTCTTCTCCAGGGGTGCCAAACTCAAAGAGATATGGGGCCACTTATCCACATGTAAGGATACATATTGACTTAGAAAGCCATATGTTCATACAATAATGTTCACACATTATTCATGGTTTATTTTATTTTTATTCATTTTGTTAAATATTTCCCAATTATATTTTTATTCTAGGTTCAGGCATACTTCAATGTGTTGTAGGTGCTGCCTGTTGTCCACATTTGACAATTTTGTTCCACATGAATCTCTCGATAGAGATGAGTGAGGGATGTTTTATTATCTAATTCTCAGGACCTATATTGGTCATAATGCATAAACACTGGCTGTGCTTTTCAATTTACAAATTCTAAGATCTCTAAAGGACAATTTTCTTTCAACTGCACTAAGTTCATAGTAGATCTGCAAACATTTATTAGTTTTTTGGTTGAGCTTTAACCTTCTAACTATCTGGTGTTAATTTTTGCTTGTGAACCCTTTCAGCTACTGACTCTGGATATCATAACGTCCTAGTGACTTCCCTCCACACTTTTTTTTTCACAGCCTCCTTATAAATTAAACAAAAATTGTGACAAATGATGTTGTTTTCATTACTTTATCACAATCATTTGCATACCTCTCCATCAGTAATTCTGCCTGACTTTGACTCCACAGGACCCATGCCCTGCCCATCTCTTCCAAAAGAGATCCCCTCACCCTGCCCAAGGATTAGCTAATCACTCAAAATCTCATCATGCTGTTGACTCAGGTCTTGGTACTCAATATCTCAAATCATACTCAATTCTCTCTCCTCTCTGATTGGAGGGTAAAGGATTAGCTACCTCCCAAAACCTTTCTTTATAGAGGGTTCACAATCTTTCAAATAACTTCATTTTCCATCAACATCTCTCTTTGGTCACCTCCCTAATGGACAACTCCTTCTCCCATCTTTTCAATTTCCCCCATTAGATTATAAACTCCTTCAGGAAAGGGACTGTCTATTTTTCTTATTTGTATAACAACATATAGGACAGTGCCTGGCACAAAGTAAGTGCTCAATAGATGTCTGTTTAATTGAATGGAAAGACTTTTAAAAGAACAAATTTTGAAAAGATTTTCTGGACATAAAACTAAAGTAGTTTGGTGAGCTCCCCATCTATAATGTTCTTCTACATCTTCTTGACCTATCCAAATTCTACCCAACCAACAAGCCCTAGTTCAAATTGTACCTCCTCCATGAAGCCTTTTGTGATTATTCTGTTTCACTTCTTTCAACAATCTCTCTAGTATTTACCATTTCTTATAATGAATTTTAGCACATACATTTTTTTTCTCCAAACTTATTGGACAGTATTATTAATTTTCACTGTCTCTTTTGTCTCTGCGATAAGGTTGGACAATGAGATTACATAGTAAGCAGAGATCCCAACTTTTACTTAAAAAATACTTCCCATAGTTTATAAAGCAATGCTCTCTTTGTTTTTTTTAAGGCAGTCAGAGAAAAGTGACTTGCCCAGGATCATATAATTAGTAAGTGGATTGAACTCAGGTCTTCCTGACACTGCTACCTCGATGTCCATAGAGATTCATTGTTGAATACAAAATAAAGCAATGTTGAATATTTGAGCTTTTTTCTAGAACTAGATTTTCTGTGAATTTTGTTATAATCACTTAAAATCAACTTAAAGAACACCTCAGTATCTATAATATCAAAGAACTTCACAAAATTTAGCTTCATCATCATTCTCTCTGTACAAATGAAAGATCAATAAGTTGGAGTTTCTCTGAACACAATCTCTCTAGGCCTCAATTTCCACATCAGTAAAATGATAGGAGTTGCACTTGATAATCTCTAAAATATTTTCCAGGTCTAAAATTCTGTGACTTGATAAAATAATTTTAAATTTAGGAATGGATTTTTCCTAAGACAGTAAAAAATTTATGATGTTGAAGACATTTTAACAAAAATCTTTATTTTTTCTGTATGCATTCCCCTGTATTCAATTTCACTCGCCTTAGCCACCCGCACACCTGATGTTACCATTATTACTTGACTTGTGACTTCCATGTAGTGCTGCAAACCATAGTTTAGGATGGGGGACACATGCTGGGAGCGCAAGATGGAAACATTTCACAAAGAAGCATCATGCTGTTGCTACCAATTAAAAACACTCTTTTGTGTCTTCGCTACAGCTCCTTCCATTTTCCTCATTGGTTAACTATTCAATTCAACAAACGTTTATTGGGTCCCTGTGTGGAGAGCCCTTTTTGGGGCACTGCTATAACTTATTTGTTGCTTCTTTTTGGTTTCCCTTCACTATACTGTAGTTTCATGATGACTTTTTCTATTGTTTTCTAGAAAAAGGAAAAGTTTTAAGTCAAAAGATATGGGTTCAAACACTAAATCTGCTACCTATGTGGACTAAGTCCCTTCTCTTGTCTAGATCTGTTTCCTCATCTGTAAAATGGGGAAGTTGGACTATTTGGACTTGAGGTCTGAAACTTTAAAAAAATACATTTTGATAACTATTTCAAATAATTGTTTTTATTTTCAACTCAATCTATTTTACAAATATTAAAACATTGCTCTGAAAGTGAGTATATAGCTTCACCATATTGCAAAAAGGATTGATGACACAAAAAAATTGGTAATACCTAGACTAGGTGTTCTCTCTGGTCCCTTCCAACTCTTAAGTTCTTTGATATGGCCATCTGAATTAAATATACCCCAATATAGAAAGGAATATGTGTGTACATACTCAATGTTAGGAGGAAATGAGGGGCAAGATTCTATCTTTCCTGGACTTAACTAAACTACCTAATTTTAATATTCTGTGGTTCCTTTAATAGTTCTTACAAAGCAATTACCCCTAATTATATGTATAAGAATGTGAGAAGAGAAATAGAAATAAGGCAACTAAAGAAGAAAAAATTTGAAGGCAGTTACAAGCAAGAAGAAGAAGGAACCTTGTCTCAATGAGACATGCTTCTGAACACGTAATTTTGCAGGGTTGGTTTTTTCCTTTCATTTTCTTTACTTTCTGAATTCATGAGAATAATAATGACTCATAGACCAAAAATTTTCTGGAAAGGAATACTTTTTTTGCTTTGCCTAACACCATCCCAATCATTATCATTTACCAGTAAAAAAAAAAACCATAAAACAAAAAACTCTTCCATGAGCCTCTTGTTGCCAATAGGATAATTTGAATTAAAGATGTTACAAACTTTAATTTTTTTGTTATGGGAAGCTTCCAGTTTTTAAGGGAGAAGATCTAGGATATTGTGAGAGAAACTGTTAATGATTTAGAGGAAAATTGTGGCAATGAGATCTGATAATGGCCTTACACTGTTTTTTCTCTTTGAAATAAACTCACAAAGTAGACATGACCAGTCCTTCAGATTTTGTTGCAATATGAGTAAGAACATTTAAAATACAATGTTTTAAAGGCTTTTGAATTTCATTTATATCAGAAATTCCCTTAAAACCATAGCATTTATTGTGGGTTAAAGTTCCCTGAAATTCTTTCTTAAACTTTCCTTGACATCAGTTACAAAGTGACAGCATCCTTTCTAAAACTAATATCACAGCTGAGTGGTTTATAACCCCACTAGCAAGTCATGGACTAATCCCTTGTCTTACTGTGACAGCATCTCCATCTCTCTATCCTAGCCAGACTTTCAATTTAAGAATACTGCTGGCCTCCAGAAAGAAAGGGACTTGCTGCCAAACAGAACACAGTTTTAAGCTGTATTTTATTTCTTTGCTCAATTCCAGGTGCATGGATTAGTGATTCATTCATCACAAACTATTTCCACCCCCATGTCCAAGTCTGGCCTTTGTCATATTTGCTTTAAAAATTAGGACAAACTCATGCTCACTTCACTGCCACGTCTCATTTTCTCCCAAATTCCAGATCATGAGTTTTTATAGTTCTAATAGACCTTAAAAATTATCTAGTCCAATCCTTTAATTTTGTAAAGTAACTCAGGTCCATAAGGATTAATTGATTTGTCCAATATCACCCTTACAGCTATGATCTTCTGCTTTCCAACTTAGGACTTTATTCTTTTACTTAAAAAATAAATAAATGAAGGCTTGTTCTTTCAATCAAGACAAACCTCTTAGCCTCCTTTCTCTCCTTTTTATGTTTAAATTCAATTCTCACATCATTTGTAAATGAAATGACTAACATATTTGACCTTATTAAACTTGACCTATAAATGAAGGGAGACCCCAAAAGACTGATGTTGTTGACTCACAGGGAACTCAACACTCCACTTTGGTTTTTAATGGTAAGTACAGAAGATGAATTAAGGGTATGACATAGTTCCGCTGATATAGTATCAGGAATACAAAAATGTAAAGTGAATCAAGGCTGGTTATAAAAAAAAATCAGTATTGAAACATCCTATAATGACAAATTGGGGGGGGGCTTGTTTTTTAGTTTTATTGGGATGAAGAGGAGGATCAAAAGAGGAATAAGAGTCATATTTGAAGTTGTATGGGGTGGTAAAAAATGATAAAAGAGGACAGGACAGAGATGTTCAAGCCTTACTTTTTTATATTTCTTCTGTCAAAAATAGAATGATTTTTACATTAGAAATGACAGGGGAAAATATTAACAGGGAACTAATACCTAAGATAAGCCAGGAAAAGTGAGAAAAAAATTTTCTGTCCTTGATAAATTTAAGTAACCCAGCCCAAATGAACGACATGCTTCTAAAAGAATTGGTGAATTGAATTGAAAGATTGTGGAAAACATTAGAAGTACTCCTAGACTAGAGAAAGATACCATACGTTTTCAAAATAACAGAAGAAGATGGAATCTACAAATACAGACCAGTGAGTATGATTTTGATTCTGGAGGAAAAAATCAAATTACTAAAGAAATAGTGAACATCTAGAAAAGGAAGAAGATTTTAAATAGCCAGCTTGAATTGGTCAGGAACACATAATGCCAAAACTACACATAGTTCTTTTACTGGTAGGATCACTAAACTGGTAATTGAGGGAAATGCCATAAATACAATTTATCTAGATTTTTCCAAATCAATTGTTCAAAATATCTCATGCTATTCTTGTGGGAAAGAGGGGAAGATGGACACTAAAAATTTTAATTATATAGATTCAGAACTGGTTAAATGACAAGATTCATGGAGTACTTATAACACTCAAATATACTATTGTATATTTGGCAGCTGGTCTCCCATAGAATATTCCAGGAATTTATGTTTGATTCTGTGGTGTTTAACCTTTATATTAGTAATTTGGGTGAGAACACAAATGGTAGGCATGTCTCAAATTTTCGGATGAGACAAAACTAGATGGTATTGATCACACTTTAAATTACAGTCAGGATCCAAAAAGACCTTGACAGATTAGAACATTGTCCTGAATCTAATTAAGGTGATATTCAATAAAACTAAATGTAAAAATTACTCTTGGATTCAACAGATCAATTTTACAAGCACAAGATGTCAGAAGTGTGGCTGGACAACAGTTTGGCTGGATACAATCTGAGGATTTTAGTAGACTACAAAAGCAATATGAGTCAGCACTATGATGTGACAGCTAAAATCGCTAATGAGATATTGGGCTGCATAAAGAGGGGCAAAGATTGAGGCTCAGAATAAAAAGGTGAGAGTGATTCTCCCTTACCTGGTCAGTCAATATTTGAGATTTCTATGTTCAGTACAAGACATTAGGGATTAAGAAAGATTAGAAAACATCTACAAGAGGGCATCCAGGATGTTATAAAAGACCCATGAACCCATGGTATATAAAGATCATCAAAAGAAACTAGCTATGTTCAACCCGGAAAGAAGATTAAAAAGGGAGTTTGTGATAGCTGTGTCCCTGTATCAACCTTTAAAGACAGATGAAGAAGAAAAGAAGGCAGAACCATGAGCAATGAGTGGAAATCTCAATGGGTCACATTTGGACTATCAAAAAAAAAAAACTTATTAACCATTAGAACTATTCAAAAGTGGAATCTTATCTTCAGGTATCTTATAGCAGAGATTACTTTTAGGAAAAAAAAGTTGGATGGCTTTTGGAATCCCTCCCATTTGTAAAAATTGGGGGAGAGAGAGAAAGAAAGGGAAGATAGACAGAGAGAGGGAGGCATGGGGGAGAGAGAGACAGAAACAGACAGAAAATGAGACAGAGACAGAGGAGGAGTAGAGGAAAAGGAGGAAAGGGGGGGGATGAGACAGAAAAAGTTTTTCTTTATATCAGAATATAATATCCTGTACTTCTAAGAATTGTTCCTTCTCAACATTTCTGCTGCAATTTACAAAGTTAATAATATTTTCCTCCTTAATACTTCCTCCTCTCTAGGTTTTTGTCTCACTATTCTCTTCTCTTATCTCCTGTGTCTGACCACTCCCTAGTCTCCTTTGCTGAGCCAACATCCACAATATACCCCCTAACTGTGGGTGTTCCCCATGGGTTTGTCCTAGGCTCCCTTTCTTTTTCCCACGAATTTATAGAAGTATCTTCATGGATGGAACCTCATTGGAACCCATGGGTATATCCATCATCTTTATGCAAATGATTAATAGATCTACCTAGTTAACTAGCCCTAATCTCTTTTCTAGGCCCCAATGTTATATTACCAATTGCCCACTGAGCATTTCAAATTTCAGATCAATGTACTAGAGGCATCTTAAACCTCCATATGTCTAAAACTGAATTCCTTAAACCTTCTCTTTTCTAAACTTTCCTATTTTTGTTGAAAGTGCCAATATCCATTTATTCTCCAAGCTTCTTAATTGTGGCATTATCTCAGACTACTATATTCTCCCTAACCTCTAATCAGTTGCCAAATCTAGCTGTTTCTATCTTTACAAAATCTCTCAAATCTTACCCCATCTCTCCTTTTACACTGGTTATTTCAGGTCCTCATTACCTCTCATCTAAATTATTTCAACAGCATCCTAATTGGTCTCCCTTTCTCAAATATTTCCTCACTCTTGTCAATTCTATACATTTCTACAAAAGTAATTTTTTCTTAAGCATAGATCTGACAAATGACTCTTCTATTAACTAATTCTACTGACTTTGTATCACACCTCTAGAATAAAATCCAAACTGTTTAATTTTTAAAGTCCAAGGCAGTATGACCCCATTCACAATTCAAAATGACATGTTTCTTAGTAAACTTCAAGATGGATAATTTTTCTCTGTTGCAGTCAGAATTTCTACAGTATTCCTACTTGAGTTAAATTTGGTCTAATAGGCACCTTATAAAGTTTGGGCACTGTTTCCTATGTGTGACTTTTGAAAAGAAATTTCATTGCAATTAGTCAGCAATAAAAAGAGAAGAAATCACTTCTTAGGCCTTTAGCCAAGATCAATAGCAATAATTTGTCATACCTTACAAAGTAAACACATTTTTTGAGAGATTGTGAACATACAAAATTGTTAGAGACTCAACTTTCTGCCATAGCTCTTGCATACAATATATAAAGCATAACACAGCTTTCTGGCATTCATTATCTCCATTGATCTGCCTAACAATTCATTCATCTTAAGCATTTATTAAATGCCAGGATTGTAATTTTAGAGATTGAAGTGAATTCCTAGGTCTTCTAGACCCACTCTTCCCTCATTTCACTGATGAAGAAAGGGGCACAGAGAAATGACTTTCTCAAGACTATACAGGTAATCAGTAGAAGAGTCAGAAGTCTCCCTGCTCCTGGTCTTCTCACTCCAAACCCAAAGCTCCTTCTACTATACCAAGTTGGACTATGTGTCAGTTACTATTCTAGACACTGAGAATCTAGAGACAAATCCAATGTCATTTAATGTTAGCTGCCCCTTCTACCCTTAAGTCATTTGCAATATTAATAAATATGTCATTCATGCCTTCATCCAAAATACTGACATAATATCAAATAGTTCAAGATCAAACATCAATCCATGGGGCACATTCTTCCATATCATAGAAAAATAGAATTATAAATTTAGATCTGGAAGGGACTTCTGAAAACATTAAACTCATGTTTCTTATTTTGTAAATGAGAGCACACGGTGGTTATGTGACTGGCCCAGGATCATATATCGGAACTAAGATCAGAATTCAAGTCTCCCTGACTACAAGTCCACAACCCTTTCCACTTCATCACTTTTGTTGTTTAGTTGTTTTCAGTAATGTCTGGTTCTTCCTGATTCCTTCTGGAGTTTTCTGGGCAGAGATACTGCCATTTGCTTCTTCAGTTTATTTTATAGATGAAAATGAAGAAACTGAGGCAAACAGAGTTAAATGGCTTGCCCAGAGTGCCACAGCTAGCAAGTGTCTGACGTTAAATTTGAACTCATATTTTTTCTGACTCCAGGCCAAGCTTTCTACCCATAGTGCCCACTACTTGAACATACTGCTTCTCAGAAACCATGGTGGAAAAACCAAGCAACCAGTCAGTTTTAAAATCTACTTAGGATTATTTAGCCCACATCTCTTAACCTTAATAAACAAGAGTGATGTGAGAGACTTTGTGAAATACTTTGATATATCTGTGCAAACTAAATCCACACCATTCTCCTGAAACAACCAGTTTAATAACTTTTCAAAAAAAGAAAAGAAATGGGTTGGTCTGGCAAGAATTGTTATTGAAATTTTGTTGACTTTTCCCTTTTTGATCTGATTTTTCTTGTGCAGCATGATAAATATGAAAATATATATAGAAGAATTGCACATGTTTAACATACATTGGATTATTTGCCATCTAGGGGAGGAGGTGGGAAAAAGGGAGGGAAAAATTTGGAATACAAAATTTTGCAAAGGTGAATGTTGAAAATTATCTATGCATGTGTTTTGAACATAAAAAGCTTTAATAATAAAAAAGAAACTTTGATGACACTTTGTAATCACCAATTTATTTTATTCCATAGGTGTTTACAAATCATCTACTTAATTAAAACCATGAATAATAAGACTGCTTATGGGGCAGATTCTATTGAGGCATAAATAGTATAATTTGGAGTGAATGGACTGGAGCAGTTCAAAGGGGATAGTTTAGGGTGAGGCATAGGACAGTGAAGAATTGTGAAGAGAGAATCTATCTCTCAAAATAATACAGGGGAGCTGCCACCTGAAGCTCCACCCGAAGCTCCACCCTTCCCTCTAGAGTGGACCACTTAGGCAAGGTGAGGGGGCTGTGACTGTCTTGGGAAGTATAGAGATATGCCTCCCCAATGAGAAAACAAATCCATCCTAAATCAGCATCTAACAATCCCTCCCTTCCCCCACCCCCAGGTCCAAACCACCCTTTAACAAAACATTTTACAATTTTGCAGGAATTGAAGTCAAGTTCACTGGCTGCAGGCTCTATTTTCTTCTCTATAATGAAAATTGAATTCTGGAAGGATCACCCTTCCCTGGTCCTGCTATTTCTCTCCCATTTTATATATGTGTGTGTATGTATATGTATGTATGTATGTATATGCATATATATGTATGTATATATAATCTTATACCCCTCTCTCTCTATAGATATATGTACACACACACACATATACATACATCCTTGTACTCCTATATATAGATGCAGTCTCTTGTACTCCATAATGCACTTCATTTGGGCCCAGTGGTTTGATCTCATCAAAGATTTAGGAAGAAAATATCTTTTCTTTACATTTCTCCTTCTCTCAGCAGCTGCAGTACTAGGTAAATAAGGCTATGAGCCAGTCTGCCACCTCTTGGCCAATGTTGGCATCTGCACCTAGAAACCATAATAATGCTGTTCCTGATTGTACAATGTTGCAACCCCATACACCTGACCCTGGATTGTATTATAGCTTATTTAAATTGCTTTAACCTCCCAAATTTTTGCTCCATATTTAGCTCCTTACTTCTTCACAAGACCTTCCTTCCACCACTGTTATGACTTCTAGCTTAGTCTATGCTAGGTCTCTCTACACCATCAGTTTATTCCTTAATTACCTTCTTTTTTTATCTCTTCGTCCTCTTCCCACAGTCCTGGAACTTATTTGCTTATATTTTATCTTAAATTGTTTAACTGATAATTTTTTAAATGAAATAGAAATCATCAAGAGAAGGGGATCCTCCTTTACTAAAATTACTAATCATTTTCTCATCTAAACTGTGTGGATTCAGACATTAGGAAAGACACAGAAGTGATATTTACATAATACTTGCAACAGTGATTATATAACACTAGTGACATTTTGGCAATAATATGAAATCATAGTTCCCTACCTTCTCATCCCTCACAAAAGTGCATTCACTCATCAGAATGATATATGTGATTTTGTTTGCTGCCATAACAAATTAAGGAACCATTTAAGCTAAGAAAATGTAATCTGGTTTTCTACTAGAAAAATAAAACATTTTTATGATGTCATGCAAAAATCAAGATAAGACTTTTCACACAAAATTTTAATTAGCAAAGATCATCTCTAAATACTAGCATTACTGTGTTCTTTCAAATACTTTCAAATTTTAGGCTTTAAGTTATGATATCTTTTTAGTCAGGTTTTAGAGATATTTTTAAATCCAATCTTTTTATTAGATTTCCCTTGTTATTATAAAAATTTTGACCCCAGTTTTCCCCTCCATGCATCAATAGAATTTTCTCTTCTAACCAAGACGTCTAAGCAAAATAAAACAATTCATTGACCATGTCTGATGGAATATGCCTCATACCATATCTATGATCTGCCACCTATGAGATGAGGTACGTGTTTCATGAACAGAATTCTTAAGTCAGGTTAGGTCATTGCATTGATTTCATTCTGATTTTTAATATAATTTTCATTAAAAATTTATAGTTTTTGTACCTTGTTTTTTTTGTTCTCTTCACTTTGGGCTGCAATAATTCATTCAAGATTTCCATGTTTCTTTTGATTTTTCTTGCCCCAAAATTATAAGGTGCAATGATTTTCTGTTACATTCACATCCCATATATTATTCAGTTAATGTCTAATCAATTGGCACCCACTTTTTATCCATTTTTCTATAACAAAAAGTACTGTTATGAATATTTTGGTAAATAATATCTTTCCCTCTTTTTTTTTCTTAAGCCTGTTTGAGATCTATGCTTAGTAATGGTATTGTTGGGCCAAAGTATAATAACAATTCAGCCACTTATCTACCATAACTCCAAATCATCTTTCAGAAAGCCAACTCCATTATTTTACAGGTGAGAAAATCAATAAAACAACTCACTCAAGTTAAGATAGAATTATATATAGTTTTCCTGATTAGTCAGCCCCACTATTTTTATTCTTCATTTGTGTGTTCTGATGATTATTTTGTCTGTATCTACTGACATATGAACAGGGTCTCATTTGTAGTGTAATGGAGGAAAGGAGGATAAAGAAAGAGGGAAAGAAATGTGAAAAAGAAGAAAAGAGAGGGATCAATAGAGAAAGGGAGAAAAGAAAAAATGGAGAGAGAGATGAGAAAAGCAATGGGGGAATGGAAAAAAGTGAAGAAAAGAGAAAGATATAAGAAGAGGGAAATGAGAGAGATGGAGGAAAAAGGAGATGGAAAGAAAGGGAGAGGGAAAGAAGGGAGAGAGAGACAGAGAGGGATTCAGAGAGACAGATTTAGAGAGATTAAGAGAGAGAAAGAAAGAGAGAGACAGAGAGAGAGAGAGGAGAAAGAGAGAGAGAGGGAAAGAAGGAGGGAGATACAGAGAGATTCAGAGAGACAGATTTAAAGAGATTAAGAGAGAGACAGAGATTGAGAGAGAGAGAGAGAGAGAAGGAGAGAGAGAGAGAGAGAGAGAGAGAGAGAGAGAGAGAGAGAGAGAGAGAGAGAGAGAAAGTCCTGGGTTTTAATTCTGGCTTTTCTATTAATGAGCTACTTTAGGAAAGGTATTTCATCTTCACATTTCTGGACCTCAGTGTCCTTTTCTAAAAATGGAGGTTAAGAGTAAATGTCCTTTAAGGACCCTTCCAGCTATGGTTTTTGTGATAACCTTGTCAGTCTTTGTGGATATGTTGGTTAGTTTTGATGAATACCTCTCCCCATACCCACCCCTTTTCATATTCTTTGGGGCTAGTTCTCTCGGTAGATAAGATACTTGGCTGATCAGGGGTCATTTTTTGTTTCTTGGTTCTTAATCAAGTGAGATGTTACCATGCTGTACAACAGAGAGAAGCTAATTATGGAACCGTTCAGGTATCGAATCCACAGTCTCTGCTCCATTAGGTAGCTTTCTGGCACTACTGGTGGAGAGAAGGGCATGGCTAAAGTGTCAACAATGAAGTGTCAGCTATTGGCAGTGCACAAATCTTCCTGCTTCTTATCTTATTGAAAAATTATTTTTCTGTACCATTATCTCTATCAATTGCAAAGCTTTGGGAGAGAAGCAAGGTAGTCCTTCCTACAATGATTTTAAAGAGTGTTCTGTCATCTCATCTTAGCTCTTATTTTATATAAAGCTCTTTTCAAGACTCCTTTCAAGGAAGAAGACATTCAACTTCATTTTTTCAAATTGGTCAAGAACTTAAAAGGGAAAAGGCATTTAAAAGATAGAGATATAAGCAAATCACTTAAATTTTTTTAAGTCCAAAACAATGTGATAATCAGTCCAATAATGAGGTGGAAGTTAGACAAGAATAGGGACTGAGATTAAAGAGGATAGATCATCTTTCAGTCTCCAGTGTATGAGCATGCACTTCCGTCACAAGAACTGTAACAAAAATTCAAAAGCATCTTATGATCTTTGATTCTTGTTGATGAAAATTGGAACTTATCCATGCTTGCTATGCTTTATGACTCTTGTCCATGTCTCCCAAAATTTCCTCCAAAAGAATTTACCCAATATGCTGAAGGGCTTGCAGGTTTTCTGCTGACATCCTAAGGGAGTCATTGGAGTACTCTGTTCACTATCATCATTCATTCTTGTGACCAGCCCACGTTTTCTCACTGTTATACAATTTCATGACCAACGACTTTTACTCCTTGGAGTTTCTGATTGGTGTCAGCCTATTCAAGTTTGCCAAGTTCCTTTCCATTGCCCTGTGTAATGCTCATCTTTATTTATTTATTTTTTTGGGGGGAGTAATGGTGTTCCATGTCTAAATGCCTTAGGCATGACAATACTATCAAAATGTTAGGATTGAAAAGATGGGTCTTTACTTTCATGAGAAGCTTGTGGTCAGTAAAAGAGCTTTGAAGTGTGCTACAACCAATTCAGCTCACTTTCCTTTAGAAATAAGTTGGCAAACATTAGGTGTGGTGACAACAGGAATAGCTATGTTCATATTTACAAAGATTATCCATCAGTCAATCTTCATATCCCCAAACAACTTAGGAGACAGGGAAAGTTCCCTTTGATTGGAAATGTTTGATCCCACCTCATACTGCAGAACAGCACATACTCAGAATTTCCATGGATCAGCAGAAAGACAGAATTTGCAGATGTTATGCTAGAATTTCAAAATATGTTGCAATCATAAATAAATGTTTATTTCTATAAAAAGAGGAAGAACAGTGAAGGATGGTGCAAGAACGAAAGTGAATGAAGAAGTCAAAAGTTCAAGCACATATGAATGTGTTCAGAAATCTGCTTTGGGGTAAGGGGAACTAAGGAATAGGTTACATAAGAAGAGAGGAAAGATGGGAGTTAAGACATATGGGCCTGGAGCAGACATAATTACAGAAAGGTGGATAATAAGGGAAAAGTACTTTAGAGTAATGAAAAGAAGGAAGGCAAGATGATGAATCAGACGGATTTTAATATAAGATAAATCTATCCCATGAGCCACTAGAAATAACAGTAAACAATAAAAGTGATTATCAGGAAGCAGTTCTGATCTAAGTTCTAATCCAAGCTCTATCATTAATTTACTATGTGTTCATGGGTAGGCCATTTTATTACTCTGCATTTAATCATCTGATAATGGAGAGAGCTGGATTTCCTTCAAAGCTCTGAATTGATGCCTTTCCTGATCCTCTTAGATGCTAGTGCCTCTTCCTAAAAACTACCTTGTATTTACATTATATATGCGTATATGATTTCCTCAGATATAATATGAATTCCTGGAAAGCAGGGATTTTTTGGTTCATTTTTGTCTTTGTATTCCATGGGGCTAGAATAGTATCACAGGGACAAAAAAATCAATGCCTTGAGCTTAATCAATGGTTGTATTTGATTGAGGATGGTTCCTAAGATTCCTTCCACTCTGAAATTGTTCTGCTAAATAAAGTGGATCACAAGCTGAAGAAGAGCAAATAAAATGAGAACTACAACCAGTATGTAATCAATCAAGCAGATGTCATACCTTATACTCACCCAGACTTCTCTGTTGCCTTCTAAATGTCAAATCCACTGTTCTTTTCCTACTTCTCAGTCCCTTGAGCTTTCTGTAGCAGATAACAGTATCCTTTGGTTTCCTTGACATTGCTTTCTCTTGGTTCTCCTTGTCTCTGATCACTTTTTTTCTATTCTTCCTTTCTGGTTGATTACCTTCCTCTCATTCTCTAAATTTATATGGTTCTTTCTTTTATAAGAGGCATTGCATTATAGCGAACACAAGGCTGGAACTGGAATTGGAAAGAACTGGGTCCAGAATCTACCTTGGACACTTCTAAACGTGACATCATGGGGCAGTCATGTAACCTCTCTATATTTCAGTTTCCTCTAAATTAACCATCCTATAAGCTTCTGTCTTGAATCTAGCTTTCTACTCTCTCACCATATTGTCCCAAGGCAATTTTATTCATTGCTCATTATTACCTCATTACAGATGACTCCTCAATCTTTCCCTTTCCCTTACCCCCATCAATTCCCCAAAATTCCCCTTCAATAATTTAAACTTCTTGCTAGCATTTCTATCAGGCTGTCCCCCAGATTACCAAAACTTCACCAAAGGTAAATTTTTCATCTTCCTGCCAAAATCTTATAGTGTTCCTAACATCTTCATTTCTGAGATAGGAAACTTAGTATAATGGAAAGAATACTGGGCCTAAAGTCAGAAGGCTTTAAATCTAATTGAGGATACTAATTATAGACGATTATACAATGATCAACTCTGGTGGATGAGGCTCTTTTCGACAATGAGATGATTGAAGCCAGTTCCAATGATTTTGTGATAAAAAGAGCCATTTGTACCTGGAGAAGAAGACTGTGGGAACTGAGTGTGAATCCCAACATAGCCTTTTCACACTTTTTGTTGTAGTTTCCTTGAATTTTATTTTCTTTCTCATTTTTTTTTACTTTTGACCTGATTTTTCTTGTGCAGCAAGATAATTGTATAAATATGTATGCTTTTATTGGATTTAACATATTTTTACCATGTTTCACATACATTGAATTACTTGCCATCTAAGGGAGGAAGCAGGGGGAAAGGGGAAAAACTGGAACACAAGGTTTTTCAAGAGTCAATGTTGAAGAAATTATCCTTGCATATGTTTTGAAAATAAAAAACTTCAATAAAAATAGAAGATACTAGTTATATTGTTGCTCTGTCATCTCAGTTGTGTCTGACCCTTCATGGACCCTTTGGAATTTTCTTGACAAAGGCATTGGAGTGGTATGCCATTTCCTTTTCCAGCTCATTTTACAGATAAGGAAACTGAAGCAAGCAGGGTTAAGTGATTTACCCAGGTTCACATGGCTAGTAAGTCTCTGAAGCCAGATTTGAACTCATGAATATGAACCATAATCTAGGCCCTGAACTCTCTAACCACCATGTCCCTTTGAGCAAATCAATGAACTTCCTTAAACTTCAGTTTCTTCATCGATAAAATGGAGATAACAATCCATTCATTGTGTTCAAGTTATAGTGATATATTCCATGAATATATACTTACCTTACAAACACACTATATCTTAGGTGAAGAAGACTACCAAGCAGCTCACTGATCTTACCTTGCTATTCCTTTTTTTGTGTGTCTTTGTGCATGCTTTGTACCATGACTGCAATAAGCCCCCTCATCCCAACCCCCATCTCTGCCTCTAAATAGTTTTCTTTTCTCCTAGGAGACACTGCTTCAATAATGCTATCTTCATTTGTGCAGATAAAAATAATTGCTACCCCCTCAAATCTATTGGGTCATCCCATCTCAATTTTCCCCCTACCCTATAAATATCTGTGGATATATATGCACAGAAAAGCTCATTTTCTGAGGAATTATTCATTCTATATGCATTTATTAAAAGCCTCCTGAACACAAAGCATTGTGCTTACTTTTTAAATTTTTTTTAAAATTTATTTTGCTTAGGCAATTGGGGTTAAGTGACTTGCCCAGGGTTACACAGCTAGGAAGTGTTAAGTGTCTGAGACCAGATTTGAACTCAGGTCCTCCTGACTTCAGGGCTGGTGCTCTATCCACTGCACCACCTAGCTTCCCCTATTATGCTTACTCTTGAAAAAGGTATAAAGCCTAGCTAAGATGATGTCAAAGTTTACAGTTTACAGGAAGAATTAAACAAACACAAATAACTATAGAATACAATATTACATAATAAGTACCTTGGAGAATTGTAAAACTAACTAGTATATAAATACAAAGGAAAAGGGGATAATAAAGGAAACAAGCATTTATCAATCACCTACTTTGTTCTGAGCACTATGCTAAGCAATATCATTTCATAGGATTCTTACAGCAACCCGGGAAAGTGGGGGTGATGTTTATTCCCATTTTACTTATGAGAAAACTGCGGTAAACAGAGGGTAACTGACTTGCTCAGGATCACATAGCTCAGGGTCACACACTGAAGCTGAATTTGAACTCAGGCTTTTCTGATTCCAAACACAGGCTGTACTACCTAGGGAAGTATTTATGGTGGGAGTGATATTTGATTTAGACTTTGGACTGGGCAGAAACTTAAAAGGTAAATAGAAGGAGGAAAGGCTTTCTAGACAAAAGGAACAACATGAATGAAAGCACAGAATGAGAAGAATGCAAAGCTCATTGAACCCTTCTCTACAATATTTGTCCTGAATCTTGCACCTTGACCTTTACACTGTATATTTTTACTCCGTCTTTGAACTCCATTTATTCTTGCTATTGGTCCTTATTTCTGACTTTGGCATCTTGATTGTGTCTGACTCTTCCCTTACTAGGCAACTGATTCAGTCAGTGCACAACCAATCTGGCCCATCTGACCCTACTGTAAATGGAAACCTTCAAGCCGTGACGTGTCTTCAATTGTTGGGCAGGAGATTTCTGCATTATATAAGACTCAGTCCCAGTTTGTAGTAGATCAAGTCCTCAGTTTAGTCCAGGGGCAAAGTCATGAGAAACAGTCTTTTGGCCTTGGTTTAGTCACCTGATAATTATCTTCTTTTATTTTTTAAATCTCCAAGTCCTTTTTGATTTTCATGTTTCCAAGACCAGCCTGGTAACTGACCCCTCTATCCCGCAACTCCTGATTATTCTCCTGGTTTGGCATTCAGGACCCTATTTCTGACTCTATTTACCCATCACAGCAGCTCAAGACAAAGCCCAAACCTCTTCTCCTGACACCAAAAATAAAAACAAAACAAAACAAAAATATCATCCTTTCTCATCAGCTAAATTTAAGTAAGATTTTTTTTTTCAAGAGAAGGTGAAGACTCATTGTAAATTTCATATCAAATTATAGATTCTGATTGACCCTGCTTTTCTGGCACCACTTTGTTTTGACAACATAATCATCATTAATATATCAATAATATGAATATTATTAATAAATTTTAAGTATTCAAAGACTTTAATTCTTTAGGTCAAGTTATTGGTGATGTGTGTGATTGGTGGGACAGATTAAAGCATATAAAAATTAATTTCTCTTAATTCTGTTAAATTTGGACAACTCAGTTTATCACCTCAGGTTTTCATAGGCAAAATACCCTTCTTCAAGTCTATTATCAATGGTGAACGTTGTAGAAATATGAGTGGGGAGATGTCTCAGTATAACAATTTTTGATGAACATTCTTTTAAAAAAAAGGCTAGGGAAGGGCAGCTAGGTGGTATAGTAGATAGAACATCTGTGTTCAAATTTGGCTTCAGACCTGAGAAAGTCATTTAAACCCAACTGCCTCCCCCCAAAAGGTTATGGATTCATTAATATAAATCATAGCAACTAATGCCTTATTTTTTATTGTTCATTGTATAGTATTATATATTATGTTGTAATGGATAGAGCCCTGAGCTTGGAGTCAAAAAGTCTAGAGTTCAAATTTGGCCCCAGGTATCTATAACCTGTATGACCCTGGGCAAGACTTCTGATCTCTGTCTGCTTCAGTTTCTTTATCTATAAAATTTTTATCTATATCTATAAAATGGGAGCATAATAGTACTTAACCTTGAAGAGTTATTTTGAAGAATGAGGTAATAATTGTAAAGTACTTATAATACAGTGCTTAGCACTGTATAAATATTAGCTATTATTAATATTACTATATAGTATCCCAGTGCCCAATGTGTGGTAGGCATTTAATAATTGTTTATTGGTTAATATAGAGGAACTGTGTTATGTGAGAAGTAGTCTGGCAGAATAGACAGGGGGCTGGTCTTGGAGTCAGGAATACCTGGATTCTAGTCCACCCTTTTCCATTTATTAAGTGATGATCTCAATGTGGATTAGGTCATTCCATAGGATTGCCTTGTTAAGTCATCTAAGTTCATTTAGCCATTATGTACCTCAGGAAAGAAACTAGGATTCACCTGTAAGTAGGATCACCTTTGAACCTTAGGTAATATTCAAAATCAAAGATGAGATGCAATCTACTTAAGTGTTTGCCTGTTCAAGGGAAGGAGTTCTCAGGTTCCTACATCTTAGAAGATAGCCTAAGGCTGGAGGGGTTGGGACTGGAGCAGCCTCTTGGCATGAAGATACTAATGGAGGCACCTTGAGGAGATTTAAAGCATGCACAGACTGTGTGTCTCAACCACATGGTGAAGAGGACATTCTTTAATTGGCTCTGCAGTGTACATATGAAAGTGCCAGACCCTTGGGTTGAAGTCCTTCCAGGCCTGCTGGTAAAGAGAACAAAGTGATGGAAGACTATAGAAGGAGGGAGGGCATCAGGCTCTTAATCATCCAGAAAGCTCATTTGAAGATGAGTGTGTACCGCAGTTTGTTGCTCCTGTCTCTTTCTTTCCTACTTTGAAGGAGATTGGAGAAGGCTATGACTTTGTGAGCCTTTGAAGGTCAGGGGTGTGGGCTACCCAGAGGTTGAGGAGCAGACTTCACGCTGGGTTTTGCAACCAGTTAGTCCAACATCAAGGTCCCAAGAAATGTCCTTTGAGATTCAGCCCAGTGGTCATTGAGATGGAGACTTATGCAATGACCACTCTACATTTGAATGTAAACTTAGTGGGATTAGTACTATGTAGGAATGTCAGTGAAAGCAGAGCCAAAATAGCAGAGAGGGGACAGGTCTTTATCTGAGCTCCTCCTGGCTTCCCTCAGATCAACAACAGATTGAGCTTCTGGACTGGTTTTGGAGTGACATAACTCACAAATATTTGCAGTCTAACAAATCTGCAGCAGAAGATGTCTTGGAAGAACTTCAGGAAAATTCTCTTTCAATTGGGCTGAAAGGAGTAGGAGGATATGACTGAGCTCAGGGACCAGGGCGGTCCCCTGGGGAATCTACTGGGAAGCTCTTAGCTGAAATACAGCAGTGTTGTAGCCATTAGATCAGCAGATTAGCTGTGAGACATCCAACACAAATACAGAAGGCAAATAGCAAGCCTCTGAACCCCAGAATTACTGGAAGTCAGCAGCACTGCCCCCAGGTCAGCTGCTGTCACCCTTAGAAGAAGCTTGGGACAATCTTCCCTTTGTCCTGGAGCAGACCGTAACCTTTAAAAAATGAGTAAAAAAGCAAAAAGAACTGATAGGGGTTTTTTTGTGTGTGGGTTTTTTTTTTTTTTTTTGGTGGAGAAAGAGAAGAACAGACCTCAAATCCTGAGGACTAAAAGCAAATCATCTTCAGATGATGCTCCAAAGGGTGATATGAATTGTTTCCCATCTCACAAGGCTCTCTTGGAAGAATTCAAAAAGGATCGTAAAAGAATTAGAAGAAAAATGGGAAAAGGAAATGAGAACATTGCAGGAGAGTTTGGAAAAGGAAAAACAAAAATTATTTGAGGAAAATTCCTTACAAAATAGATTTAGTGAAATAGAAAAAGCATATGATTTTTTACAAAACAGATATGACAAAATGGAAAAAGAAAACAACAACTCAAAAAACAGAATTTGGGAAATAGAAAAAAAATCCATCAAACAAACCAAACCATTTAAAAGTTAAATTGGCCAAATGAAAAAGGAGCTTAAAAAGCTAACTGAAGAAAATATTTCATTAAAAATTAGAATTGAATAAATGGAAATGAATGATTCAATGAGAAGTCAAGAATCAAACAAAACCCAAAAAATGAAAAAATAGAAGAAAATGTGAAATATCTCCTTTGAAAAACAACTGACCTGGAAAATAGATCTAGGAGAGACAATCTAAGAATTATTGGACTTCCTGAAAACCATAATGGAAAAAAAGAGCTTAGTTATTGTCTTTCAGGAAATCATAAAGGAAAACTGGCCTAGAACCAGAAGGTAAAATAGCCATTAAAAGAATTCACCAATCACTTTCTGAAAGAGTCCCCAAAATGAAAACTCCAAGGAATATCATAACTAAATTTCAGAATTATTGGAAGAAAATATTGCAAGCAGCCAAAAAGAAACAATTCAAATCAAGCAGCCACAATCAGGATTGCTCAGAAGCCTAGCAGCTTTCACTTTAAGGAATCTGATATTCTGAAATGCAAAGGAACTTGGATTTCAGCCAAGAATTAACTATCAAGAAAAATTGAGCATTAAACTTTCAGGGAAGAAGATGGACATTCAATGATACAGGTAAATTTAATTTATTTCTTATGAAAAGATCAGAGCTGAACAGTAAATTTGATCTCCAAATACAGAACTCGAGAGAATCATAAAAAGATAAAAAGGAAAGAACTCGAGAGCTGTATCTCTATTATGAGTATACTTAAAGGGTGGAGGTATAATTTGATTTTATTGTGATAATATAAAAAAGAAACTAGAGGGGGAAAGAAGAGGAAAATGGAGGTAAAATGAGGTAAATTGCATCTCATGAAGAAGCAAAAAAGACCTATTATAAATGAGGGGAAGAAAGGAGAGGATGAACATTGTGTGAATCTTACTCTCATCAGATTTGGCTCAAAGAGAGAATATCAAACATATTTAGCTTCACAGAGAAAGTTGTCTCACCATATAGGGAAGTAGGAGGGAAAAGAGAAAAGGAAAGGGGGAGGCTAATAGAATGGGAAACAGAAGTACTAGGAGAAAGGTATAATAAAGGTGGAGGGGCTGTAAAAGGGGAGGGCTGTGTGAGGGAAGTGGTGGTCAGAAGCAAACTCCTGGGGAGGGAAAAAGGAAAAATAAAAGTATAACTTGGGGAAAATAAGATGGCAGGAAATACTATATCTTGCTAAAGAGTACCATAGATAATGAAGTAACAGCAATACTAAACATATATACATCAAATTCTGGAGGAGAAGTTAAGAGAGCTGAAAGAAGAAATAGAAAGCAAAACTATACTAGTGGGAGATCTCAAAGTTGCTCTCTCAGAACTAGATAAATCAAACCACAAAATTTTAGAAAAGTTAGATACGATAGACCTTTAGAAAAAATTAAATGGAGATAGTGGTTCATGGGACCTACACAAAAATTGACCATATATTAGGGCATAAAAATCTCAAAATCAAATGCATAAAGTCAGAAATAGTAAATGCATCTTTTTCAGATCATGATACAATAAAAATTACATGTAATAAAAGGCTATCATCAGCATTTTTATATATTATCAACAAAGTCCAGTAACGAGAGACAAGGAGAAATTCCATTTAAAATAAATATAGATAATATAAAATATTTGGGAGTCTTTCTGCCAAAGCAAAGTAAGGAACTATATGAGCACAATTACAAAACACTTTCTATACCAATAAATTCAGATCTAAACAATTAGAAGAATATCAAGCGCTCTTGGGTGGGCCAAGCAAATATAATAAAAATGACAATACTACCTAAATTAAACTACTTATTCCATGCCATACCAATCAAACTCCCAAGAAATTATTTTACAGAGCTAGAAAAAAATAGCAACTAAGTTCATCTGGAAGAACAGAAGGTCAAGAATTTCAAGAGAATTAATTAATAAAATTGCAGATGAAGGTGGCCTAGCTATACCAGACCTAAAACTATATTATAAAGATCGATCATCAAAACTATTTGGTGTTAGCTAAGAAATAGAGTAGTTAATCAGTGCAATAGGTTAGATTTATAGGACAAAATAGTTAATGACTATGGTAATCTAGTGTTTCACAAATTCAAAGACCCCAGCTTTTGGGATAAGAACTCACTATTAGAGAAAAACTGTTGGGAAATTGGAAATTAATATGGCAAAAACTAGGCATTGAATGACACCTAACATCATATATCAAGATAAGGTCGAAATGGGTTCATGATTTAGACATAAAGAGTGATATTATAAGAAAATTAGAAGAACATAAATAGTTTACCTCTCAGATCTTGGAGAAGGAAGGAATTTTCATTCAAAGAAGAACTAGAGTACATTATTGAATACAAAATAGATAATTTTGATTATATTAAGTTAAAAAGTTTGTGTGCAAATAAAACCAATGCAGACAAGATTAGAAAGGAAGCAATAAAGTAGGGGAAAAGTTTTCACATTCAAGAGTTCTGATAAAGTCCTCATTTCTAAAATATGTAAAGAAATTGATTCAAATTTATAAGAATTCAAACCATTCTCCAATTGATAAATGGTCAATAAGAACAGACAATATGAACCGATATGAACAGACAATTTTCAAATGAAAAAATTGAAACTATTTCCAGTCATATGAAAAGGTGCTCTAGATCACTATTGATCAGAAAAATGCAAATTAAGACAACTCTGAGGCACCACTACACACCTCTCAGATTGGCTAAGAGGACAAGAAAAGATAATGTTAAAAGAATGTTGTTGGAATTGTGAACTTATCCAATCTTTCTGGAAAGCAATTTGGAACTATGCTCAAAGGACTATCATAAACTGTGTAAGCCCTTTGATCCAGCAGTGTTTACTGGGCTTATATTCCAAAGAGATTATGAAACAGGGAAAGGGACCCACATATGCAAAAATGTTTGTGGCAGCCCTTTTTTTTAGTGGCAAGAAACTGGAAACTGAATGGATGCCCATAGTGGGAGAATGGCTGAATAAGTTATGGTATATGAATGTTATGGAATATTATTGTTCTGTAAGAAATGACCAGGAGGATGATTTCAGAGAAGCCTGGAGAGACTTGCATGAACTGATGCTAAGTGCAGTGAGTGGAATCAAGAGAACATTGTAAATAACAATACCAATATTACAAGATGATCAATTCTGATGGATGTGGCTCTTTTCAACAATGAGGTGATTCAGGCCAGTTCCAATGATCTTGTGATGAAGAGAGCCATCTACACCGAGAGAGAGAGGACTGTGGCAACTGAGTGTGGATCACCACACAGTATTTTCACTTTTGGGGGGTTTTTTGCTTGCATTGTTTTCTTTCTCATTTTTCCCTTTTTGATCTGATATTTCTTGTGTAGCCAATAATTGTGGAAATATGTATAGAAGAATTGCACATGCTTAACTTAGATTATTTGCCATCAAGGGGAGGAGGTGAAGGAAGGAAGGAAGGGAAAAAATTTGGAACATAAGGTTTTGGAAGAGTGATTGTTGAAAATTATCCATGCATATATTTTGAAAATGAAAAGCTTTAAATAAAAAAAAGAAACAAAAAGAGTCTCAGTAAGTCTGAGCCCATACTCCCTAGGATCTGAGATGGTATAGAGGAAAAGGGAGTTTGCAGAGGTTTGATAGGAGTGTTTGTATTTGTCTTATTGCTAGAGCTTCAGAGTAAATATTTGTTTGTAGAAGCTATTTGTTATCAACTTGTTAAACAGAACTGGGGCATTAATTACAAGCTAATAGTGTAAGAAGGGCAGCTAGGGCAGTGTGACAAATAGAACACTGGATCCAGAGTCTGGAAACTCTGAGTTCAAATCCAACTTCAGAGATTTACCAGTTGTATAATCCTAGACAAATTACTTAATCATGTTTACCTCAGTTTTCTCATCTGTAAAATCAGTTGGAGAAAAAAATGGCTAAGTACTCCAGTATCTTTGCCAATAAGATCCCAAATGGGGTTACAAAAAGTAGAACACAACTAAAACAAATGAACAACAACAACAAAAAAACCAACAAACAATGGGGAGAAACACTTGAATGGAAGTCTGAGGAAGTCTAGCATTAGAAAAAAAAATCATATAGAAAATGCCATCCACCTCTAGAGAAGAAACTATGGAGACTGAATGTATATCAATACACCGTTTTATTTGTTTGCTCTTTTTCTCATTTTTCCCTTTTTTCTAATTTTTTTCTTTCACAATTAAAATATGATTAAAATGATTGTACTTGTATAACCTATATCAGATTGCTTGCTGTCTTTGGGAGGGGGGAGGTAAGAGACAGAAGGAGAAAAAAATTTAAGACACAATGTCTTACAAAAATGAATGTTGAAAACTATTTTTACATGTAATTGGAAAAATAAAATACTACTGAAATAAAAAAAAGAACAAGATACCCACAAACCCACAGGGATTTTCCTAGTTTACAAAAGAGGCAATTTAATCAGCTTTACACCAGAAGAGTAAGTTCAAAGTCTTTCTTATTATGTTGAGGCTTATCTTTAGTAAAAATTGGGCTCTGCATTTTCAGGAACTCACTGGGTATATTCTTGACTTAGCCTTTAATTATTGGATACCTTTATTTTGGGGATCCATCAGAGAAAATTGGCATTTCATCCTTTCTTTGTTTTAACTTATAATTGTGTAATGATTTTTCCTGGTGTGTGGTACTCTTTGAAGTCAGTTCCTATTAAGATGATTTTTGCCAACTATTGCATTTGTTGACTTATTAGATTCTTAAATACTACTACTTCCTACATTGCTGAATCTTGTATAAGCATTGTTATTGAGATTGACTAACATGAGAAATATGGACTTTTCATCACTAACGTGCTTATACCTAGCAGATAAATATCCAGTCAAGTTTCCTAGACTCTTCCTTACAGGGGAATTGTCCCCTCCTTTCCCACCTGCCCTATTACACTAGAATCGTAGGTTTCAAATTATAAGGGACTGTGGAAATCATCTGATGATACAGCCACTTCATTTTACTGAGGTTCAGAGAGATGAAGCGACTTTCCAGGGTCACAAAGCTAGTGATTTTCCAGGGTTACACAGCTAGTGACTAATATAAATTTGAATTCAGATTTTTATGATTCCAAGTCAAATCAGCTCTAATCATTATATCATGATGTTGCCTCTGGGGTCCTCTCCTGAGAATTACAGTTCCCTTTACATTAAATGATAGATGCTCTAGACACCAAAGTCATTCTTATCATCACCAGGCTTATGATATAGTTCAAGATAATAGTACATATGTGCATAAAAGGAAAAAATATGAAAAACATGTATTAAATACCAAAGGACTGATATAGAAAATAACAATACCTAGTCTGCTTAAGAATCCAGTGCCTCTTTTATAACCATCAATTCCCAGCTCATACTTAATTCATGTAACTTTCTGAAGCATGAAACCCCAGAAAACGTGTAAATTAAGTGTAAACTTGGCTCACATATGCCTCGAGTGAGGCCCCAAAGGCATTTATTTCAGAAGTCAGAGGTATGAGTGAGATTAGAAAGAAGAAGGAAAGGTCAACTCAATCAGCTCTTTGCCCATGGGCAGCTCTGGTGGTGCTATAAGCCTGTGTGGTTTACAAAGTGGACTATGCAGCCAGACTGTTACTATGCTCAAGTGCTGTGCATATTGGGATCAGTTTCTCAGACACAAGTGACATTTCCAGGGAGTTCTGTGGAGATTGCCTAAACAAGACTGAAGGTTTCTCCTTCACAGAGCCTTCTCTGACTGCTTCACTCGACATTAATCTTGTCCAACTTTACATGCTTGCTTTAACCTTTCTCTGAATTCTTATTGCCATAGCCCTGCTTCAGGTATCTTTGAATGATGACAATTTCCCTAAAGTCCATACCTTATTTTTCTTTGCCTCCCTTTTTCCTTGACTGTTAGTCGGTGTCTCAGTATCTCAGAAAGGCAGAAGTTATGGGGGAAATGGGGGAAGTGATTCTATCAGTTGTTTATAAATCAATGCTTCAACAAGCATTTATTAAGCAACTAAGTCAGGCACCATGCTAAGTATTGGATTTTATTGAGGCAAAAATGAAAGTTTTTAACCTCACAGAAAAGAATCAAACTTAAAAAAGAATCAAATATGAATCATAGAATCTGAGTTATGGAAAGGAGGGATAAAACAATGAAAAGAAATATTAAATGCCTATTATGCACCAGGCACTGTAATAAGATCTTTACAAACATTATGTAACCTTCATAACAATCTTGGGAGGTAAGTACTATTGTTATTCCACTTTAGAATTTAGGAAACTGAGGCAGAGAGAAGTAAAGTGACTTACCCAAGGTAAGTTTTTGATAGTAAGTTTTTGAGACAGAATTGGACCAGAACCATATTTGAACTCAGGTCTTCCTGACTTCAGGGCTGGTGCTCTATCCACTGAGCCACCTAGCTGCCCCAAGAAGACTAAGAATAAGTCTTCTTGGCTCCAGGCTGAGCATTCTATCTACTGCCTATTTAACTGCCTAAGAGGACGACTTTTTGTTGTTGAGCTATTTTTCAGTTGTGTCTGATCCTTTGTGACAAAGCTTGGGGTTTTCTTGGCACAGATATTGAAGTGGCTTACTATTTCCTTCTCCAGATCATTTTATGGATGAGGAACTTGAGGCAAATTTGTGACTTACCCAACATCATATAGCTAGTTAGTGTCTGAAGCTGGATTTGAACTCAAGAAAACAAGTCTTACTGACTCCAAGCCTGAAACACTCTCCACGGTGTCATGCAGGTGCTGCAGGGCAGAATGCTAAAGACTTTTTTGAGCCCTTTGCCTCCCCCTTAAATGTTGTCTAACTTGTATTTGCTTTCTTGTCTGCTATATTACACTATTCACTCATATGGAGCTTCCAGTTCACTTCCCAGATATTTTTCTTACCAACTGTTAAGTAGCCATAGCTTCCCCATATTAGACTGTATTTATATCACTCTATCATTCAGTGTATTTGCATATAGTTATTAGTTATTAGTTTTATGGTGATTATAATTTGATAATCATTCTTTCTATACCTTCACCTAAGGCACAGGTTAAAAAAATATATTAAACAATTCAGGGCTAAGTGAGGGCAGATCCTTGGAGTATGACATTAAATACCACTCTAGACTGATATTGACAGCAGCATGGTGACTTGACAAGACTAGTGGATTTGAATCAGATGATCTCAGTTCACTTCTGGATCTTCCACTAACTTATCTAGCTGACAGTGCACAGCTCATTTCACCTCTTTAGATCTCAGTTTTGGAAAATGAAAAGACTGGCACCATAGGTCTATACCACAAAGAGATCATAAAAGAGGGGCATAGGAAAAGAAAGAAGGAGGAAAGAGAGAATAATGTAGAAAAGAGGAGAAAATATGGCATTCTCTATTTTCCAGTTATTTCTAGAGCTGATTCTGATCTTTTACAGAAGTGCCCCTTGTCTCTTCTATATTCAATATGGAGATCAAGAGTCTTTCCTGTCACCCAGCTTATAGCAGATAGAGCATCTTTTGATAGGTTTGAATATCTCGGACCCAGATGTTATCCCACTTCCTTGTCCTTCTCATCTGGGCTTAATCTAGCAATCTGAGCAGTTTGTGCATGTGGGTGTTGTATGGCTAAAGTTGTTGAAAGTCATCCAAATAGAGCTAATAATGAAACTCTGAAGGCTGTTGTGCAACCCCAGTGACGAATTTATTGGGAAAATGGCTTACCTTATGAATCTGAGCTAAACAACATAATTAATGTAGTAAGTATAATGACAAGTGGATATATCTAGCAATCAGAATGTAGTATGTGGATACTTAGCCATTATTCTTTCTGTCTTGAGAAATTATATCCTTCTCGCAGAAAGATGCAGGGACCCAGTTTCTTTGTTTGTTTGTTTTTAGTTCATTTTGTTCAGAAGCAGCAAGAACCAGTGAAATAGTGCTGAGAAGTGGGATTACTATAAAAAGAGCTGGCTTAGAAACTTATCTATAGTTATTACTACTAGCTGGAAATTTGGACAAGTCTTTTAAGCTTCTGTTGTAAATGGAGTTAAAAACAGCCACAATTTTCATTGCCCACCTGGTAAAGTTGTTGTGAAGTTACTTTGCAAACCTAAGTTGTTCCATAAAAGTGCAGAAGTATTATATGATTTTTATATACGCAAAACATATAGCATATGTTTTTATGCTTTAAGGTTTGAAAAGCCCTTTACATACACTATTCATTTGTTTCTTTACAATAACCCTATGAGGTAGATGCTATTATTATCAAGTCCATTTTACAGATGAGAAATTTGAGACTGATAGAAGTTAAGTAATTAACCTATAGTCACATATTTAACCTAAAGTCACACACATTTTGTCTGAGGAATTATTTGAATTCTGACCTTCCAGACTCCCCATCTGTGACTTTACTGCATTACCTAGGTGCCACAGGAGGAAAACACATGCATATGGGTTATGTGCAAAAGGAGGAATGGAGAATGTTTATTTGCCACTAGTCTACATAAATTTTCAAGTGCCCTTAAGACTCCAGATAAACAGCAACTTTTCATTCATCATCACCATCATCTTCATCATCTACTTGTAATGTTCACAGGTCTTGTAAGACACTTAACTGATCTTGCTCAGAAAAGAAAAAACGATCTGAGATTTGGGGAACTTGACAGACGTCCTTCTAATCAATAACAAATAGTAGTAGTAGTAGTAGTAGTAGCAGCAGCAGCAGTGACAATAGTCTTTTTTTGGTAGTTTGTACATTGATGAAGCACAGGTCTTTGAAGAGTATATTCCATATGATTCAATAAACATTTGCCAAAAAAATGTACATAAGAAGGGCATTTTGGAAAGTGCTAGAAATATGAAGAGAAAAATTAAATAACCCTTACCCTCCAGGAGCTAGCATTCTACAGAGGAGATAAAAATATGTGCAAATGATGGTAGGAGCTAAATGAATAGAGAATAATTGTATACAGGAATGCTATGGAGGTAGAATTAATGATGATTTGACAATTGATTATATGTGGATAAAGAAGAAAAATATATCAAAGATTTGAGTCCATGAAGTAACACCAATGTGGTACTTTCATCACAACTGGAGAAGTTTTAACTGGATGGTTTATTGATAAAATTGGGAATTTAATTTTGGACACTGAACTTGAGATACTATCTTTATAGGACATCCAAGTATAAATACACAACAAACAGATTATAAATACCAGGCTAGAATTCAAAAAAGAGATTAAGGCTGAATATATAGATTTGGAATTGATAATTGGAATAATAAATGTTTGTGGGCACTTTGGAAATCATCAAGGGAAAGAGTTTGGAGATAGAAGAGTATAATGTCTTAGAGATTCTTAAGGGGCATCCATGCTAAGGAGGCAGGGGAATAATGACTCAATAAAGGAGACTGATAAGGGAAGAGATAAAAGAGAAACAAGAGGGGAAAAATTTCATAAATACCAAGACAAAAAAAAGGAACTAAGGAAGAAAAAGTAGATAATATCAAAAATTCTAGCAGAACAATGGCTGAGAAGAGGTAGATTTAATTTAACAGAGAAAAGATCTTTGGAACTTTTTGAGAAAGTAACCTCAATCAAGAGTTGAGGTTGGTTGGAAATCAGATTGCAAAGGGTTTAAAGGAGAGATGAGGAAATGGAGTCACCAAGGATAGATGATCCCTTCTAGAAATTTATGAAAAGGAGAAGAGATGTGAGATGATGGCTTGAACAGATATCTGTTTCAAATGAAGTTTCTTTTAAAGAATGGTAGAGAGGCCTGAGCACATTTTTAGGTAAGGATTTTGTAAGATTTTTAAAATAAATTTTACTTGGACTCTTTAAATATTTTCTTAATTTGTATCTTTGTAGCTATTCTTCCCATACTCCATACAGATGGCTAGATTGATATTCCCAAACCATTCCCTTTTCTATCCCTAATCATTTCTCACTTCCACAGGACAAAACACAAAATCCTCAACCCAATATTTAAAGCACTTCACAGCTTGTCTCCCATCTCCCTTTCTAGTCATTATGTAGCAACATATACAAGTAATGTTCAAATCTTAACAAACACCAAGAGAGACAATTAAGCAGCTATTTATTGTACTATACTCTGAAATGTTTGTGCTTATATTTCTGCTGTTAATCCGTATGTAATTATAAGAAGCCTATCAAAATATTATTTTCTTCCCCAAACTTCAGAAAAGTAGAATTTATCTCATTGTACAAATTTGTTTATTAAAACCATCATTCTTGGCATTGGAAGACAAAGGCTTTAAAGACTCACTGCTGTAGAGAAGGCCAGCACTTTATGTTGATTATTTTGTGCCCTCCTAATTACCTTAAATGTTGCTGATGAATTTGGCTCACTTCACTAAAGGACAGAATTGGGGGGGATGCATTATTTTTATAAATGACTTAAAACCATTCCAGACAAATAAACCAAGGAAACAAAAGTCCAAAGATCACTGACCTGTGATATATTGAGTTCAAATAAGCATTTGCCATCCTGAAGAATAGGTCTGACTTTTAAATTACTCCAGAAATATTTCTCTCTGTAGCTTGCACATTCTTAAGAATTTACCAGAAATCAAATGTATACATGGCGATGTAAGAAGAGAAAGTGTTAGGACAGCATTACTCTCTGTTGTTTAATTTAGCCTTGTGGGTTTATCAAAAAGACAGAAAGAGCATTTGGCCATGTATTTGGAATATCAGTCTCTGTCGGGAAGGTATAACCTGAATACATAGTGGGCACTAAATCAGTGTGATTTTTGTGAATGCACATGACCATGTGAGCACATCATTCATTTTTTTTCACATGCAAATAGGGAAAAGTCATAAAAAACAGTCAACAAAGTGGAATTTTTCAGAAAAGTTAAAACAGGAGGGAAGTAGTACACAAATGTAATTAAATAAAATAGCAATAAAAACTAAAGCATAATCAAATGCTTAGTCTATTTGTTTCCATTCAATTCAATTGAATAAATATTTACTAAGCACTTCATTTTATGAGATACTACTTATTAGGGATATAAATGATGATGGTCGTGGTGGTCATTTATACATATAGGCTTTAAGATCTAAAAATCAACTGACATATGCCATTTTGATCCTCACAACCACCCTGTGAATTAAAGTCTTATATATATTATTATCCCAATTTTATTAATGAGGAAATAGAGATGAGAAATAAAGTAACTTGCCCAGGATTAATAAGCTAATAATAATACTAATAAGCTAATAAATACAAAATTCAGAATTTAAACCCAGGACTTCCAAATTTTATGCATGTTGTTCTATCAAGGATTTTAAAACTGATATTTATGAAAATGTGAAGTATACTTCATATACCTATGGCCAAAAAGATATATTTGAGGGGGGGGGGGGGGGTCTTTCCTTCCACTTAATCTGCTTGATGCTTAGCATAATCTTAATTAGCCCTTAAGAAATTCAAGCAAATTTGAGCCTGCTGCCCTTTTTACAGGATCATATATTTAGAGCTGAAATGGATTAGAGGTCAATTAAAATCCCCTAAATTTAGAGCTGGGATAACTGAGCCCCAAAAGGGAGGTGAAGAAAATTGCCCAGTGTCCCACAATTACTTTAAGAAACAGAGCAGAGGTTAACTTTTCAAGGAAGCTGATTCGTTCCCAGGAAATGTGGCTGTAGTTTCCATTGTAACTACTAAATGAACACTGGTACTTAGATTATAGTTGTTGCTTCGTTCTTGAAGGGGACCATGATATCAGAAAAGGGATATGACATACAAGTGAATTGGATTTAGGTGAGGGAGGGCTGGGCAAGGTCATCTGCTTCATTTTCCCCTTCAGAGCCATCTGGGTCCAGTGGCCAGACAGAGATCAGGAAGACAGGAGATGATCTGGAGGAAACAGGAGATCTTGGTCCTTTTCAGTGAAGGTTTTCATAAAAAAATGTGTCCATTCAATGACTAAGGCGAGGTAGCCATTGAGGCCAAAGTTACTCTTTAGGCTGCACTCCTGACTCATCTCCAAAGGAATTTCTGTCATCCTGGAAGCTCCCTCCACCCTAGTCTACTTCCCACATTGGAAGTAGTCTCACTCTTTAACCTTTTCCTCTGATTGGTTGATTTCTCCCTTTCCATTTGAAGGAGGCTGAAGCCAACCGTTTCATCATGTTTCTTCAGGCTATACTTTTGTCTCATTCTACAAGACTTTTTTTTTTTTTTTTTTTTTTTTAACTATGCTCTACCATGTACCAGGTACTGTTATACCTTTAACACCCCCCCCCAACCAAGTCCCTTTTTTCTAGCTCCCTTTTGTTATCTCTTCCCATTAGAATGTAAACTGTCTTCCTTTCTGCTTGTTTTTGTATTCCCAAAATTTGGCACAGTGTCTGGTACATAGTAAGCAACAAATATGTGACTCGCTAATTTAGTTGTGACCCAAATGTCTACATTTCCTCTAAGTGTGGTTAATAGCTGACAAGTACATAATTCTTTTCAAAACACAATGCATTCAGCATCTGATTTATGCTTCAATGATCCTATGATATATAGATAAAGAAACAGTATGAGGGGATTAATTGTCTGTCCATGGTCACACAGGACTTATGAATCCATTAATTCCTAATTCCAAGTATAGGGCTCTTTTTATTATGCCATATTGCATCTCTGGATATTTGGGAGACAAAGGGTAGCAAGATTTTTCATTCCAAATTTTTTTAAATCCTTTATAAAATAAAAGCAATAATATATCAACAATTATCTAATTATATTTATGAAAGCTAATTCTTAGAAAAAGATTTAAATAAATACAAACACCTAGGTACAATCTGTATTGTATATCCAAGCTCAGTAAATCATTTCCTTTGAACCTTTTCTTATGACTTGAAAGCCTCCAAGAAATATATTTTTAAAGTGGATATATAATAGTTTTCTCAAAAGTATAAAGTTTTTTAGATAGCCAATGATGGCTGTAGTCACTGATCACTGAGCAAAGTGAAGCTAGTTAACTCAGTCAGTGATGGGTCAATTAACCCCCTAGATTTGTTATTAGATCAAAACCTAATCAAGCTAAGCTAATATTAGTAAAGAACAAAAATTCTTAACCTGAGATCAACAGATCCACCCAGAGTCCATGGATACATTTCAGAACTCTGTGACATTTTATGTGGAAAAATATATAATCTTTATTTTCATTAATTTCTAATTGAAATAACATTATAAGTGTCCATACACAAAGAAAGAACTCATATTAAATGAAATTATCCCATAACATGGGAAAATATTCTTTTTGAACTTATAGACATAAGACTGATGGTGTTTTAAAAGACATTACTAATCACCAATTGCTTTAATACTGAATTTAGCTGGAAATTTCTGAAAAGTAATATTTCCTAGTCTTTAAAATGAAGTTTAGCAGATTTGCTACAAAAACAATTCTTTTGAGAAACACCATATCATATCCTAATGTCTGGAGATAGCATTATGTAATCAGGTGTGTATGTATTCTTTTGAAGTAGCATACAGAGTTAGAATTACTGAATGTGAAAGATAAATAGCTGTTGGTTTTAGGTGACAGTCACATATATCAACATTCTCAAAATTACAGAACTGTATACTTGGAAAAGGGTAATCTTTGTTGAATTAAATGGATTGAAGAGGTTATTTAGCCCAAACCATATTAATCAGAACATTTGCAATAAGTAGTCATCCAATTTTTCCTTGAAGGTCCTTTATTGTAGAAAAAGAAGATCCTCTATGAGACAGCCCATTCTACTTTTGGGTAGCTATAATTGTTATAGCTATAAAGTTTTACCCAATTATAAAGTTTCTAATTGGGTGACTACAAAGTTTGTTAGGGTTGTCCCCCTTGACCTTATCTGGTTTTTGATCCTACTTTTTTTTTTTCCTTCTGAGATCCCAAGAACAAGTTTATTTCCTCTTCCCCAAGAAAACTTTTCAAACATTTACTGATGGGGGTCTATGAAAAATTTTTTTTTCATTTTATTTTTTTAATTTTATTTGCATAACATATGTGTGGGTAATTCTTCAACAATAACCCTTACATAGCTTTCTGTTACAAATTTTTCCCCCAACTCCCCACCCCTCCCCTAGATGGCAGGATATCCACTACATGTTAGTTATGTTAAAATATTGGTAAATCGAATATATGTATACATATTTCCAAACTTGTCATTGCTGTACAAGAAAAATCTTGTCTACACAAACGATATATCAGATAAAGGAAACACAATGTAAGCAAACATCAATCAAGGAGTATGAGAATGATATGTTGTGGTCCACATTTCACATCTCTCTCTCTGGGTGTATATGGCTTTCTTCAGTGAACAATTGGAGGTGGTTTGAAACATTTCATTGTTGAAGAGAGCCATGTCCATCAGAATTGATCGTCATATAGTACTGTTGTTGCCGTGTATAATGATCTCCTGGTTCTGCTCATTTCACTCAGCATCAGTTCATGTAAGTCTCTCCAGGCTTCTCTGAAATCATCTTGCTGGTCATTTCTCACAGAACAATAATATTCCATAATATTCATATACCATAATTTATTCAGCCATTCTCCAATTGAAGGGCATCTATTCAATTTCCAGTTTCTAGCCGCCACAAAAAGGGCTGCCACAAACATTCTTGCACATGTGGGGCCTTTTCCTTCCTTCGATCCTTCAAAGTAGAAGCTGCTAGGTCCTGTGTGATCCTAATTGTAGCTCCCCGATATTTAAATTGTTTCTTTCTGGCTTCTTGTAATATCTTTTCCTTGGTATGATAGTTCTGGAATTTAGCCACGATATTTCTGGGGGACTTAATTTTTGGGTTTCTTTCAGGAGGTGATCGGTGGATTGTTTCAAGGAGTATTTTGCCTTCTGGGTGTAAAATATCAGGGCAGTTTTCTTTTATGATTTCCTGGAAGATAGTGTCCAGGTTCTTTTTTTCATCATGGCTTTCAGGAAGCCCTATAATCCTTAGATTGTCTCTCCTAGATCTATTTTCCAGGTCAGTTGTTTTTCCTAGGAGATATTTCATGTTTTTCTCTATCTTTTCATTTTTTTCTTTTTGTTCAACTGATTCTTGAAGTCTTGATGAGTCATTCATTTCCAATTGTTCGATTCTAATTTTTAATGTCTTATTTTCTTCAGTTACTGTTTTTAGTTCCTTTTGCAATTGACCAATTACATTTTTTTGTTCACTGCATTCTTTTTCCATTTTTTCTATTTTATTTTGCAGTGATCTCATTTCGTTTCCCCATGTTTCTTCTAACTCTCTTTTAAGATTTTTTATGCAATCTTCAAAGAAAGCCTTGTGACATGGAGACCAATTTATGTCTCTCTTTGGGGCTTTTTCTGGAGTTGCTTTACCTTTAGGGGCCTCAGGATTTGAGGTCTGTTCTTCCCTCTCTCCATAAAAGTTGTCTATGGTGAGAGCTCTTTTTGGTTTTTTATTCATTTTTTTTAAAGGTGTGAGGTCTGTTTAGGGCAAAGGTGGGACAGCTGCTTTAATTTGCCTTGGGGCAGTTCTGCTGATTGAGTTATTTCAGGAACTGGGCAGTTCTGCTGATTGAATTATGTCAGGGCTGGGCAGCTCCGCTGATTCAATTATTTCTGGTGCTTATCAGTCCTGTTGTTTGATTGATTGCTTTAAGGTGCTGTGTAATGGCAGCTAGGTCTGATGCTCATCAGGGGTTCAGTGGTTCACAATCTATCCCCCTCAAAAGGCAGACCCACCAAACCACCTGCCCACAATCAAGACAAATTGTTCCAAGAGGCTCGCAGAAGACTCCTAGGTGTGTGAAAAGCACAACGTTCCCACTCCTGTTCCGACTCCTGTTCCAGTTCCCTGCTCCAGCTCCCTGCCCCGGTCTCCCTGCGCTGCAATCTGGGTTCAGTAGGCCACCCCCTGCCCCATTAAAACAGACCTGTTTTGAGGTTCTTCCAGAGTATCTTCTTCTAGAATCGTGTTGTTCTCCGGATATTGTGGATTTTTTTGCTTCAGAATCAGTCTAGAGGCTTCATATTTTGTTGGTTTGAGGGGAGGTTAGAGGAGGTTACAGAGAATCCTGTCTGATCTCCGCCACCATGGCTCCACCCCCGGAAGGAAGTCCCCGCCTTTTCCTTCCTTTATGATTTCTTTGGGATATAAGCCCAATAGAAATGCTGCTGGGTCAAAGGGTATGCACAGTTTGATAACTTTTTGAGCATAGCTCCAAATTGTTCTCCAGAATGGCTGCATCCGTTCACAGCTCCACCAACAATGCATCAGTGTCCCAGCCCTCCCACAACCCCTCCAACATTCATCATTAACTTTTCCTGTCATTTTAGCCAATCTGACAGGTGTGAAGTGGTATCTCAGGGTTGTCTTGATTTGCATTTCTCTGATCAATAGTGATTTGGAGCACCTTTTATGAAAAATTTTTAAAAGGAAAAAAGAACACCTAGTTGGAAAACAATCACTGATTAAAAAATTGAAAAAGAGGATAACAAATACCTCTTTTTTTGATGCTGCTTGCCAGTATCACTCAATACTCTAAAGACCACTATTTTTAACGCACCATTGTGGGTACTTGACTAATTAGAAAATTAATTGAAATGACACTTTCTAATACATAGATGGGAAAAGTGTTATGGGCAACATTGATTGCATATGTATTAAAGAAAATTCCTAATCCAGCTCTTCTTGAATGAATATCTAGAACTACCATATCCATCTACTTTTGCTCTAATCAAAGTTCTTGACTAACAACAGCTAATAATAGCCAGCATTATTCAACTTTTAGATTTGCTGAGTGCTTTACACATCTTACTTGAGGCCCTGTAAAGTAGATCCTATTATTATTCCTATTTTATTAGATGAGGAAACTGAGGCATATAGAATTTAAGTGGCTTGCCCCAAATCATCTCCCAAGAAAGTTCAGAGGCAGGGATTTGGACTCTAAGTTCAACAGGCAATGTAGTAAGGCACAACCTTATCTCCTTTCTTGAAGTGAAGGAGGATGATTTACTATGGAGAGCACATTACTAAAGCCTTAGGTAGGATCTAGCATCATTCATTTGTTGTTTTTCAGTTATGTTGGATTTTTCATGACCCTATTTAAGGTTTTCTTCACTAAGATACTGGAATGATTTGCCATTTTCTTTATCTAGCTTATTTTATGAGCTTATTATTATTATTATTATATATGATACATATTATATTATTATTATTAGCTATTATATGAGGAAACTGAGGGAAGAATGGTTAAATGGATCACACAGCTAGTAAGCAATGGTAGCCACATTTGAACTCAGGAAATGTCTTCCTAAGTCCAGGCCCGGCCGCCTAGTTGCCCCAGTATAATTCTTATTGCATTGAAATTGGTGACTGTGTAAAATAGAAGAAAAAAAAGGCCTCTTACCTTCTGCCCAATATCCCACTGAATGGGACTGATGCAAAGTTTTCTCAGTTTATGAGACTAGGCCTAAGTCACATGATCCCTATTCCCAAGCTAGGTCTTGAACCCTGGGTTGCAGGAAATCACATGATCTCTAAAAGGTAAGGCCCTAAGCCAGTGACAGGAAGTTACAGGAAGTGATGTGACCCACAGGAAGCAAACAATATCGGTGATCATTGGTCAAGGATGGTTATTTCCTTTTAGTCTATCCAATGAAAATGCTTGGGTCTTTTACTATTTAAATCTTGCTATTTAAATGGAAGCTTGTCAGCACATGGTGGGGTGCTGGGATCCTTCCTGGGTGTGTGTCTGGGCCTCTCCCTGCAGGGACTAAATAAACTCTTTCTCTTTGTACCTGAAGATGTCTCTGATTAGTTAATTTGGGGAGGGGGTCTTGCACCATCATGCCACACACCACAAACCCAGGAAAGAAGCCATTGACAATATCACAAATCAGTATTACTGTTGCATAATTGTCTTTAGGCCTTAAACAAACAAAATGATAACAAAAACTCATCAATCTCAAAGCCTGGAATGCCTTCTGAATCTGGAGGCCTGCTAGAGAAAAGTGAATTAAGGAAACCTTTTGGAGAACTAGATATTATTGCTCATCTCCAGAATGTTCCCCAGGTAACATAGCTTAAAACCAGGAGCTGCTGTTCAATAGTGGGAGCTCTATGGGTGTCATATTGGTGATCAGTTTTGCCCAGTTCTCTATCCAGTAAACTATACTTAGAAGCTGATTGGGGTGAAGAGGATAAAAACCCTCAAAAGTGGACTTTTTTTCTTCTTCTTCCTCTGGATTCTGGAATTTTATACTGTATGAGACATTTGAAATCTAAGTAAGAAAATAATTTCTAACAGTCAGCATTTACATTGACCCTGATTTCTTCTGGCCTAATCTTGATTGGATTTAGGCCCAGTACATGAATGTATACAGTATTTTTTATAGTGACAGATGGATGAGGACAGATAGAAAAAGCCAAATCATTTAACTGCAGTTCTCTCTGTTCTTAAATCTGAACTCTGGCCTCTGAAGCAGAGGAATTGCCAGTAATTATAGACCACAGGAACACCTGTCATCTAAAGAAAAGACCAAAATGAGAATTTACTTTCTAAATGAGCAATAGCCAGATCTGTTCCATGCAAATCTGCTTTAATCAGATACTGATTAGTAGAACTGCCAAAGTCATTTAGCATTTAAGACATGTTGATATTAGTCCAAGTTCATAAGTGTTAACCTAGAAATGAAATGTCTTTCCTGTCTCTAAACTGGATAGAAATTCAGAAGTATGCAAATAAGAGACAGATAAAGAGACTAGAATGACTTTAAGCCTGATAGCTCTTTTCTTTCAAACAGGATTTTCCCAATCCTTGCAACAACTCAAAAATTATTTAAAAAGAAAAAAAAGGTTCTGCAAAATTAATATTGCACAAAATTCAAAATTACCTTTCCTTATAGCCAAAAGATAGAAGCAGAAAGAAGTGGCTTCAGGGAAATAATGCCTCCCTATTCTTTCTCAATCCTCCTTACTATCTGATATTTTAATTAAAAAAAAAACTAAATCAAGGATAATTCTTAACTTGGTAAATTTCTATTTGTATGGGCCTTTTTTTCTTTCTTTTTTTCCCCTTTTACTTCAGATATATTTCAGAAAAGAAAAAAGAGAGCTCCACTGAGCGGCAGGCTTTATTGGCAAAAACTATTGCCATATAGCCAAGGAGAATCATCTCTTTAAACAAATCTAAGATCATAGTCTGTTGTCCCTCCATCCAAGGTATAACCCCTAAAGCTGGTCTCTGAAACTCTGCCCTATTTGTTATCACCTGAAAAGTTTTTTCCTTTTCTTTTTGCTTAATTCCAATTTAAGTCCTCCCTTCTCTATGAAACAATGGCAAACTTGTGAGGGATAATACGGTAGATAAAAGCAATTGACTGAAAACCAAAAGTCTGTGAGTGCCAGGAGTGTACTGGTAAATGTTTTAACAACTGACTGTGGGGAAAAAGGTAGACAAAACACAGTTTTAAATTTAATCTGCCGAGGAATTGTGAGTAGTTGGTAGAATAAGGCAGAAAATTGCCTGACTCTCCCAAATTCTATTTTTCTCTCCCTCTAATAACTTAAAATGACACTTCAAAGTGAATTTAAGAGTAGCAGAAAAATTAAAAATTGGGGTAAAGCTGTTGTCCCACCTAAGACAACTTGGAAAGATATCAGGAAAGATCTGATCTCTGGGGTGGTGGTCTGGCCAGAACAAAGTGTGGATAACCTAGGCAGATACCAGTTGTCATAAAGCAAGCCCTGGAAACAGCTGTGTGAAAGGCATTTGGGAACTTTGACCCTATTGTAGGTGTCAGGATCAGGTGTGATGGGGAAGAGGGAAAGAGGGAGCCTCTATTAGCACTGGACATGAGTCCCAGGTATGCTGACCAGACATGATCCCAGGCTGTGGCTGTGGGTGAGGAGCACACCTGTGAGTGCAGTTTCAGAGGAGCAGTACCTTGCTGGTTATGGTTCTAGGGTATAGGGGTAAGCTGATGCTTATAGTCCCTTGAAGAACCACAAGGAACAAAAGTATTTGCAGTGGCTGATAAATGGGGAGGAGTACTTGAGGTAACTCACAGACCAAATATTGAGAGAACCAAGAAGTAAAGACCTCCAGATAGTAATCAAAATAGCATGAAAAGCCTGAAGCCTGAAACATCATCCTCCATAACTTGGGAGCACAGCCCGAGTTTAATATAAACTTACCAGTCAAGAAATGGACTTTTTTTTTAATGAGCACACAACAGAGAAAGAACCCAACCATGGATAGTTCCTGTGAGTGAAAAAGATCAGGATTCAAATTCAGAAGAATATAATGAAATCAAGGCAGCTACTTGTAAAGCTCCAAAGAAAAATATAAAGAAACCACAAGCCCAGAAAGAGTTCTTGAAAGAGCTTAGAAAGGACTTTAAAAATCAAATAAAAGAAGATGAAGAAAAATTGGGGAAAGAAATGAATAACACAAGAAAATCAAGAAAATTACAAGAAGAAAGTCAATCAATCAGAAAAAGAGATCTAAAAACTTACAAAAGAAAATAACTCCTTAAAAATTAGAATGGGCCAAGGAGAAGCTAACGACTTCACAAGACGTCAAGAAATAATAAAAACAAAACCAAAAGAATAACAAAATAAAAGAGAACCTGGAATATGTCATCAGAACAACAATTGAATCTGGAAAACAGATTGAGGAGAGATAACATAAGAATTTTTCTACTACCTATGAGTGTAGGCATTGTATGTCAAGAAATTATTAAGGAAAAGTGCTCAGAAGCTTTAGAATTAGAAAGTAAAATAGACATTGAAAAAAATCACTGCCTAAAAGAGATCCCAAGATGAAAACTCACAGGATTATTATAGCCAAGTTTCAAAACAAGGAGAAAATACTGCAAGCAACTAGAAAAAAATAATTTAAATATTGGGGTCAAGGTCAGGATAACACAAAATTTAGCAGTTTCTACATTAAAAGACCAAAAGACTTGAAAGGGATTATTTTGAAGAGCAAAGAACTTGGATTTATAACTAACTTACCCAACAAAGCTAAATTCCCTGCAAGGGGGAAAAATGAGGATATTTGATGAAATAAAGGACTTTCATGTGTTCTTGAGGAAAAGATTAGAACTGACCAGAAAATCTGGTTTCTATATAAAAAAGAGAAACACATGAAGGTAAACTAATTACTTATAATTAGATTTAATAAAGTTAAAGTGCTTCTTATATGCTAAAGTGACATTAGTAGGTTAGTTGGTAGGAATATACATACATAGAAGGTTTAGAGTTTAATTGACTATCATGGGATTATCCTAAAAAATAGTATTGGATAGGGAGAGGTAAAATGGAGCAAATTATCTCAAAAAAAGATGTGTATATGGAAGAAGTGTTACAGTGGAGGGGAGAAGAAAGTTAAGGGCAAATAGTGAAGGACTCATTCTCTATCAGAACTAGAAGGCACCTTTAAAAGGGTATACATAGGGAGGCAATAGTCAGAAGTAATAAATAGTAAGGGAAAACAGGATGGAGGAACATACAAAACTACTGATTGTAACTTTGAATGTGAATGGGATGAACTCACCCATAATATGGAAATGGATAACAGATTTTAAAAAACCCAGTAACTGATAGTATATTGATTATAAGAAACACTTTTAAAGGAGAGACACACATAGAGTAAAAATAAAGGGCTGAAGTAAAATTTATTAAGTTTCAATTAATATTTAAAAAAAAAAGGATAGCAATCATGAACTCAAAAGTTAAAGCCAAAATAGATTTAACTAAAGAAGAGACAGAAACTACAGGAAGAGGTAGAGAGTTGCCTCTCTCAGGAGATCAAGCAAAGGCAAGATGATCACTGGCTAGTGATTATATCTAGGAGCTTTTTTTTTTTTTAAATTCAAGTATAGTTTGTTTCAGTTAGCTTCCAGTTTCCAGTTCTGTGATTCTTTAATTTCATTAGAATCTCTACTTTCATTTATAAAGTGTCCAAGTGTCCCGAGACCTTTCATGGTCCCTCCAATTTCTAATACCTTCTTATTGCAAATTTTTTTATTTTCACTTTTCAAAGATTTTGATATATATTAAAACATATTTTTGTCTTTGTATCCCCAACTCCTGGCATAGTGGCTGGCCCACAATAGGTACTTAATAAATGCTTGTTGATTAAATGGTTTATTATTTTATTGCATTCTAACTAATCTTTGAAAATTAATACATGATTGTGTAATGCCTTGCACTTAAACAGAATGCTTAATTAATGTAGCATGCCCCAACTATTTTGAATAAATAGTTGTTGTATGTGGATGATGTCAATTATAATGGACTTCGAGCTTCTTAAAACAAAATTTCCTTCTCACTAACAGAACCCTGTTTTATAATATTAAATTTAGAGACAATTAGAAATAATGTGAAATTAAAATGTTATATTGAGTATTAATTATATTATTATTGTAACTATTATTTTCCAGCTATTTTGTCTAGGAATATCTAAATTAATACAACAAAAGTTCATCATAACTAATAGAATAATATGCCACAAGAAAAGGACAGTTATAGTAATGAGGAAAGATCTTCATGTTTCTAACTTAGAAATAATCAGGTAAAACCCCAAAAAGTTTAAAAAAGGGCAGGAGGAAGTGAAATGGAATGTCAGGAACCATAATCAGTTCATGTTGGATTAGCTCAGGAAATAGCATTCTAGATATTAACTATTTTCCACAGATTTTGCTTCTATTGTATCACAATGTAATCTGGGGATCAGGGTCTGCTTGCAATCTAACAGAAAACTGATATGGTTTCCCTTAAGGTATGGTTTCTGACCTCTGCTGGTATGGTGCTGAATAATAGTGATAATGCATCTCTTTACACAAATAAAGCATAATAAAAAAAAGTCCAAATAAACTTGAATATTAGTGGATTAAAACATCTTTTTAAATGAACTCAATTTCTTGGAACAAAATTAAACCAACAGGTCTAAAACCCTACCTTGGAGGAAGACTATGGGGCTTTCCTGATGACTTTAAGATGCTTGTAGATCCTTCAGGACTATTGATGGTTATAGTTCTTAAATATGAAAATAGAGGAAGACCACTGCTAGAATAATCATTATAGTAATTGTTAGAAAAATGATAGTGATTGATGTTTATATAATACTTTATGATTACCTTTTTAAAAATACATTTCTCATTTGATTCTTAAAGCATTCTTGTAAGGTTAAAGCAGTGCAGGTACTTTATCCCCATTTTATACACAAGTCTTTGTGTCCAAAGCTACACAGTTCAAACAGACTTAAGTCTTCTGACTCTAAAACCAGTTTTCTTTCAGTTTTCTTTGTTCTCTTGCATGGAATGCCTACGATGGAGGCAAGAAATTTGCCACAGCTCCAAGCTACTATATTCTGTTCCAAGCTACTATCCTGCAAAACCCTCATGGTAGAATCGTGGTATCAGGCAAAATGGAGAAGCAGAAAGCACAGGTCACACGTACTAGGACCAAGTTCAGTGAGGTGGGATAGCACAGATAGTATAGAGTAATTTGAACTGAAGTACACACAGTCTGTTCTGGGAACAGTTAATCTGTTTTTCTAAAGAATGAAGCCCTTTTCCCTAAGGGTATGAGTGGGAAGCATGCCCTGAAAGAGGAAACTCATAGCTATGGATTCCTGGAAATAGTGGTAAGGGTTAATTGCTTCAGAGGATTTCAAGGATACATCAGTTACTGCAAGAAGAAATTTCTCCCCTCAGAAAAAAGCAAGACTTCCCTCACTCCCGTTGATGGAAGCTCCATTTGCCCTCCCCTGGTTATAATTCTAGTTCAGTGAGGTATATAAAGGAGATACAAGCTCCAAATAAGGTTTCCTTTATTTAATTAACAAGAATGCCTCTGTTATTCAGGGACAAGATCAGAAAATGTCACCTTCTGTAATGAAAGCCAAAAAGAATCAACACAAAATAGATGTGATTAGCCATCTGTAGAAATCTTCACAGGAAAATGAAGGGGTTGTACCAGATTATTTTCAAGGTCCTTTCCAACTCGAATAGAGCATTATTCTAACCTTGCAGAAGAGATTTGTATATGTGACTGAGGAGAATGAGTTGTTTCTCTCAACTCTTCTAAAATGCAAATAATGTTAAACAAACCATGGATTGATCAATTGTAACGTGCTGATTATAAAATGATAACATAATGATAGACTGATAGTGAATATTGAAAGATAAAAATAAGATATTAAAGAATATGTCAGCATTTCTTCAGCACTGTCTAATGAAGTACACACAGAATCCCTAGAATCCCTAGACTATTCTGGTCTCAAAAAAAGTACATTTCATAATTATATGAACTCATTTTTATACATTTTATACATTTGTATGGCTTACAAAGGACCTTTCTCATAACACTGTAAGGTGGACACCATATTATTATCTTCTTTTTGTAGATGAGAAAGGTGGCACTGTGGATAAAGTACCAGGCCTGGAGTCAAGAATATTGATGAGTTCAAATCTGGTCTCAGACACTTACTAGCTGTGTGACCTTGGGTAAGTCACTTAATGTTGTTTATCTCAGTTCCTCATCTATAAAATAAGTTCAAAAAGGACATGGCAAACTATACCAGTCAAGGAAACCAAAAAGTGGTCACAAAGAGTGGACATGACTGAAAAAAGACACAACAATATAGAAAGGAAAGCTGAGACTCAGAGTTGAAAGGACTAACCCATAACCACTGAGCTAGGAAGTGATGGAGCAGGTCAGAATTGGGAAACTATGGTGCAGTGGAAGGCAACTGAAAGCATTTAGAATCAGAATTTAGAATCTGATTTAGAATCAAAAGATCTGAATTAAAGTTTTGATTCTGCTGTTTACTTCTTGCATCACCTTGGGCAAGTCACAACATTATTTCTGAAATTATTTCTAAAATGAGGTCAGATTAAATGACCTTTGAGATCATTGCCAGCTCTAAATCCATAGATCATGAACTTTGAATACAGTGCTCTTTCTACTCTTCAATGGGGAGGAAGTAGCATGGGGGAGGTGTCATTGGTATTTGTCAAGTTCTAACATAACTGGAATTAACTATTTCAAAATATCATCCGTTTCCCTCTGTTCTGATTTCATGCTCACCAAACAAACTTCTGCTCACTAAATTGTTTTCTCCCAAGTACTCTGAGACCAGGAAAAAAAACTGGGATAAAGGAAAATTTCATTTCAGTTATAAGAAACATAAGCCATGCCACTGAAAATATGACTTGGCAGTTCTGTTTATGATAAATCAACTTCTATTTAGTGTGCACCATGACTCTTTAATCCCTTCTTTATAAATTGACAAAAATTACTCCATCCTTTGCTCCACTGTGGAGGGAGGGGAGAATGCTGAGGGAGAGAAGGTGCTGTTCTTTCCTTTCTAAGGTGACAGTTGAGAAACTAATTTGAAGTTAAATTTCCTAGTGTGACCCTGGGCAAGTCACTTAACCCATTTGACTCAGTTTCCTCACCTGTAAAATGAGTGGGAGAAGGAAATGGCAAATTACCTCAGTATTTTTATTAAAAAACACAAAATACCAAAAAGGAGTCATGAAAAGTCAGACACAAAGGAAAAATGACTGAACAATGATCATGTCCCCTACCCCCTCAAATTTCTAGTTTTCTTCTCTTTAGCAGTTCCCTTGTTATCCTTCTTGTTCTCCTATGAACAGTCTAACTTGTAAGAATCCTTAAAGTATTACAGAACTGGATACAATATTTTAGATGAAATCTAAAATTAGCACAATGCAGTGAGACTATTATCTCCCTATTCCTGGAAGTTTCACCCTTTTAAATTCAGCTCAAGATTTCCTTAGCTTGGGATTTGTTTGCTTGCTTGGTTGCCAAATGACACTACTGATTTATATTGAACTTTCAGTCCACTAAAACCTCAAGGTCTTTTTCAGAACAATTGCTATCTATCCCTCCCTCCTCCAGCATTTACTTGTTAAGTTGATTTATTTTTTGCTCAAGTATAAGACTTTACATTTATCACTATTGTGATTCTTAGATTCAGGCCAATGCTCTAGCCTATCAAAATCGTTTTTGGTTCTTTATTCTTTCATCTTCTATATGGATTATCCCTCCAATCTTTATATCACCTACAAATTTAATGAGCATGTCATCTATGCCTTTATCCAAGTCATTGAAAAAAATGTTCAATAATACAGGACCAAGGACATATCCCTAGGGAGTTCCATTGAAGATATCCTACCATGTTTATGATAAACTATTAATAATTACTCTTTGGGTATGTTTACCCACCCAGCTCTCAATTCATCTTATTATCATTTCATAAAGAAAACCAACATAAATGAAAACTACATGAGATAAAAGTTATTCCAGTTTTTAGAGGGAGAAATGATAAAATAAACAAATAGGGAAGAAAAAAATCTAGTCCCCCAAACCCAAGATCCCTCGGGAAATAGAAGCAATCAAAATTTATATTCCTTTAGACAGAGCACCCACACATATGGCAGTTTACATGGACAGAGAGAGGAGGAGGAGGAGGAGAAAAAAATAGCATCATTGTCCAACTAGGAAGTGACTATTAGAGTTCCCAGGGAGTACTTACCCACAGATTATTGCTTGTCCTTCCTGGGAAGAGGTCAATGGTAACAGGAGACTTGCAAGTGAATCTGATTTAGATAAGGCCAGCCAGGCACAGTCCCCTGCCACACTCTCTCTTCTAGGCTCTGATAAAGCCCATTATGACTCAAATGGAGTTATTTGACTATGCCTTTACATCCAAATCACCTTGACTTTCCCGGATTGGCCAATAAGAGGTCCCAGCCCAAAACTCAGTTATTCATTAATTGGGTTTTTGATGGCTCAGAGTAAAGGTAAATAGCAATTTTTTTCCATTATGGCCAGAAACTTTGAGGATTTTTCCCTTCCAAACTTTTTCCTTTGTGAAGGCAAAGTAGGCCATCTTTATCTTCAATTCTTACCTAGCCTTTAACTACTAAATAGACATTGCCTTGGGCTAACTGAAACCTGGGAAAGACTTAGTTTAAAAAGGCCAAGTTGTTTGTGGCAGCCCTTTTTGTGGTGGCTAGAAACTTCAGGAAAGAAGCTTATTAGAAACCAAAAACACTTTTCAGAGGCACACAAATCCTTTTCCAAAATGGTTTCTGGTTTGGAGGGTGAAGGTTAGCCTGAAAGAAAATGAGCCAAAGGTGAAACTTTCTGTGCAGAAGTAATTTTGAAACATAGAAATTAATCAGAACTCAGATTATCCATCAGCATGGCTTACTTTAGTTTACATTTGTGCCCCAATAAAGTTGAACAGCCAGTGGCCAAGATAGGAAGTCTGCACATTTGTGTCTGGTGTCCTCACTTTTTCCTTTCTGGCTCCACCATACTGTCAGTTGTATCTTTCTTTCTTTCTTTTTTTATATTAAAGTTTTTTATTTTCAAAACATATGCATAGGTAAATTTTCAACATTGACCCTTGCAAAGCTTTCTGTTACAAATTTTTCCTCCTACCCCACCCCCTCCCCTAGATGGCAGAAAGTCTAATACGTTAATTATGTTAAAATATTTGACAGATCGAATATGTGTGTATATATATACATATATATATATATACACACATATATATATATGTATACAGTTATCTTGTACTGGAAAAAAAAAACCTGAGAAGGAAAACATAATGTAAACAAACATCAATAGAAAGTGGGGAAATGTGATGTTGTGGTCCAGACTCAGTTCCCACAGGCCTCTCCCTGGGTGTATATGGCTTTCTTCATCACTGAACAATTGAAACTGATTTGAAGCATCTCATTGTTGCAGGGAACCATGTCCTCCAGAATTGATCATGATATAGCCTTGTTGTTGCCGTGTATAGTGATCTCCTGGTTCTGCTGATTTCACTCAGCATCAGTTCATGCAAGTCTCTCCAGGCCTCTCTGAAATCATCCTTCTGGTCGTTTCTTACAGAGCAATAATATTCCATAACATTCATATACCATAATTTATTCAGCCATTCTCCAATTGATGGGCATCCATTCAGTTTCCAGTTTCTAACCACTACAAAAAGGGCTGCCACAAACATTCTTGCACATGTGGGTCCCTTTCCTTCCTTTATGATTTCTTTGGGATATAAGCCCAGTAGAAACACTGCTGGGTCAAAACATATGCACAGTTTGATAACTTTTTGAGCATAGTTCCAAATTGCTCTCCAGAATGGTTGGATCCATTCACAGTTCCACCAACAATGCATCAGTGTCCCAGCCTTCCCACATCCCCTCCAACATTCGTCATTATCTTTTCCTGTCATCTTAGCCAATCTGACAGGTGTGTAGTGGTACCTCAGAGTTGTCTTAATTTGCATTTCTCTGATTAATAGTGATTTGGAGCACCTTTTCATATGACTAGAGATGGTTTTAATTTCATCATCTGAAAATTGTCTGTTCATATCCTTTGACCATTTATCTATTAGAGAGTGGCTTGAATTCTTATAAATATGAGATAATTCTCTATATATTTTAGAGATGAGACTTTTTATCAGAACCCTTAAAGGTAAAGATGATTTCCCAATTCATTGCTTCCCTCCTAATCTTGACTGCATTGGTTTTGTTTCTACAAAAACTTTTTAACTTAATATAGTCAAAATTATCTATCTGGTATTCAGTTAAGAGTTCCAGTTCTTCTTTGGAGAAAAATTCCTTCCTTCTCCACAGATCTGAGAGATAAACTATCTTATGTTCCTCTAATTTGCTTATAATATCACACTTTATATCTAAATCATGAACCCATTTAGATCTTATCTTGGCATGTGGTGTTAGGTGTGAGTCGAGCCCAATTTCTTCCACACTAGTTTCCAATTTTCCCAGCAGTTTTTGTCAAATAGTGAGTACTTATCCCAGAAGTTGGGGTCTTTGGGTTTATCAAACACTAAATTGCTATAGTTATTGCCTGGTTTGTCCTGTGAACCTATTCTATTCCAATGATCAATTGCTTTATTTCTCAGCCAATACCAAATGGTTTTGATGACCGCTGATTTATAATATAATTTTAGATCTGGCACAGCAAGGCCTCATCAGCCTTTTTTTCCATTAATTCCCTTGAGATTCTTGACCTTTTGTTCTTCCAAATGAACTTTGCTACTATTTTTTCTAGATCTGTAAGATAATTTTTTTGGGAGTTTGATTAGTATGGCACTAAATAAGTAGATTAATTTAGGTAGTACTGTCATTTTTATTATATTCCCTCAGCCTACCCATGAGCACTTGATGTTTTTCCAACTGATTAGATCTGACTTTATTTGTGTGGAAAGTGTTTTATAGTTTAGTTCATATAGTTCCTGACTTTTCGTTGGCAGATAGATTCCCAAATATTTTATACTATCATCTGTTATTTTGAATGGAATTTCTTTTTGTATCTCTTCCTGCTGAATTTTGTTGGTAATATATAAAAATGCTGCTGATTTATGTGTTTATTTTGCATACTACAACTTTGCTAAAGTTGGGAATTTTTTCTAGTAGTTTTTAAGTTGAGTCTCTAGGGTTCTCTAAGTATACCATCATGTCATCTGCAAAGAGTGATAATTTGGTTTTCTCATTACCTACTTTAATTCCTTTAATCCCTTTTTCTTCTTTTACTGCCAAAGCTAACATTTCTAAGACAATATTAAATAATAACGGTGACAGTGGGCAGCCTTGTTTCACTCCTGATGTTATTGGGAATGGTTCCAGTTTATCACTGTTACATATGATGCTAGCTGATGGTTTTAAATAGATGCTACTGATCATTTTAAGGAAAAGCCCACTTATTCCTATACTCTCTAGTGTTTTTTGTTTTTGTTTTTGTTTTTTTGCTTTTTGCTGAGGCAATTGGGGTTAAGTGACTTACCCAGGATCACACAGCTAGGGAATGTTAAGTGTCTGAGACAAGATTTGAACTCAGATCCTCCTGACTTCAGGGCTGGGTCTCTAGTGTTTTTCTTTTTTTTTTTAAAGCTTTTTATTTGTATGACATGTATATGGGTAGTTTCCCAACATTGATCTTTACAAAGCTTTCCATTACAAATTTTACCCCCCAGTCCCCTCCCCTCCCCTAGATGGCAGGAAGTCCACTATATGTTAATAATGTTGAAATGCTTGAGAAGTTATGCAAGAAAAATCCTATCTACAAGAAAAAAAAAGAATCAGAGAAAGGCAACACAATGCAAGCAAATGTCAATAGAGATCATGAAAATGTTACGTTGTGGTCCATATTTCATATCCCTCTCTCTGGGTGTATTCTCTAGTGTTTTTTAATAGGAATGGATGTTGGATTTTATCAAATGCTTTTTCTGCATCTATTGAGATTATCATATGATTTTTGTTAGTTTGGTTATTAATATAATTGATTATGCTGATAGTTTTCCTAATATTGAACCAGCCCAGCATTCCTGGTTTAAATGCTACTTAGTCATAATGTATTATCCTGGGGATGACTTTATGTAATGTTATTACTAATATCTTATTTAAGATTTTTGCGTCAATATTCATTAGGGAAATTGGTCTATAGTTTTCTTTCTCTGTTTTCACCCTACCTGGTTTAGCTATCAGCACCATATCTGTATCATAAAAGGAATTTGGTAGTATGCCTTCTTTCCTTTTTTTTTTTTTTTCAAATAGTATATATAGTATTGGAATTAATTGTTCTTTGAATGTTTGGTAGAACTCACATGTAAATCCATCTGGCCCTAGAGATTTTTTGTTAGGAAGTTAATAGCTTGTTCTATTTCTTTTTCTAAAATGGGGCTATTTAAATAATTTATTTCCTCTTCTGTTAACCTGGGCAGTCTATATTTTTATAGATATTCCTCCATTTCTTTTAGATTATCAAATTTGTTGGCATAAAGTTGGGCAAAGTAACTCCTAATAATTGCTCTAATTTCCTCTTCATTGGTGGAAAGTTCTCCCTTATCATTTTTGAGAGTAACAATTTGATTTTTCTCTTTCCTTTTTCTAATCAAATTAACTAAAGGTTTATCTATTTTGTTGGTTTTTTCATAAAACCAACTCTTAGTTTTATTGATTAATTCAATAGTTTTCTTATTTTCAATTTTATTAATCTCTCCTTTTATTTTCAGAATTTCCAATTTGGTATTTAATTGAGGGTTTTTAATATGTTCTTTTTCTAGTTTTTATAATAGTAAGCCCTTCGTTGATCTTCTCTTTCTCTATTTTATGCAAGTAAGCATCTAGAAACATAAAATTATTCCTTATTACCGCTTTGGCCGTATCCCACAAATTTTGGTATGTTGTCTCATTATTGTCATTCCCCTGGATGAAATTATTGATTGTGTCTGTGATTTGCTGTTTTACCCATGCATTCTTTAAGATTAGATTATTTAATTTCCAATTACCTTTTGGTCTATTTTCTCCTGGCCTTATATTGCATGTAATTTTTTTTTTGCATCATGATCTGAAAAGGATGTCTTTCTGTATTTGATTTTGAGGTTTTTATGCCCAAACACATGGTCAATTTTTGTATAAGTTTCATGAACCGCAGAGAAAAAAATAAACTCTCTACTATTTCCATTCAATTTTCTCCAAACATCTATCATACCTAACTTTTCTTTTCTTTTTTTTTTTTTTTTTTGCTTTTTTTTGCTGAGGCAATTGGGGTTAAGTGACTTGCCCAGGGTCACACAGCTAGGGAATGTTAGGTGTCTGAGACCAGATTTGAACTCAGGTCCTCCTGACTTCAGGGCTGGTGCTCTAACCACTGCGCCACCTAGCTGCCCCTGATACCTAACTTTTCTAACAATTTGTTTATCTCCCTAATTTTTTTTTTCTTATTTATTTTGTGGTTTGATTTATCTAATTCTGAGAGAGCAAGGTTGAGATCCCCCACTAGTATAATTTTGCTGTCTATTTCTCCTTGCATCTCTGTTAGTTTCTCCTCTAGGAATTTGGATGCTATATCACTTGGTGCATATATGTTTAGTATTAAAATTGCTTCATTATCTATGGCACCCTTTAGTAAAATATAGTTTTCTTCCTGATCTGTTTTAATTAGATCTATCTTTGCTTTTACTTGGTCTGAGATAAGGATTTCTACCCCTGCTTTTTTTTTTTGTTCACCTGAAGCATAATAAATTCTGCTCTAGCCCTTTACCTTCACTCTGTATGTGTCTCTATGCTTTAGTTGTGTTTCTTGTAAACAACATATTGTTGGATTCTGACTTTTAATCCAGTCTGCTATCTGCTTCTGCTTTATGGGAGAGTTTATCCCATTCACCTTCACAGTTAAAATAACTAATTCTGTATTTTCTGCCATCTTATTTACCCAAGTTATGTTTTTCTTTTTCCTTTTCCCCTTCTCCCTTTCCCCCTCTCCAGTATTTTGTTTTTGATGACCACCTCCCTCTAAGAGTCCCCCCCTTTAGAGCCCCTCCCCTTTTTATACCTTTCCTCTAATTCTTCTATTTTTCCCTTCTATTAGTCTATCCCTTTCTTTTCCTCCTTTTCCTCCCACTTCCCTATAAGGAAGGACAAGTTTCTCTGTAAAGCCAAATGTGTCTGATATTACTCTTTTAGAGCCCAATCTGATGAGAGTAAGATTCACACAGTGCTCATCCCCCTCCCTTCTTTCCCTCAATTATATTAGGCTTTCTTTGCCTCTTCATGAGATTTTGCCTTCTTTTTACTTTCTTTTTTAAAACCTTATTTTACCTCTTTTTCCCAGTATGATAGCCCTTCAACTTCTAGTTTCTTTTTCATATTATCAAAGTAAAATCAAATTATACTCCTGTTCTTTAAGTATGCCCATAGTAGAAATATAGTTCTCAAGAGTCCTTTCCTTTTTACCTTTTTATGCTTCTCTTGAGTTCTGTGTTTGGAGGTCAAATTTTTTGTTCAGATCTGGTTTTTTCATTAGAAATAGGTGAAATTCTCCTGTATCATTAAATGTCCATCTTCTTCTCTAGAAGATAATGCTCATTCTAGCTGGATAATTTATTTTTGGCTGTAATCCAAGTTCTTTTGTTTTTCGGAATATCTGGTTCCAGGCCCTTCGATCTTTTAATGTGGAAGCTGACAGATCTTGTGTGATTCTAATTACAGTTCCTTGGTATTTGAATTGTTTCTTTCTAGCAAAATCTTTTCCTTGGTGCTATAGTCCTGAAATTTAGCCATGATATTCCTTGGGGTTTTAATTTTGGGGACTCTTTCAGGAAGTGATCAGTGAATTCTTTCAATGGTGATTTTGCCTTATGATTCTACAACCTCAGGGCAGTTTTCTTTCAGGATTTCCAAAGATAGTGTTTAGATTCTTTTTTTTCATCATAGCTTTCATGGAGTACAATAATCCTTAGATTGTCTCTCCTTGATCTATTTTCCAAGTGAGTTGATTTTCCTAGGAGATATTTCATAGTTTCTTCTATTTTTTCTTTTCTTTTTTTGTTTTTGTTTGATTCTTGAAGTGTTATTGAGTCATTCACTTCCATTTGTTCAATTCTAATTTTTAAAGTATTATTTTTTCAGTTACCTTTTTAGCTCCTTTTGTAACTGGCCAATTGAATTTTTTTGTTCATTGCAGACTTTTTTCAGTTCACCAATTTTGTTTTTCAGTGGTTGGTGTCTTTATCATATCTCTTTTGGAGGGCTTCTTGCACTGATCGCAATTCATTTCCCCTTTCATCATCTAACTCTCTTTTGAGATTCTTTATGTAGTCTTCCAGGAAAGCCTTGTGAAAGGGGGACCAGGTCATGACTCCCTTTGTGGCTTCCTCTGGAGTTGTTTTAGGAACCTCAGGATCTGGAGTCTGTTGTTCTTTCTCTCCATAAAAGCTGCCTCTCGTGAGAGCTCTCTTCTGTTTCTTATTAATTTTTTAAAGCTTGAGGTCTGTTTAAAGCAGGGAAGTGGCAGCCTGCTTCAATTTGCCCCGGGGCAATTAGGATAATTAACTTCCAGTGCTGGGCTCTCTGGGCTGGGACCAGAGTTTGCAGAGAGTTACAATCTGCCTTTTACAAAAGGCAGATCTGCCAGAGCACCTGCCCCCAATCAGGGCAGAGTGTCCTGAGAGCCTCAGATAGACTTCCCAGGTGTTTAGAATCTACCACACTGAGTCCTTCTCGGCTTCCTGCCCTGTCTCTCCTGGAGTTGTACCTGGCAAACTGCCCAACCCCCTGCCTGACTGAAACAGACCTGCTCTGGAGCTTTTCCAAGGTAACTTCTGCAAGGAATGTTTTATAGTCCAAATATCTGTGGGTTCTTTGACTTAAAAATCAGTTTAGAGTTTAGAGGCTTAGTTGGTTTGAGAGAAGGTCAGAGGAGGACACAGAGAGTCGTGTCTTCACTCCGCCATCTTGGCTCTGACCCCAGGTCATATCTTTCAACCTTGAAAAGGGACTAGGGTATTCTAGCTCTCTAGTGTCCTCTCTACAGGAAAATAAGAAAGACCACTGGATATTTTGACTAAAATTCATTCACCCACATGTGTCAATTTTTTTTACGTGGTCACATTTTAAATGCTTTCTTTCTTGTGAATAAAAATAAAAAAATGAATTTAGATTTAATTTTATCTAGTTAGCAAGTAGAAAAAATATTATATATAATTGATTAATGAAAGACTTTTTTGTTGTTTGGCAGCAAATAAATTTATCACCATCTCTACAATATTAAAACTTAAAGCTGCATATAAAACTCTGCAGACCTTTTGATTCAGCAGTGCCATTACTAAGTCTATATTTCAAAGTAATAATAAAAAAGGAAAAAGGGCCCATATGTGCAAAAAATGTTTGTAACAGCTCTTTTTGTGTCGGCAAAGGATTGGAAGTGAGTGGATGCATTGAGTAATGATTGAATCAGTTATGGCATATGAAAGTAATGAAATATTATTGTTCTATAAAAAATATGAACAGGATGACTTTAGAAAAGCCTGTAAAGATTTACATAAACTGATACTGAATGAAGCAAGCAGAACCAAGAAAACATTGTACATAACAGCAAGAAGATTGTGCGATGTTCAACTAGACTTGGCTATTCTTAGCAATTTAGAGATCCAAGACAATTCCAATATACTTTGGATGGAAAATGCCATTCACATCCAGAGAGAGAACTATGGAGTCTGAATGCAGATCACAGAATACTATTTTCACCTGGTTTTTTTGCTTTTGTTTTTTTTTTTTTCCTTGTGTTTTTTTTCCCCTTTTTTTCTGCTTTTTCTTTCCCAGGATGACTCATATGGAAATATGTAAAAAGTGAATGTGCATGTATAACTAAAACATATATATATGTACATATATATATATATATATAACTTAAAACTGCACTAAGATTTTTTAATATACCCTGAATAATTATACACATACAAAATTATAAGTACATATGTACAAATAGTTACATATACATATATATGTGTGTGTATATATATGTATATGTACATATATACATATATATATTCTTACAATCAGTATTATATGGGAAAATTAACTTTTGTTGAATCAGTTTAGTAAGTTGAATAATTTTACAATGCATGTAGTACATATCTTGTCTGTGGGTGAAGTGAGTAACAAATATACAGTGGTACCTCTATAACTAGTCATTCATTGATGTCTGAAGGCATGATGAGTGATGACAATAACAAGCAAATTTTCTCCTCAAAATTCATTAAATACCAAATTCAACTAGTTTCAAAGCAAAGGAATGCTAAAGTGTCATTGTCATTCTCATTGTATAGATAAGGATACTAAGGCTTATAGAGATTAAGACTTGCCCATCCATATAAAGCTAGTGTCAATATGAAAAATATTTTTGCTTTTGAATAAGGGGAAAGAGGAAATGGGAGGAGAAAATTTGGAACTAAATTTTTTTAAATGAATGTTAAAAATTGCTTTTACATGTAATTGGAAAAAATTAAATATTGAGTAAAAAGAAAAAAAAATCCAAAGCTTAGTGCCAAAGGTAGGATTCAGTCACATGTTGTCCTTATTCAAAACCTAATACTATATTCATTATATTATATTTATATATTATATTGGATATTACTTCAGTCTTCACAATCTGAAGTTTAATTATAAACTCTGCTAGGGTAAGGTACTTCTTTGCTGATGTTTGTGCATCCTCAGTTCTCCTTAGTACAGTGATGGCACAGAGTAGGCACTTTATTAGAGTCCTATCTCACAGGTCCTCCTTACAGAATTTGTCTTACAGAATCTGTCTCTTCTTTTAAGGGAAAGCACAAGTACCACTTTTTATATGAAATCTTTCCTGATTCCCCTAACTATTAATGCCTTCCTGTTGAGGTCAAAAAGGAACCGAGGGTGGTAAATAGAAATAGATTCAGAATAGCTATAAATTTGGGAGATTACAATTGTAAAGAATGTTATAAAAACAGCATAATAGAGAGTTGGTTACAGGTCAATCAACCTAAAGAAATTGAATCAGACATACATTACAGATTACAAAGGGGTTCTATTTTACTTGAAAATAGCTTCACAGGCTCAAGCAATTACAATGCAATCATAAACAAATGAGTGGCTTGCATTTTCAGGCACAGAAATTTAAGGTTTCAGAGGAACATAAGCAGAAACAGGATCTATGAGTTAAGGGGAGGAACCAGGCAGGAATTAGGTAGCTCAGAGGGCAGAGATTCCTCAGAGGGAGGAATCAAAGAGGAGCCAGGTAGAATCAACATGGCTGATCAGCTTCCAGACCTGTCTAAAGATATGCTAGTCAAGACCTCAAAGGTTGTTTAAAGATGCTCAGAGGTTGGAAGGATAGGCAACGGAGACTAATAATGAGTTGCCTCCCTACATCACTTTATATAAATGGGACAGTCTGGGATTTTGTTAATGCTAATAATAGTTGAATAGGCTCCTTCCTGATAAGGGAAGGGAGCAAAATGGTTGAAAAGTTCACATTTCTTTTTTGTTTGTCTTTTGTCTCTCTAGTATCTTTTATTTTTATTTTTTATATTTTATTTTTAATATACATTGTTTTATGAATCATGTTGGGTGAGAAAAATCAGAGCAAAAGAGAAAAACCAAGGGAGAGGGAAAAAAAACAGAAAAAAGAAGTAAACATAGCATGTGCTGATTTGCATTCAGTCACCTTAGTTTCTTCTCTGGTTGCAGATGGAATTTTCTGTCCAAAGTCTATTGGGCTTCCATTTTATCACTAAACCACTGAGAAGAATCTTTCATAGTTGATTATCACACATTCTTGTTGTTATTGTGTACAATGTATTCTTGATTCTGCTTGTTTCACTCAGCATGAGTTCATGTAAATCTTTCCAGGCCTTTGGGCATAGTTCCAGATTGCTCTCAAGAATAGTTAGATCATTTCATAGCTCCACTAAACAATTTCATTAGTGTCCCAGTTTTCCCACATTCCCTCCAACATTTATCATTATCTTTTCTTGTCATATTAGCCAATCTGAGAAGTACCTCAGAGTTGTTTTAATTTGCATTGCTCTAATCAATAGTGATTTAGAGCTTTAATTATAGATGGCTTTAATTTCATTATCTGAAAATTGTCTATTCATATCCTTTGACCATTTATCAACTGGGGAATGTTGTATATTCTTATAAATTTGACCCAATTCTTTATATATTTTAGAAATGAGACCTTTAGCAGAAATACTATCTATAAAGATTTTTTCCCAACTTTGTATTTCCCTTTTAATCTTGTTTCTATTAGTTTTGTTGTACAAAACTTTTTAATTTGATACAATCAAAATTGTGCATTTTGTCTTTCATGATGTTTTCTTATTCTTCTTTGGTCATAAATTCCACCCTTCTCCAAAGATATTATAGATAAATTATCCCTTGTTCTCCTAATTTGTTTATATCATCCTTTATACCCAAATCATATATTCATTTTGACCTTTTTTTTGGTATGAGTTGTGAATTGTAGGTCTATAACAAATGTGCATTTAATCTATTCAAATCATCTATCATTCTATTTCTTAGCCAGTACCAAATAGTTTTGATGACTGCTGCTTTATAATATAGTTTTAGGTTTGGTTCTGCTGAGCTACCATCCTTTGTACTTTTTTTTTTCCATTAATTCCCTTGATAGTCTTGGGCTTTTGTTCTTCCAGATGAATTTTGTTGTGATTTTTTTCTGGTTCTATAAAATAATGTTTTGGCATTTTGATTGGTATAACCCTGGAAAAGTAGACCAATTTAGGCAGAATTATAATTTTTATTATATTAGCTTGGGCTTAGCCATGAACAATTGATATTTTCCCAATTGTTTAGATCTGATTTTATTTGTGTGAGAAGTGTTTTGTAATTATATTCATATAGTTCTTGGATTTGCCTTGGTTAAGTAGTTCCCTAACTATTTTATTTTGTCCATAGTAGTTTTAAATGAAATTTCTCTTTCTATCTCTTGCTGATGGGCTTTGTTGGTAATATATAAAAATGTTGAAGATTTGTGTGGGTTTATTTTATATCCTGCAACTTTACTAAAACTGTGAATTGTTTCCAGTAGGTTTTTGGATGATTTTCTAGGATTCTCTTAATGTATCCTCATATTATCTACAAAGAGTGATAATTTTACTTCCACATTGTCTATTATATAGCCTTTAATTTCTTTTTCTTATTGCTAAAGCCAACATTTCTAGTACTATGCTGAATAATAGTGGTGGTAATGGGCATCCTCGTTTCACCCCTGATCTTACTGGGAATGCGGCCAGTTTCTCTCCATTATAATTAATGCTTGCTTTAAGTTTTAAATAGATATTCCTTATAATTTTTAAGGAAAGCTCCTTTATCTCTATGCTCTCTAGTGTTTTTAATAGGAATGGGTGCTGTATTTTGCCAAAAGTTTTTTTCTGTATCTATTGAAATTATCATATGATTTCTGTTGGTTTTGTATTGATTTGGTCAATTGTGGTAATAGCTTTCCTGGTATTTTATTTAAAATTTTGCATCATTAGGGAGATTGTCGGTAATATTCCTTCTCTGTTTTGGCTCTTCCTGGTTTAGGTATCAGTACCATGTTTGTGTCATAGAAGGAATCTGGCAATACTCCTTCTTTACCTATTTTTCAAAATAGTTTACAAAGTTTTGGAAATAATTGTTCTTTAAATGTTTGGTAGAATTCACCTGTGAGTCCATCTGGCTCTGGAGATTTTTTTCCCAGGGAGTTCATTAATGACTTATTCAATTTCTTTTTCTAAAATGGAACTATTTAAGTATTTGAATTCCTCTTCTATTAACCTATGCAATTTATAGTTTTATAAATACTCATCCATTTTGGTTAGATTGTTAGACTTGCTGCTATAGAGTGGACAAAATAGCTTTATTGCTTTAATTTCTTTTTCATTGGTAGAAAATTCACCTGTTTCATTTTTAATGCTGGTGATTTGTTTTTTTTTCTTTTTTTTCTTTTTCTGATCAAATATTAACAGATAAAGTTTATCTGTTTTGTTAGTTTTTTCATAAAATAAACTCAGTTTTATTTATTAGTTCAATAGAGTTTTCTTAGCTTCTATTTTATTAATCTATCCTTTGAGTTTCAAAATTTCTAATTTGGTATTTAATTGGGGATATTTAATTTTAATTTCTTCTTTTTTCTAACTTTTTTAGTTGCATGCCTAATTCATTGATCTTCTCTTTCCCTTTTTTTTTCTGTAGCTATTTTGAGATATAAAATTTCCCCTAAGAACTACTTTGACTTCATCCCATAGGTTTTGGTATGTTGTCTCATTAAGTATATCATTCTCTTGGATGAAATTATGTATTGTTTCTTGATTTGTTGTTTGACTCATTCATTCTTTAGCATTTGCTTATTTAATTTCCAATTGGTTTTTAGTTTATATTTTCCTGATCCTTTATTGAATATAATTTTTATTGTATTGTGGTCTGAATAGGAAATATTTACTATTTCTGCCTTTCTGCATTTGTTTGTGAGGTTTTTATGGCCTAATACATGGTCAATTTTTTGTGTAGGTGCCATGTAGTGCCAAGAAAAAGAAAGAAAATGAACAAGAAACAAAAAAAGAACCTTGACCATAAAAAGCTACTATTAATAACAAGGAAGACTAAAAATACCAATGAAGATGAGGCCAAAATGTCCATAGAGGAAATCTCAAAGAGTGAGGTAAATTGGTCTCAAGCCCAAAGAGGCTGTCTTGGAAATGTTTATAAAAAAAATTAAAAAGAAAATAAGAGAGTAGAAGAAAAAAATGATAAAAGAGAAAATACTAAAAGAATGTTAAAGCAATAAAAAATACCTTCAAAAGTAGAGCTAACCAAATGGGGAAAAAAGATATAAGCTAAAAAGAATGAAAAAATGGAAGAAAATGTGAAATACCTCATTGGAAAAGCAGCCAACTGGGAAAATAAATTCAGAAGAGACAATTTAAAAACTATTGGCCTACCTGAAGGCCTTGAACAAAAAAAGAACCTAGATAATATTTTTCAAGAGATCATCAAGCAAAATTGCCCTGGTATTCTGGAAACAGAGGGGGAAACACTCATTGAAAGAATCTATCAGTCATTTTTGGAAAGCCATCCCACAAGGAAAACCCCAAGGAACGTGATTGTGAAACTCTAAAACTAAAATCTCAAGGAGAAAATACTGTGAGCTGCCAGACAAAAGCAATTCAAATATAAAGGAGCAACAGTCAGGATTACCCAGGATCTGGAAGCTTCTATAATAAAGGATCAGAGGGCTGGGAATGTCATACTCTGGAAGGCAAAGGACTTGGGGTTACAACCAAGAATTAACTACTCAGTGGGATTCAGCCTTATCTTTCAGGGGAGGAGGAGGAGCTTCAGTGAAGTAGAGACTTTCAATCATTTCTACTGAAAAAACCAGAACTAAACAGAAAAGTTAATCTTCAAACACAGCACAGAAGAGAAGCACAGAAAGGTAAATGGAAAAAATATATAGTTTAAAGGTTAAACTAGTTACATCCCTAGATGGGAAAAGGACATCTGAAACCCTTGAGAACTGTTTCTGTGGCTGGTGCAGGGGGTGGGGTTGTGAACAGACTCTTATGTGATGACATCAAAGAAAAAGACATTAAGGGGTGGAATAAGGTCTGTACTGAGGAAAGAGGAAAGGGGAGGTGTAATGGGATGATTAGATCACATGGAGAGTCACAAAAGACCTATTACAATGGAGGGAAAGAAGGGATGGAGAAGCTTCACCTCATTCATTTTGGCTCTGAGAGGGAATAACAATCATTCAGTTGGATATAGAAATTTATCTCATCCTATAAAGAAGTAGGGGGAGAAAGCAGAAAGAAAAAGGAGGAGCAGGATAGAAGGGAGAGCCAAAACAAGTGGAAAAAAGGTAAGACAAGGGAGAAAGGGTGACAGAAGATAGAGTAGTGGGTAGAGTAGGTTTAAAAACATTACTATGAGAAGGGGAAGGGGTTATAGAAGATAAGGTAGTGGGTGGGGTGAGAAAAAAAAACACTATTAAATATAGGGTGGAAAGAGAGAACAGAAGTATATCCAGGAAAGAAAATAGAATGGATGGAAATACAGAGCTGACAATCATAACTGTGAATGTGAATGGGATGAACTCTCCCATAAAATGGAAGCAAATATTAAAAATAGAATCCTACCATATGTTGTGTACAAGAAACACATTTGACATAGACACATACAGAGTAAAGTAAAAGACTGGAATAGAATTTATTGTCCTTTAGCTAAAGTAAAAAAAAAGTAACAATTCTGATTTCAGATAAAGCAAAAGTAAATATAGATCTTATTAAAAGAGATAAGAATGGAAAGTACATCTTGATAAAGGTTACCTAAATAATAAAGTAGTAACAATACTAAACGTGTATGTACCAAGTGGTAGAGCAGTCAACTTCCTAGAGAAGATTTTAAGCCAGTTACAGAAAGAATAGATAGCTTACTGTCTCAGGCAGGGGGGAAGTGAGGAAGAAAGATAATTTTGGAATTCAAAAATTTTTAAATGAATGTTAAAAATTGTCTTTACAGTTGTTAGAGAAAAATAAAATATTTTTAAAAGACAAAAATGAGCATTTATTTATTTATTTATTTTTTAAATTTTATTTTATTTTATTTGCATAACATATGTGTGGGTAATTCTTCAACAATAACCCTTACATAGCTTTCCGTTACAAATTTTTCCCCCCAACTCCCCACCCCTCCCCTAGATGGCAGGATATCCACTACATGTTAATTATGTTAAAATATTGGCAAATCGAATATATGTATACATATTTCCAAACTTATCATTGTTGTGCAAGAAAAATCTTATCTACACAAACGATATATCAGATAAAGGAAACACAATGTAAGCAAATGTCAATCAAGGAGTATGAGAATGTTATATTGTGGTCCACATTTCACATCCCTCTCTCTGGGTGTATATGGCTTTCTTCAGTGAACAATTGGAGGTGGTTTGAAACATTTCATTGTTGAAGAGAGCCATGTCCATCAGAATTAATCGTCATATAGTACTGTTGTTGCCGTGTATAATGATCTCCTGGTTCTGCTCATTTCACTCAGCATCAGTTCATGTAAGTCTCTCCAGGCCTCTCTGAAATCATCTTGCTGGTCATTTCTTACAGAACAATAATATTCCATAATATTCATATACCATAATTTATCCAGCCATTCTCCAATTGAAGGGCATCTATTCAATTTCCAGTTTCTAGCCACTACAAAAAGGGCTGCCACAAACATTCTTGCACATGTGGGGCCCTTTCCTTCCTTTATGATTTCTTTGGGATATAAGCCCAATAGAAATGCTGCTGGGTCAAAGGGTATGCACAGTTTGATAACTTTTTGAGCATAGCTCCAAATTGTTCTCCAGAATGGCTGTATCAGTTCATAGCTCCACCAACAATGCATCAGTGTCCCAGCCCTCCCACAACCCCTCCAACATTCATCATTAACTTTTCCTGTCAAAAAATGAGCATTTATTAATCACCTATTATGTTTCAGGCACTATGCAAATAAAAGCAAACAAAGAATATTCCTGCTCACATACAATGGCAAAGTCATCAATATATGAACAAACTATATAGAAAAATATGTGTATGTGATAGGAGATAAGGATGATGACTTTATTTTCCAGATATAAAAACTGAAGCTTAATAAGTCCAAGTCAGTTTTGTTTTTATTACAGTTACTAAAACTTTTAACTTTTAAAAGTGCTTTTATATTCATCATCTCCTGTACAACAGATAACTGTACAACAGTTATCTGAGGTAAGCAAATCTGATATTTTTAACCCTATCCAGGGGCAGGGCTGGCAAATTTTCAATATTATAAGGACTCACTTTTAAACTTATCCCACATTATTATCATTTTTTCCATCACTTCCTTAAATCTAGACAAGACTGCCAAAGAGGGACTTGCCATGTAACAGATTGCAAGAATAAGGTGTTCTGGTCCAATTTAATGATCCTGGCTGTGCAACTTTCAAAACCCAGATGAAGCTTCATATCTTGCATGAAAATGCCTTTCCTGATCATTCTATCTGGAAGTAAATTCTAAACCAACCCTCCCTTTCACTTTTCAATCCTCAGCTTCCCACTGACTCTGTGACATTGGGTAAAGTAACTTAAATTGCTTTCACCTTCACCAGAGTCCCCATAGGAAGAGATAGTTAATTATTTTTATTGCATTTTTCTAAAATAACCAGCCCACCTACCTCTTCTCAAGGTAAACTCAAAGGTAAATGCAATTTATTTCTGCAGTGTGGAACCTTTTAAAAATGTCCTCAAGTAAATGATGATACTAGTTACAGAAATGATATCAGGATCACTGTTCTAATTGAACACAAGACTTTTTTTAAAGCAGCTTCAGTAGAGTTCTTTACGTCAATAAGTTAGATACAGAGAAATAAGCCACAAGTACTGATTTCTACTGGACTGGCTAGAAATTAACAAGAAACATGTCCTTAAACTCCAACTATATTTTTATGGGCTTTGAGGTGAGGACAGAGTTTAATCAAGTCATAGTAAAGCAAGCTAATAAATGTTAAGCAATTAAACTGGGGACCATTCTCCTCTTTACAAAAATGGGTTTGGATTCTTTTTGCTAACCTTTGGGTCTCTCAACATACCCCTTGTGTCTCTCAACATAGCTGATTAAATATATATTGGTGGAAAGGACAGAATCTGGTCAGATAAGACCTTTCCTTGGCCACATTACAGTGGAGCTTCTTTTCTTTTTTTTCATTTAATCACAATTAATACCTCACCTTGGGAAGTAGGTGCTATTATTAGCTCCATTTTATACTTGAGGAAACTGAGGCAGATAGATGTTTAATAATTTGTCCAGAGTCATGGAGATAGAAAGTAACCTAGATCAATTTTATTTATAGCTCTATGTTAGGTGCTATTAATTGTCTTAAATATAATACAAAGCTATTTTCTAAAAGAGTTTAGAATATCCTGGAGAACATCTAAGGAATAATGAGAGAGGAAAAGAGATAGAGAGAGAGAGAGACACAGAGATTGTGAGACAGAGAGAAAGAGTTATCTACGTATCTTTAGACAAATATATGTAAGACTGTTGTGAGGATCAAATAAGGGTAATATTTTTAAAGCACATATGGGATGCTTAATAATTGCTTATTAAGAAAAATGTTATGTATATGTATTATATAAATACATGCATGCATATGTAAATATGCATGTATACATGTGTGTCACACATACAGGGTATCCCAAAAATTCTAGGGAAGTTTTAAACTTTAATGGTTCAAAATAGATTTTAAAGTTTTAATAACTTCCCTAAGACTTTTGGGACACTGTATAAAGTTCAAATTAAAAAAATTTACAAAGTAGTCAACAGGAATTCAAGTAAGGGACAGTGAAGAAATAAAGATTGTATAAAGGACAATTTAAAAAAAAATAAAGTTAATTGAGGCATTGTCAGAATTGTCCAGTTCTATAAAGAAATGGCAATGAAGCCTTATGTATGTCAAAAACACTGGGTCAGGATTCAAGAATCTTTAGTTTCCTTGAATTAATTAGCTGTGGGCCCTAGAACAAATCCTTTTTGAACCTCAATTTGCTTTCTTGGCAAATAAAGGTGTCATCTTTAAGGGATCTTTGCAGCTCTAAAATTACACAATTTTGAGATATTGTATATTATTTTGACCATTTCACCATACACCTATTGTTTCAATATAAGACATTAAAATGTGACTTTTAAAAAGTTATTGATATTCAAATATTAATAGCAATCCCCAAAACACAAGGGCCTCCATTTCAGACGCTGAAGGCAAGTATTTGTTTCCTATAATACCACACAAGACATTTTGAGTCAGAACTTTTGCCAGATACATTGACCAAGTCTTAAATCAGCCCTAGGCTGACAAACAGACATGAAGACTTGAGCCAAGAGCAGTAGACTAGTTTCATGTTCCTCATTGCAGCCCTATGAGCTGAGCCATTTCCCAAGCCCAAGCTGGAAAAAAATCCAGGTCAATCTTAGTTTAGAAATGTGCTTGCACTTTAATAATTCCTTGTGGGTATTAGTAACTCCCACAACTCCACTTCCAAGTCACTTCTGAAGGAGTTCCTTGAAAGACTTGAGAAGTCTCAAAGAGGAATAGCCCAAAAATATATCCCCCATCAGACTAAGTAACCCCAAATTCCAATATCATATGCTTATTTCTTGAGCCTAAATTAAGCATTAAAATTGAAAAACAAGTAAGGCTTTGGAAGTATAACATTAACATTTTAATTTATTAACAGTGTCAGAATACCCATACCAAGACTACCATCTCCCTTTTTACTCCTCTTGTTGGGGTTCAAAAGGAGACCCCAAAAGGTTGGAGGTCATAGAACGACATTGCCAAGTGTCTCAAATGAGTTTGCTGGCTTGAACTCATCTCCAAGTTAAGGGGCAAAGTTTATTGTAATTGTCACAATAACCAATAATAACAACAGCCAATTGACGTGGGCCAAATTCCAAAAGATTTAGCAAATAACCTAGAGAATGAAGACAAATTTATAGGAAAAGTCAGAGAAATTCAATTCTTCATGTCACTGATACACTAATTTTATGACCCAGAGGTAGAACTGAAGAGTGGTCCATTCTCTATTGTCTCAGGAACGTGGCTATCACTGACCAGCAGATTTATTCTAAGGCCGGATCTTAGACTCATTGACAGACAATGATTAGAGCAATGGCCCTCTAAGGTCAGGGGACCTCAGGATCACTGCTCTATTTCCTTCAGAAGCTGTACCCCCTTCACTCTCCTGTCCCTTGTGCTCGCCCTCTGAATGATTTCAGTCACAACAAAATCCCAGAACTATTTCACACACAGGTGATCCCTGACCTTGGACAAGCTCTTGTGTTACCCAGGTTCCAGTCGTGAAGTCAAACTTGTCCTGTTGTTGCTGTTATCCCTCATTATGCCCGTTTCTGCTCACTGCTACTCACTTGAAAAACTCTTGCCTTTTGTCCACACTGACCTGCTGGGAAGGGGATATATATTGTGTCACATGTGTTTCTTGTTTCCCTCCTCTGAGAGAAAAAAAGAAAGGTTTGTTTGTTTGTTTTTTACTTATAATCACTATTTATTTTGTTTTTAGAGTTAACTGTGGTTTTGAAAATCTGTGTGGGGTTTCTGGTTTGGAGCTTTTCTGTTTGCTTGTTTGGGGTTTTCTGAGTTGTAGAGCAACTAGGGCTCCGGTCATTTGTTCAGGATTTTGATAACAGTTCAGCACAATAATTGGGATTAATCTGTCAGATTAAAAGGGACTAATCATCTAGCAAAGCAAGAAGCAATAGGACAAAGAGCAAGAGTATAGATAAAATTTAAAATCCAAGGGGGTGTAAACAAGTGTCAGAGGAGTTATAAACTGCATCTGTGTTGGGAGTATAGAATATCCACATAAGTAAAGCCATAGAGTCTTCAATTATATTAATATTACATTATTAATCATGGAGAAGTTATTGTCACTATTGGTCGAGGGAATTACTATAGAAAGTGACCACCACAATAGTTGAAAATGCAAATGTTTCATATGTAATTGAAAGAATTGTAATTATTCCTGAGAAGAAAATAAGATAAAAATAAAATCAATTAGAAAAATCATAATATTGAATCATATTAATGTAGTGTTTTATATGTATTATCTTTTTTTGATCTTCATAATAACCAAGTTAGGAAGATAATTATCTCTATTTTATAAATATTAAATAAAATTATTATAATTAAATATACATATTATGATATAAATATTAAATATAAATTTATAAATCATTTATAAATGAAATTTTATAAAAAATAAAATTGGTTTTATAAATTGAAGTTAAGTGCCTTGTCCGATGTCACATAGGAAATTAATGGGAGAACAAAGAATAAGAAACAATTCTTTTAACTTCACTCATGAGATTTTGGAAGCAGCTAAGTGGTTCCATGGCCTAGAATCAGAAAGGTACATTACCTTGAATTCAAATCTGGCCTCACACACTTACTAGCTGTGGGATCCTGGCAAGTCATTTAACTCTTTTGTCTCAGTTCCTCATCTATAAAATGAGCCAGAGAAGGAAATTGCAAAACATTCTAGTATCTTTGCCAAGAAAATCCTAAAATGGGCTCACAGAGAGTAAGAAACAACTGAAAAATGATTGAACAACAGCAATAAAACTAGATTTTTCATCATTATTAAAGAAAAACTATATATGCATATATACATACACAAATATTCATTATATGTTATATACATGATATATGTAAAATACCTACATGAATAATTTGGAAAAGTTGTATATATGAAAATTACCCAGAACAAGAAATGTACATTTATCTTTATTCAGTTCTTTATTTATAAGAAGAAATTGATTGGGAAGCCTGCAGTGGAAAGAACACTGGCTTTGGAATCAAAAGACCTGCATTAGAATCCTAGTACAGTGCCATTTTGAATAATAAATCTTGTCTTTGTAGTCCTCAGTTTCCTTAGGAGGTGTGGAACATCTGGTCCGTGGGAGATTGCAGGGGGATTCTTTGCTGGCACTGAGTCAGGATTCTGTTGCTTTGCCCACACCTAGATATGGGAACCAATGCGGGCTCAGTACAGGTCCCTAGAAGGATCTCTGAAAACAACTGCACAAAAACCCTGAAGCTTGGGGCAATGCACCTTCCACCCTGGAATTAGAGCCCTACTTTAACAAAGGATTAAAAACCAAATAATAGATTGGGAAAATGAACAAAGAAAGAAAAAAAGATTCTGACCACAGAAAACTGTTAGGGTGACAAAAAAAAAAGGTCAAAATACACAGAAGATGATAACAAAATCACAACTCCTATATTCAAAGCTTCAAGAAAAATAAGAATTGTGGAAAAGCTCAAAAAGAAAATAGTTTATTTTTTAAATACACTTTCGTACAAAGTGAAGATATTTTTCTAAAGTAGGCAATTCCCAGCCTTGCACATAGTAGGTACTTTAAAAAAATGATGAGGATAAAATTTAATATGGGACCTTAATGTGATACATATAAGATAGGCAAGGCAATAGAGAGAAAAAACCAATAGGTGGTGCTATTGTTGTGTCTAATAAATGCATTAATAAATAATATAAATTAAGCATACACTTGGGTAAAATATTGCAGAAAAAAAAATTAGTGAAAAGCCATTGCAGTTTTCTACAAGCCCCCAGAATATACAATATAAATTGTGTAATATTTCTCTCATCCTTCCCATTTTGAAGAAATAACTTTCTTGTGGAGTTAAATGTTTTAGTTAATTTAGATTGAACCTGGAAAGGGACAATTTTTCACAGTCAAGTTTCAAATTCTCTGCTAATTTAAGAAAGATATAATATGAATGATTCTAAATAGCACATAGTCTCCAAATCATTTCGATTTAGTCTGGAATTCAATTAGAGATGTTTCTTTCATTATTTTGGTTTTTACTGTAGACTTGTCTTCCTAATATTAGTTTAATTTAGCTTTACCTAATCTACTGTAGATAAATAGTATTACTGAGTGTTGTATATCAAAAAAGATCCATTGTGTTGTATAGTGGTAACAATGCTAGATTTAGAGCAAGGTGGCTTGAGTTTAAATTCTACGTGTAATATGTATAACTGTGTGACCCTAGAGAAGTCACTTAACCTGAGCCTGTCTCTTCATGTGTATATTAACAGTTTATGTGGTTATTGGCAGTTAACTTACAATGGATTTGTTGTGAAAATGTAGTGAAATAATTCTTGGAAAACAACTGAAACATTGGAAAATACTTTATTAGCTACTATTATCTTAAAATTCAACATTTGATAAAAGCAACTCAATAAATGGTTTGTTAGAATAGACCATCATTACATGAAGATGCTAGAACCTTATAGTCTAACTTGATAATATCTTACCAGTAGAATACACCATGTCCTACTCTCTGTTCTCAACTCTCATCTTTGACTCCAAAGCCAAACTACTATAGTTTGTTTGCTAACTAGCTCCTCTTTGTCAAAAAAAAAAAAAAGAAATGAGGGGGCAGAAAGATCCTTTGTCTTTAAATATCTTTGTCCAATAGCAGCATCCATTGTCTTTAATGAAAATTATTGTGTATCTTAGAAATTCCAAGGTCCCTGGATTCCATGATCATTCTTAAGCTTGATGTAACGCTGTTCTCAAACACACTATTGTCCTTTGTTCTTCCTTCGATGTTGCATATCTGGAAGTGAGTATGGGATAGAGTGTGGGGTAAAGAATGGAATGAACTCTTTTTTCATGGTGATCAATGTAGTATATCATGTAAATATCCAGCCACTGGAAATTGGGACTATTTCAGAGTTCCCAAAATATACCAGACTTCTCAGACCACATTAATAGGTGGAAGGAATAAGTATTTACATAACATCTACTATGTATAAGGCATTGTGCTAAGTGCTTTTTAAAAAAAATATTTTCTCATTCGATTTCAAATTCTTCTGGTAAAATTTATCTCCTATTGTAAATGTTTCCTTTGTAAAATAAACCAAAATTTTATAGGGCTACAATAACTTCATGCTAATGCTCTAAGAGATCTCAACCCAAGTAAGATAAACTCTGAAATTTCCTGGGTGAAAAAAATTCTTGGATTCTTTCCCAATAGTGTGTTTTTCATGTAGCAACATCTCATATCTTGAGCATTAACTTTAGCTGTTATTTTGTACAAGTTGGGAAATCAAGAGAGTTGCAATACCACTATTTCTAGCATGATGAGTCATTCCCTCCCGGAGGGTTACAACATACTTTAGCATATTTCAGAATATTTTTCCCCTAACTTTTGAAGAAAACACAACTACAAACTGTGCAGTCCGCATGTCTGAGACCTCTGCCAGGATGGAGGAGGAAAATCAAACCTGCAGTTGAAGGCAGACATGCTGGTTAAGCTGGCCACTTGCATCTTAGACCTATGGCTTGCCTTGGCTGTTTCAACTACTCTGTACATGATTTTTTTAATGGTGGCCAGCTTCTTCATTTTCTTATTTTCTATTTCTATTTTTTCACTGGCGAGAGAAAGAATCCTGAATTCCAACAAGAGAAGAATCTAGATTGTAAGGTCCAACAATACAAGTGGGAAGAAATTTCAGAGAAATTTGTCACAGGATTCCTTTTATCTTTTTTTGCCAACAGAAGAGAAATTAGTCCTGACAAAGGAATATTCACTATCTGCAAAGAAAAAAAGAATTCATTTCATCTAAGAAGGCATATCCCAAGACTTTGAGAAATTTCATCAAAAATAACATGGATCTAAAAAGGTAATTTTAGGGTCAGGAATATAGAATAATCAATCTGATTCTCTTCTTATATGTGGGATAATGCAGGGATATTGCAGAAGCAATCTTTTCCCTCTTATCAATTTCCTTTTTGGAGATTTCAATCTCTGTGGGTACCAGGGACATATTGCTGTTCAGTTATTTCAATTGTGCCTGACTTTTTGTGACCTCATTTGGAATTTAATTGGCAAAGATACTGAAGTCATTTGTCATTTCCTTCTCCAGCTCATCTTCCAGATGAGGAAACTGAGGCAAACAAGGTTAAGTGACTTATCCACGGTCACACAACTGGATCTTCCTGACTTTAGGCCCCATCACTTAGCTGTCCTATCAGGAATACGTTTTTATTACTCCAATGTTTAAGGGTGGTATTAAGAAGGGTGTGTGTGTGTGTGTGTGTGTGTGTGTGTGTGTGTGTGTGTGTGAATAGTTTCAGGGATGACTGGACAAAGCCAGGGTAACCAGAGTGGGCTGAACACACACTGAAATATTTCTTATTCATGGGAAAGGGAGGTAAATATCTCGCCGCATACAAGCTTCTTTCATTGTATTAGTGAGGCTTCAAATTAACCTCATCTTCTCTAGGGTGAGGATGTCAGACTGAGGGAATGAGAGACAAGATAATTGTTTGAATGGGGGAGGCCACAGACCCGAGGCCATTGCCAGAAGAGGGAAATAAATGTAGTCATAGGGAATGAGAAAGGAACATATGGGAGAGAGTTCCTGAAAGGTACTAATTCTAGGTCTTTTATTTCCTTTCAAATTTTCATTTCATAAATTACATTTATACTTACCTTTCCCTGGTAAGTTTAAGGCAAAAAACCATTGTTCCTATCAAAGATCACCTCAAACTGAGAGAATCCTGCCCAACAGGAGTGCTGGTCACTTGACTGTGCTCACCTTCACTTCCTTGGGGCCTTTGCCTTTCACCATTCTCCTAACTTCATATATGCCCTCTTCATTCTATATTTCTGACATAAGAACTCAAAGTCAATAACAAGAGCAGACTTTTACACGGCATTTTAAGACTCTGCCTATGTTGTTTCATCTGCTGCATACAACAGTGTGAAGTAGGTGCTGTTATCCCTGTTTTAGAGAAAAGAAAACAGATCGAGAAGGTTGTGCCTTCCCCAGGACTGCAATGCTTATGATCAGTGTCTGAGCCAGGCTTTGTGCTCCCTTAGGCCTAATTCCAACCTGACCACTGTATCCATGATGACACCTAGTGGCCTCAACAGGAATCTTTCAAGCAAAAGCAGAAGGGCCCCGGGGGACACGCAGCCCCAAGGCATCCTTTAGTAGATTACATAATGTGACAGCTTTTATTTTTTGTCCTGGAATTCCATGATTGTGGTCATGGTGTTTTAGGTACAATGAAGTAGAGGCAGCAGGCCTCCATAATTATCTTTTTGTTGGCAGAAATAATTCCAACAACGATGATCCTAAGGAGTGTCTCACAAGGTCTCCTTGCCCCTCACTCTGGGTCACGGTTGGCTGTGTGTGTGTGTGTGTGTGTGTGTGTGTGTGTAAATTCACTTCAAAGGATAAAACTCTAATAATATCAATAATAATAATCTCCATCCTTCTTGACCTCTTGGCAGCCTTTGCCACTGTAGATCATTCTCTTTTCCTTGGTATCTCGGACTGTTATGTCCCTGAGTTTCTGTGATATTTCCTCCTATTTTTATGATCATTCATTCTTAGTCGTCTTTACTGGAGCTTTATCTGACTCATGTCCAGTATTGAGGGGGGAGGGTGTCACCACAGCTGTAAACTGGGCCCTTTGCTCCCTCTATACTATTTACTCTCAAGCTCTCAGTTATCATCTCCATGTGGATAATTCTCAAATTTCCTAATTTCACCTTGGTTAAGCTTCGTGCTTGAAGAGTACCAAAATGTGGGAATCAGGGGACGATGTGTCCAACTGTAACTGATCAGGCCAGTACAAGCCTGGAAGGCCCTACTACAGGTTGGGCACGAAGAGCGCACAGGAGCATTTGGAGGGGACTCCAAGCGTGCACCTCACATTTCCTTTGAGCTACTACAATTCGGCTTGCACCTTCTTTCTTGTGGGCATACCATGCTAGGCAGTCTTTTGATAATCTCCCTGTCACAAATCATTTACAAAGCTCTTCAGAGAGTGTCCTTGTATCGTTTCTTCTGAACTCCATGTGAGGGCTTGCCTTGTGTGACTTTTCTGTAAAGTAATCTTATAATGCATTTGGCATTTTAGCATATCCAGTTATTCCGAGTAGTGCTCTCTGAGTTAGTTTGAATACTTACCAGTTTAACTTAAGAAAAACCTCCATTTCTAGATGATCTCCAGAATCTTCAGATGCAAGTGTTACGGGTTCATGGCATGACACTGGTTGACTGTGGAGGTTTCAGAGGTATACAAAGATGAAGTCAGCCCCACAGCTGTTGACCATTAGTTTGGTCTTATTTCCTATATTTCTCTTTGGAGCCTTCCAAACACTGAACTATCTCTGGCACGTGAATCAGCCTCATCATCTGTGTGTACTTACCTGGGAAGTATACAGCTAAGGGAAGTGAACTTATCAACAGCATTGTATTTGCTGTAACCAGTGATGCTGGCTGATGGAAAAACTTATTTTCTTTTTGTTAATTGTTACGCCAAAATTAGCACAAATAGGACAGAATTAATCCATATGTTGTGGGAGCTCAACTTCAGAGGCAGCATTGAGTTATCTAGAAAAAATCATGAACTTGGCTTATAACCTTATCTAATTAAATTTACCATCAGTGTGGTAGCTGACTTTGACGGCATTTTCATTCCCATAGAAGGCTCATGACAGCATTGCTGAAAATACTGTGCTAAAAAGCCTGGGAGCAAGCACCTCTGTGCTTGATTCCCTCCATTGGTCTCCAAGATGATGTGAGAACATCATCCATTATCCAGAACCCAATCATGACACTGACATACACTATTGATGAACTTCTCTGGGCAGCCAAATTTTGACCTAATTTTCCACAAGCCCTCACGACTGACAGTACCAAAGGCCTTGGTCAAGTTGAAAAATACTGTGTATGAACCTCTGTTATGGTCCTGGCATTTCTCCTGGAGTGTTCAAGTAGCAAACTCTATGTAAACATTCCTTGGCCCTTTCTGAAGCCATACTTCTAGATTAAGGAGAAGCATATTAAGGAAGATTCTGGCAAGAATACTGTCAGCAATGATTAAAAGACCTTCCTGTGATTGTCACAGGATGATTTGTTTCTTTTATCTTTATACAGAGGCGTCCTTCAACTGCTGGAACATAACTTTCTCTTGCCATATGCCTCAAAAAATTTCAATCACCTTTTGTAGGAACAATGTAAATCCTGGGTGGATTAAAATAAACACCGGGTGATTTGCCACATGGGAGCCTAATGACATTAAAAACCTCTTCTTCAGTTGGAAATTTGGCTAGAGAGGAATGGATTTCAATCTGTAGTATATAGTCAATGGTTTCAGCATTGATTGATAACAACATATTGAGAACACAATGAAAATATTTAGCCTACTTCTCTAGGATCATGTCCTTATCACTAATCAATGTGGCTCCTTTAGCACTAAATAGTTGAGGTGCACCATAACTCTTTGGCCCATAAATAATCTTCAAGGGATTATAAAAGGGCTTTGGATTGAATTTCATCTGCCTTTTTACTGATCCAAATGTCCTGAATCTCTCTAAACTTTGCTTGTACTACCTTCCTAGAGGCAGGTGAACTATCTTACTGGTAAACCTTGGGGAGTTCTTGTGACTTTTGAATATCCCCAGCATTTTTGTGAAAACAATCTTGATGTTTGTGAGTGTTTTGACCCAGACCACCAAATCTCTGAAAACTGTTTACTCCTTTTCTGTTCCACTGTTGTCAACAGTATGTTGGCTCAACTTTCCCTCCAAGTTAGCAACAAACTGTTCTCCCTTGGAGAAGTGCTCTAAGTTGTTGACATTAAGTGTTCTGGTAGTCATCTTGCCTTGAGTCTTCTGCTTTTGTTGAATGCAAATAATTTATCTTGGAGAGGATAAGTCTATGATTTGTCCAAAGCACTGGACCACAAATTGCCTTTGTCAAGCTTACATTCTGTATGTCTCTTCTTCCTACAATGACAATTCTATTAAATGCCAATGTTTGCTGTGAGGGTGCATCCATAAAGTTTTACTATGTTTAAATAAATGGAAGACAGTGTTGGTGATGAGGTCGTGGGATGTACGAGCTGTTGATTTTTCTATTTCTCCCAAGGAGCTGCCATGTCTGGTGGTCTGTGCCTTCTCTTGTATTAAATATAAGAATTATAAATTTGTCCTTTAGGCAAATTGATGATGAGGGTCTCCAAGTCTTCAAAACTTTTTTCTTTGACCCCATCAGGATTCATCCTGGTGAGAACATAGTCACTGATAAAGGTTGCATAGTGCTTTCCCACAAGTGAAAATCACATTGTCATCATGAACCTGGCATTCACTCCTTTTTGGGAGGTATACAAGCTTTTGAATAGATTAGTTTTCATTGCAAAATCTTTGCCAGCTTCATGGCGCTCCCCTTCACTGTAGACACTTCAGAAAACCATGTATCCAGCTCCAACTTTGATAAGCCAGTCTTCATTTGCCAACCTTGTTTCACTCAGGACTGCTCCTCATCTTTTTGGTCTACTGGATTTCATATAGTCCATAAGTGTGTGCACACCAATAGCAAGTGGAATCATCTCTGCAAAAGTTTATGTGCCTTTTTTGTGTGTATACTGTAGGGTGGGTTCCCCACTTGCTACCATAAGCAGGCTAAGATTGGATGAAGCTGACAATTTTCAGGGCACTTTTTCTAGTCTCTTCCTAATAGCAGGAGGTAAGCAGTACAGTCCTTAAAAAGCTGCTCAGACACCCAGGAGGCTGCCAAATCCCACTAGGGAGGAAACAGTCCTGTGGCCTGGGCTGTCAGTAGTAGAGTTGTGACTACAGTTCCCAGTGTATCTGTACCTGCTGCTTTGTCACTTTGTCACAGGACTTTGAGATAGCTAAAAATGGTAAAATAGTATGGGTGATGTCTTTTGATTTGCAAATAAATTGGATTTAATTGAAACAGACTTGCATAAAGTTATCTGTCTCATTCTCTCTTCTAGAGTCATCAAAGTCCAATGGAAAGACAAAATCAAGACAACTGACCATGGTTTGGGATACAGCTGGTGACGGTGGAATCTTTGATGTTTAAGCAGGCTCTGAACACTTCACAATGCTTGCTTCAGCCACTTTCATGGCCATTGGAGCAGTTTGTTCTTATTCAGCCATTCTAGCAGGGGAAGTTATCATTTGCTTGGGGTATACACCTTTTAACTCACTGAATGGTTTGAGACCCTCAGTTACCTTCAGCCTGATTTAGTTCATCAGGTTAGATGGTTTTATTAGACTGGGCCATGCTACAACTTCTTGGAGTCACAATTAAATGAATCCCAAAGATAGAAAGCAATCTTAAAAAGAATTGAATAGCCCTCACAAGAGATATAGTCTTATCTGAATATACATTATGCCCCTTATTCAACTTAAATTATCTCCTAAGCTCCAAACTTACATGTCCAATTGCCTCCCGGGCACCTTGAATTGGATGTCCTATAGAAACCTTAAACGCACAATGTCCAAAATTAAACTCATTATCTTTTTTCCCCAAATCCTCACTCTTTCCACACTTACCTAATGTTGTTGTTGTTGTTTAGTTATTTCAGTCATGTCTGATTTTTTGTGACTTCATTTGGGGAAGACACTGGACTGGCTTGCCATTTCTTTCTCCAGCTCATTTTACAGATGAAGAAATGGAGGCAAACAGAGTTAAGTGACTAGCTTGGCGTCATATAACTATTAAGAGTCTGAGGTCGGATTTGAACTTAGAAAAATGAATCTTCCTGACTCCAGGTTTATCACTCTATCCACTGTGTCACCCTGCCCTTCAAATTAATTTGCCCTGTAAATTATTTTGCCAAATAAAGGACCACATTAGCTACTTCTTTCTCTTCAATAATAATTATCAAATGAGATTGTGTCTGGGATATATGATGTTCAGTTATGTCTGACTCTTCAAGAACCCATTTGGGGTTTTCTACAGAAGAGATTTGCTATTTCTTTCCCCAGTTCATTTTACAGATAAGAAAACTGAGGTAAACAGGGTTAAGTGACTTGCCCAGGGTCATATACCTAGTAAGTGTCTGAGACCAAATTTGAACTCAGCTCCTCCTGACTCCAAGGCTGGTGTTCTATCTATTCTTCCACCTAGCTTCCCCACTTCTGACATTTTACTGGAATTTTCTCCTTCCTTATCTCCAACTTTGCTTCTCTAGTTTCCTTCATATCCCAGTTAAAAGCCCACTATCTGTAAAAATATTTCCTGATTCCATTAATGCTAATACTTCCTCTCTGTTGATTATCTCCAATTTATTATGTCTACATCTTGTTCTTATTTTTCATGTTGTCTCCCCCATTAGATTGTGAGCTTCTTGGGAGCAGGGACCATCTTTTTGTCTCTTCTAGCAGAATGGCTGGCACATGATAGAAGTTTAATAAATGCTTGCTAATTAGACTTAATAATGACAAAATATTTATAGAACACTTTCCTTGAAAAACAACTTTGCCAGAGAAGTAGTACACACACACACACACACTATATATATATACATATATATATATTTAACTGAAATCCAGTGATTTAAAGTAAGAAGAGACCTTAGGGTTCATTTACTCCAACCTATTCATTTTATAGACTATGATAGTAAAGCCCAGAGAGATAAAATCATGAGATAAAATCCCTGGTTCCAGGGAAAGTGAGGCTCAAACCTATTATTTGAAGGTTAGCTGAAATGAGCTATGCAAAATCAGTCAGGAGAGTTTTCTGATTGAACTGTGTAATATTTGTATTCTAGAGGCCAATAAAGAGTTCAGAATAACTTATTTCTCAAAATGTATTCTCAGTTTTAATTTCCTCTAGTCCATGGGTTCTTAACCTGGGCCCCACAAACAGTCAAAGAATCCATGGATTGACGCAAAGATTTTAGGGAGTCCATGAACTTTTAAAAAAGCTATTTTGATAACTATTTCAATATATGGGCTTTTCTTTGTAATCCTCTATGACTTGTTAAAAGTTCTAGAAATACTATTTCTGGGTATTCATTTTATTAATAATGCCAATATTTTAATAAAATAGGTCATTCTCACTCTTATATGCAGAAAATTATCATGGTGGTGAGCTCAAGGCTTAGGTGGGCTTGGAAAAGTGGTTGTTCCAGTGGGTGGCAATCAACTCTGATGGTTAATAAGTAATGAGAGAGAAGGAATATCACAGTGAAGGAAGAACTTATTCCAGTGAACTTTGGTTAAGTAATTTCTTCTAAATTACTCAACTTTGGGCAATCTATTCAAATAATTTGTCCCTACCCAAATCTAAGCAGAGAACAATGGAGTTTCCTATCTGGTAGAATCTGAATAAGATTTTTAAGAAAGTTAATCCAATCTCTTTATCAGCAATGTCCACCTGAGACTGAACTTTTGATATGAGGACTTTAAAAAGGGGAGGGGAAGATAATGGGGATTCTAGATTTCCCCAAATCATTAGTTACTAACAATCACTTCTCTCATCTGTGTATTTTGGTTTTTCACTTGAAAACAATGTTTTGAGAAGGGATTCAGAATCATCAGATGGCCAAAGGGTTCCATGACACTTGCAATCTGCTTACCATCTGTTGAATAGACCAGTGGATTAAGAGTTCAGAATTTCCTTTTTTTTTTTTTTTTTGTTTTGATTCTGAACTGAGCTGATACCAAATAAGAAGAGCATTACTATATACAAAACTGAACAGCAAGAGAATTATACATGATAATGTAAATATGTATGAACAGCTTGTTTTTATTTTTAATAACAATAAATTCAGCATGTTATTTTTGTAACTGTAGTGTGTGTTTGTTTCTTAAAGACTTTCATTTTGTTCTCTTCTATGTATTTTGTAATTGCTCCAAAGATCATAGTTTCTTAATTGTTTTTTCCATTTTGTTAATCCCATTGCTGTCCCCACAAATGCCTTTCTTTTCTCCCAATATGGTCATGACTATACATGCTCTTGATTATAGTTTGTCCATGACATGGAATCTCCTTGGAATCTTTGTGGAATGATAACCTAATTCTGCCTGAGTAAACTACTTTTTTTCTTTTACAAAGTAAAAGTTTGAGGTTCATATATTTTTATTATTTCAAATTTTGTTTCTACCAATATCTTTTGGTTTTGCATCAGTATTATTTCCAAATATATTCTTCTTCCCTTTCATACTTAATGAGCTATCTATTCTAACAAAGATCTTTTTTAAAGAAAGGGAAGAAAAAAATTTAAACAAAACTATCAATTATGTCTAACTGTATATGAGCAATATTTCACACTGATAGTACCCATCATTTCAAAGAAAGGACAGAGATACATTTTGCAACTCTTCTCTATGTCCAAATCTGGTCATAATTTTCAATTTCTTTTTGTTATTTTTTTGCATTTGCATTTTTATAGTTATAATGTTTTGTGTATTTGTTTTTTCTGTTTCTGCTTAATTTACTTTTCAGTCTACACAAGTTTCTGGAAGCCATTTGTTAGAATAATTATTTATCTACCCATTCTTCACTTTGTAGAATAATAGAATCTTAGAGTTGAAGAAAACCTTAATTATCAAGTCCAAATGAAAGACTTTCCTCAATTTAACCTTTCTCCAAAATCCTGGACAAAAGGTTATTTAAATATGGCTAAAATATTCTTTGATGGATATTACACAATGAAGCAGTCTATTGTTTTGTTTTTCCTTACTTATCATTGGAAATCCCTTCCTTACATGGAACCAAAGACTGCTTCTTTTGCTATCATATATCTTCTCTGGTTGTATATTTCTGGATCAAAAGAAAATACAGCTATCTGCTGAAAATGACATTAAAAAAGGAAGAAACTCTCATTCCTTGAATTTCCCAGTTGTTACTGAAGGTACTGAATAATTTTACCACTATAGATAGTAGAATTTAGCACTCCTAAGTACCAAAATTATGTGTTTTACTGAGCACTTCAGCAAAAATCTCTTAACCTCTATCTTCTTGTAATTTATTAGTTGATCATATACATGTGGAAAGTCATTTCCTAGAAGCTTTCTCAATCTGGGAACAATTACCAATTTTTAGTGAAGTATACTAGTTTATTAGAGCATTCATAATGACCAAAATGTATTTCCAAGGCACTGACCCAATTATATAGCACATCAAAAATTTAATTCTGCCTAAAAAGAATCACACAGATGTTCAATAATTTCCCAGTGGATGTTGTTATTTGGAAGGTCAGGTGAGTTTAAATATTTGGAGAAATCTATCATCTTGTAGCCAATACAAATATGAGCACAAATGCAGAGATGCCTTAATAAATGAAAACTCTGAGACTACATCTCCTTTTACTGAAAGACTGAGTAAATATAGTGGGTTAATATGTAATAGCAGCAGTGACTAAGGTGATGAAAGCAGTATTTCTGTATTCTTAAACAAGATGAGGTAGTAGCCACGATTTGATTAAAAATAAGACCAAAGTGATTCTTTTATGTGGTTCTAGGGGAAGGTACAATTGAGTAGGACTTCTTATTGCTGGGTAGATGTATGTGTATCATTTCTCCCATTACTGGGGTGGGAGGGTAAGAAACCCATACCTGTCTCACCTAAAGGTGAATGAAGAGAGATTAGAAGAAGGTGTTCTGAGACAAAAGATTTGAAATGAGGAAAGAGTCCTTAAGATGATAAATTGAAAGAGTGTTCTGAATTAGCAAGATGGGGAAGGCATTCTTTTCTTAGAATGCATTTCTTTGTCTCATGCTATTTCTACCTCAGAAAAACAAAGATTGTGACAATAAAGTGAATTTAAAGTTCATAATAATGTACTCTCTCATTAAAGAGCTATTTCAAGTATATTTAAATTCAGTTTTAACTTTTGAAATCCCTGTGCTCTCTAAGTAGTAATAGAGAAAGTTCCACAAAATAAATTTATTAAATTCCTACTATATGTGAAGCACTGCATAGGGAGAAGTGAAGAGCAAATGTATTTCAGACATAGAGGAAGTCAGTGTAAAGGCTATGAGTTGAGAAATTCAATGGTTATGTGTCAGACACAGAAAGAAGGCCAGTTTGGCTGGACTTTAGAACATGGGAAGAGGAAGGTGGTGAAATGAGGCTGGAAAGATAGGTTGAAGAACAGGTTTTGTTTTTGTTCTTGTTTAAAAAAAACCCAAAAATATGATGCTTTTATCCACATTCAGTCTCCACAGTTCTCTAGATGCAGGCTCTTTCTATCACAAGTCTATTGGAATTGTCTTGAACTAACCTCACTGATGAAAAAAGCCCAATCCATAACAGTTGATCATCACCTAATCTTGTTGTTGCTGTGTACAATGTTCTATTCATTTTACTTATTCACATAGCATCAGTTCATGTAACTCCAGGCTTTTCTGAAATCAGCCTGCTCATATTTGAAGCAGCACAGTTTTCATGAAATTCAAAAGCTATAAGAGAGGAGGATATATATTATCTTAGAGGAAGTAGAAAGCCACTGAGTGGATGTCTGATCTATGATTGAGGAAAATTAGTTTGATAATGGGCAGAAGTGGAGAGGGACTTTAGCCAGAGAGACCAATTTGGAAACCATCATAATGATGGCAAGAATTGATGAGATCTAAATTAAGATGATTGCAGTGTCAGAAGGAAGAAGGGTTCAAATGTGAAAGATATTGCGAAGATAGATGTGGCAAGATTTGACAGATGATTGAATATATGGCATAAAGAACAGTCTCTGCCTTGTATTTCCTTCAAGATAGTGTAAGTATGAGTGGTATGTATGCATGTGTATTTATATGAACCAGCCTATATAAGCATTCTATCTAATCACATCCATTTGGCAAAGATAGGTCTCTCTGCTTTATATTTTACTTAATATTAATGATAAGCATTCAGTGAATGTGTCAATCTCTTTTATTTATTTTAACATATATACATGAGTTATCTAGTATCTTAAAAAGATCCTTTCTGGATTAACTTTTAAAAAGTAATCAGTTTTAAAAATAATAATCAGAGTAGCATCTTGAGTTTGCTACATTTGTTAATCAACTGTATTAAGTAAAGATGCATTTTACTGTGGAATATTGGCTGTGAACAACTTAAAATCCAGGATGATCATGTTTTCCTCAGTTTCAAAGTTTCTTGTTCAAATAAACTGGATAATTTTCCTATTAAAAAAACGATAAGCTCACAAATCATCATAGTATTCATGTTTTAGGTAGTGAGTAAAGTATTTCAAAAACATAATGGCCATGAAGATGTCTTGACTTAGACGCTAATGAATTTTTGTGGCTTCAACTTTGTTCCAATCTCTTGCTAGTGTTGAAATAATTACTTATATCAAAAGGTTGTAAGAAACAAAGGACTGGAGACAGATTATATAAAATGCAAATGAAATGATTTGTCTGGATTCACAAAAACATTAAGAATTAATGTGAAAACACATAGATTATACTCATTGGAATAGTAGGAAAATAGAGTACAAGACAAGATTCTTTTTTTGGTAGTAATTTGGTAGTTTTTCATGGGATTATCACCCCTCCCAATACACACACACACACACACACACACACACACACACACACACACACCCTCTTTCAGTATTTTCTCTTTCTTTAGATACCTTTTGAATTTATCCTTTACAATTTCCCAAATTATGGCACCTGCAAGATGAACATCCTCTGTTATACTCAATCTAGGATTGGCTACCTTTCTTATCATCTTCTTCAGTGTCATTTTGACTGTGATTTTAGAATTTAAATATATTAGGGGTTCTCAAAACAGGGTCTGTGTATTTATTTTTAAATTGGCATTTTAACATGATAAGTTTCCTTTATATCCCTTTGGTTTTTATTTTATGTATTTAAATACATTATTCTGTCAAAGGTGTCCATGATATAAAAAAAAAAGGTTAAGAACTGCTTTAGAAAGTCTTGATGTCTTATGTCTCCTTTCCTGCTACTTTGCTGTGGTGACTTTCAATGTAGAAAGAAGCAACATAAGATTATGAGAAACTTGTATTTATTTCATGGGTTGTCATGGCCCAAAAATCAATCACCTAGTGACCAATTTCTTGGGGATCAGTTTTTCTTTATTGAGCAGAGCTTGTACTCTGTAGTACCACAGTATAAGCTAACATAGTAGCTTCTGTCAAAGTGGAACCTAATAGAACTAAAGCTCTTTTATGTTCTTTGAGAAACCAAGGGTCATTCATGACATAAAGAGGTATTGGAATAGAAGATGTGTGTAAGGCTCAAACAAAGTACAAATTTCTCAATATATTTCAAGCCTATCAAAATTTGTTTCAACTTTATTTTCCTTAATTTATTTCATATTATTCTCCTCCATTCACTTTATATTCCAGTCAAACTGGCCTACTTGCCATTCTTGGAACTTCACTGAAAATGTCTCTCTTTTATTTATTTTGACATACACACGAGTCACATGTTAATATTAAATAAAACACAAAGCAGAGAGACTTATCAATGCAAAAGGTTGTAATTGGATAGAAAAGTTATAGAGCTGGTAATATGCTAATTGATTGTTATATATAGCATGGTATATGTAGCAATATTACATACTAGTATATATATATATATATGCATATATATATATTGCGCAAACTGAGCTGGTATCCACACACATGTGGGATATGTGTGTATATACATTGCTACATATGTGTAAGGGGATGTGCATATATGTGTGCATAAGGTACTCTACCCAGGACTGGAATCTACCTCTTAGACACTCCAAAGTGTCTAAGGGTCAACTCATGTCCAAATAGCCACATACATATATTTATGAACCTGTTTTCCTTGTTTATGAAATAATGCAAGTGAACTGAACTTCTCTAAGATCCCTTTTGTTTGCAAAGTTCTTTGATAAAAGTATCAATGTAATATATTCTTTGTCCCAACACTGCAAAGATTATAAGAGCGGTGTTTGTTACACTCATCCCCTTTCCTTTAGGAGTGTTCATTCTCATCCATTCTAGAGAGGGAAACACTTGTACTATTGTCCATAAATGTGCCACCACATGATATGTTCTATAAATTACTAATAGTTAATTGAATGAATTATAGCATAATTCTTAAAGGTATTTTTCACAGTGAAATGGTTTAATAAAACCTCAGAATTTAGCAAGTGAAGTTTCATTCATTTTTAATGTTTTTATGAATCTAATCAATCTAGTTCATTAACATTTTAAATCACCTATTGCTAGTCTTTTGTTTCTTTTGTTTCTTACAATTAGGAAGAACATCTTTGAAGGAAATAATTAAAATTTAGTAATAGTATGAGATTAAATCATATGAATCGGCACACAGGTGAAAGCCTTTTCATATTTATTATGAATTTAGACTTATCTCAACTACTACCAAAGCTGTGAGTGATATACCCCTTGGTGGATTTTTGTTGTTGTTATAAAGACAAATCATTCAGACTGTTTGAATTGATAAAATGACAAGAGCATAGGATCTGGTGTCTGAAAGGAGTAAGAACACAAATTCTGGTGCTATCACTTGCTCTCTCTTCTTTGGATCTTATTTTCTTATCCATAAAAAAGAGGGCTGTACTTGATCTAAGATCCCTTTTAATTGTGAAGAAAAACAACTCAAATGTTTGTTCTATTGTTAAATATACTCAAGAAGGTTTACACATAAATGTGCATTAGATGATTATACTAGTAAATATTTAATTTTGGTTGATTTATTATTTAATTTAATTTGAGCAGCCAAGTGGCACAATGGACAGACCATTCCTGAGTTCAAATCAGGCTAAGACAATAATTAAGCTGTGTGACCCTGGACAGGTAACAAACTCATTTCTTTCAGTTTTCTCAAATATAAAATGAGCTGGAGAAGGAAATGGCAAACCACTCCAGTATCTTTGCCAATAAAATCTCAAATTAGATCATGAAGAGTTTGACATAATTGCAAACAACTGAACAATGAGTGAATAAAATCCCTGAAAATGTTTTTTTTGAATAGCAGCTATAAGTAGATATGTTCCATATTCAGCTCCAACACATCCTATTTGTATGACTCCATGTAAATCATTTAACCTTTCAGTGCCCAGAGAATTCTCTAAGACTATAAGTTGCAGACCAGGTCCTGATATGTCAGGAATTTTTCAGTCATGTTCAAGTCTTCATGACCCAATTTGGAGTTTTCTTGACAAAGATATACTGGAATGGTTTTCTATTTCCTTCTCTAGCTCATTTTATAGATGAGGAACTAAAGTTAAAAGGGTTAAGTGACTTTCCCAGTGCCACAAGCTATTAAGTGTCTGAGATTGGATTTGAACTGAGGAATATGAGTCTTCCTGATTCAAAACTCAATGTTGTATCCACTATCCCACCTAGCTATTTTCCCTCCTTTCCCATTTCTTTCCTCATTAGGAGTTCCTTATACCAGTCATATCATAGATCTGTTCCACCACCCCAAAAAAATAAAACAGTAGTAGTAGTGTTGTAAGTGACAGGAAGTAAAAAAATAAGGCAGTTAAAAATATATTATAATTTCTTCCAAACATCAAGAACCATGATTGTACTGGTATGGGCACTGCATACTGTAAGTGTCATAGCCCTATTTTGAATTAATTCTGTAGATGGCTGTCAAAAGTTGTATGGTAGACAAATAATCATTTAGATAATTAACTTAATGATGAACCTACTAAATTTAGCCAACAAAGCTGGTCCTTGTATTTCAGGAACTTGGTCTGTTACTGCACCCATATTTTTCAATTTAGCAAGAATAATCATATCTCGTTCTCCATTAGCAAAAAACTGAAGAAAACAGGTCCATATCCATTCTATCATGAAGCATCAGGGGAGGACATATGTGCTTTTCCTGAGTACTTTCTGAATATTGTAATTGAAAGGTATGTTCTTGGAAGCCTTCTAAAACTTGGAACCTTCTAAAACTATATACATAGATATAACTGAGGGGTTCTACTTTTCTGGAACGAATACAACAGTTCTATTTCTGTTATCACTATCACTGAACACTATGTAATATTTTTTTCATTCAGTAACTATTTAAATACCCTGCTCAAAGCATTCAGAACTGTGCTTGGTGCTAGGATATAGACAAAGATTAGATAAGACATAGTCCTTACCCACTATATGATTATTCACTAGATATTCTGAGATTTATTGTGACATGATTCCCCTAGAATTTTTGCTTTAATCTTCTTACTTATTTTAGCTCATCCTCCCTATTCTTGATTATGGAGAAGGTCAAATATATGGATTGCATGTCTTATTCATTTTAGCAATATATTATCTCTTTTGGAGTAAGAATAAATAAGTTGGATAAAAAGATAATATTACTCCTCTCTTATGGTTAGTTGGAACAGATAAAATTTTTCCACTGACTTGACATTAACTCAAATAAATGGATACTAGAATTACTTTTAGTGTTTAATTAATCTTATTAATGGACTGAAGCAGGCTATAGAAAAATAGAGATGAATTATCAATAAATCATTTTAAAGAGATTCTAATCTCTACAATTTTTGTATATGCTATATATACAAAATTTTGTAAAGACTAATGTAATCATCTGACTTGCCTGGTCCACATAATATACAGCAAAGTCCTCAGAGAGAAATTATATTTTCTAAAGCAGAACCCCAAAAAGGAAGAGAAGTGATATTAAAGGAAAATCTCCTTTTAAAGAATTCTGTTCTATAATTAATTAATTTAGATAAAGCATGGCTTTGTAATGATACAGGAGAAATCAAATATATTATTTTGCTTGAATTATACAGTACCATTTAGATACTAACGAGCCTCATACACTTAAATTCTTCATTCAAATGGAATAGAGCCAAGATGGCAGGGAGAAATCAGGAAGTTGCCTGAATTCTCTGTATTTTCCCATGAAAATAACATTAAATCAAGCCTCCCAAATAATTCTGGAGCAAACAGAATCCATAAAAAAGACAGTGAAACAATTTTCCATCTCAAGATAACTTACAAAGACTTCAGGAAAGGTCTGTCTCAATGGGGCAAAAGGGGAGCACAACCCAGTACACATAATGTCCTGGCAGGTCAGTGAGATACTCTTAACCACAGCAACTGAGAACCAGCAGTTCTGACTCACCAGACAAGGCCATAACCGGCCAGCCATGAAGCCTGGTGCTAAGTGCAGCAGGCAAACTGCCAGCCCCAGGACAAAGGGCACAACAGGTATGTTTAGAAGAGGCCACCCCGGCTTGGTGGATAAGTCATGAGCCCCAGAGACCCCAAGGCAGAAAGCCACTAACCAGGCCCCTAGCCCCCAATGTAAGAAGCTTGGGATAGTGCCCCCCTGTGCCCCAGGAACAGAGTTCAACTTTTAAGAATGAGTAAAAAAAAACAAAAACAAAAAGAACCCTGATGATTGATAGAAAGCTACTATGGGAACAGGAAGAATCAAAACATAAACTCAGAAGAGCAAAATATTGTCAAAATGCCTATATGTGAAGCCTCAAAAAGGAATAGGGATTTGTCTCAAGCCTAAAAAGGATTTTGTAACAAAGTAATAGGGACAGAAGAAAAATTGGGAAATAAAATGAGAATTATGAAGAAAATTATGGGGGGGGGGAAATCAATAACTTGGAAAAGGAAGCACAAAAATTGACTGAAGAAAATAAGTCCTTAAAGAACAGAATTGGCCAAATGAGAAAAATATCCAATGAAGAAAATAACTCTTTTAAAAGTAGAATTAGCCAAATGGAAAAGGAGGTATAAATGCTAACTGAAGAAAATAATTGCTTAAAAATTAAAATTGGGCAAGTGGAAGCTAATGATTCTATGAGACATCAAGAATCAGTCAAACAAAATCAAAAGAATGAAAAAAAAAACAGGAGAAAATGCTGGAAGTAGCCAGATGCAATTTAAATATTGAAGAGTTACAGTTTGAGTTGTATAGGAATTAGCAGCATCTACATGAAAAGATTGAAGGGCTTGGAATATGATTATTATGGAAGGCAAAAGAGCTTAGATTACAACCAAGAATCAACTTCCCAGAAAAACTGAGAGTAATCTTTTAGGGTAAATGATGGATATTCAATGAAATATGGGATTTTCAAATTCTCCTTCTGTAAAGACCAGAGCTTGATCTTTAAATATAAGACTCAAGGAAAACATAAAAAGGTAAACAGAAAAGAACAAAAAACATGTTATTCATAAAGGTTAAACTAGTTACATCCCTACATGGGAAAATGATACATGTAACTCTTCAGAATTGTATCTCTATTAGGACAATTAAAAGAAATATACTTAGAAGAAGTGGGTATAAGTCGATTTTGATATAAAGATTTTTTAAAAGGGTGAAAAAAAGGTTTATACTTGGAGAAGAGGAAAAGGGGAGGCAGAATGGGTAAATTATATCACATGGTGAGGCATGAAAGACCTATTACAATAAAGGAAAAGAAAGGAAAAAGAAAGGGAGACTGCATTGTTTGAACTTTACCCTCATCAGATATGGCTCAAAGAGAAAATAACATACATACTCAGTTGGGAAGAGAAATCTATCTTTCTCTATAGTGAAAAGGGAGGAGAAAGTGGAAAGTGGGGGAGGGGGGCTCATAAAAAGGAGTGCAGATTGGAGGAGGTGATAGTCAGAAGCCAAACTGGTAAGGAGGAACAGAATGAAAGTAAAGAGCAAAGTATAAAGGTAGGGGGAAGAAATAGAATGAAAGCAAATACACAGTAATCATCACTGTAAATGTGAATGGAATGAACTCACCCATAATAAAGTGAATAGCAGAGTGGATTAAAAAACAGAATCTTACAATATGCAGTTTACAGAAAACACAATTGCAGCACACACAAAGTGAAGGTAAAAGGCAGCAGCAAAATATATTATGCTTTAGTTACATTTTTAAAAAAAAGCAATGGCAGCAATTCTGATCTCAGACAAAACAAAGGGAAATAGAGATCAAATTTTAAAAGATAAGGAATGAAACTACATCTTGCTAAAAAGTACCATATCTTTTATGAAGGATATCAATGATAGGAATATTAATGCTAAACATATATGCAGTAAGTGGTATAGCATCTAAATTCTTAGGGAATTTATATCAGTTATAGGAAGAAATAGCAAAATTATACTAATGGAAGATCTCAAACCCCTCCCCCCTCGAAATGAGATAAGAAAAAAAGTTAAGGAGATAGACAGAATTTTAGAAAAGTTAGATATGATAGACATCTGAAGAAAATTGAATAGGCACGGAAAGGAATAGGGGAGTTGTTTTTTTTTTTTTGTTTTGTTTTGTTTTTGCTTTTTGGAGACAATGGGAGTTAAGTGACTTGCCTAGGGTCACACAGCTAGTAAGTGTCTGAGGCTGGATTTGAACTCAGGCCCTCCTGACTCCAGATGTACTGTGGACTATGCCATCTAGTTGTCCCCAGGTATTTATTTATTAAGTTTCTACTTAATAAATTCCTACTTTCTATTTATTAAGTTTCTGTGGCAGGAACTATGCTAGATGCCAGGATGGATGAATAGGAGTTTTTATAATTTTTCTATTGTGCTCAACTCTTCATGATCTGGTGGATCATACTATCCATTGGATTTTTTGGCAAAGATACCAGAATGATTAATCATTTCTATCTTCATTTTATTAAGGCAAGTAGAAATTAAATGGCTTGCCCAGTGTCATAGGGCTAGTGAGTATATGAGACCAGATTTGAACGCAGATTTTCCCCTCTCCAGACCCAGTGTTCTATCCACTGAGCCATCTATCTGGGTGGGGAAATAGATGGAGAAAGAAAAAAAAAAACCACTCACTGCTGTCTGGGAGCTTGTATTCTATTTATTGAAGTCTTTTTGGGAGTTTACTCTTCCCAGAGTCAAAATACTACATAACTCTCTCAGGGTTCTAGAGGCAATCTTATAAGGTTGGAGTATCTTTTCCTTACTGCTATTGGTTTAAAACCTCTATTTTCAGTTGCCTATGATGTATATCCCAATTTTATTTTGCCAATTAATACCCAATTAGTTTTTACAACATTCCCCACCCTCCCATTCCTGGACCACTTTTCTCCTTAAACCATCCTGATCTCTGGGAAGAGTGGGATCAAACTTGATCCAATTTCTACTAAGTTTTCATCCTTCCAGGTGGAAGTTTTGTATCAGTCAAGCATATTGCTATATTTTGTGCAGACATATAAGAACAAGGCTTTTTGGAAAGTCTTTCCTTACATTTACAAAATCCATCATCACAGTGGTATCACAGATTGTAACCCATCTATGAAAGATCCATTATCAACCTTCCCCTTCAACATGAGGATAATGACTCAAATAGGGCAGCTAGGGTGTACAATGGATAGAGTTCCAGGCCTGGGATCAAAAAAAAATCTGAGTTTAAATCTGATCTCAGACTAGCTATGTGATCTTGGACAAGTTATTTAACCCCGTTTCTTTGCCTCAGTTTTTTCATCCATATAATGAATCAAAGAAATGGCAAACCATTCCAGTGTCTTTGAAAAGAAGATTGGCTTACAAAGAGTCGAATATGACTAAAACAACTGAACAACAATAATTCTAAAGCTAAATAAAGAAACCCTGGGGAAACTCTAAAGTCAGTGCAACAGAGGAAAGATAGCAAAGTTTTGGCCTAAAGCTCCTTCAAACAGATAGGTCTGATCAAATGAATATGTCAAAGATCGCAGGAAGAAGAAAACTAATAAATGAAGAAAAATCAAATTAAATCCTTAACAACAGACAGAAATATGACCCCCACACTTAATAAATGAGTTCAGACATTGATGAATAAATACTGTAAAACAAATGAAAATAACCCAACACTTGATAAGACAACAGACCCTATGGAATGTGAGGAGAATACAGAAATACAACACACTCTACTTTTAACCTTAAGATGCTAACACATGACCACAAGGCATATCCTTTTTTGAAGTGACAAATCCTTCTCTTTGTATGGGGTGATGTTACCCGTATTCTCATTTCAAACTCCATCAAAACAAAAACTTTTAGAGTAGAATATATGAACAGCATTGAAGATGCTATCTTTCTATTTTGGTGGTTAACAATAGTCTTGTAATAAAAATCTTTAATTGTGATTACTTTCAAGTCTACTTTAGAAATAGAATAAACTTCAACTTAACCTAAAAACATGGATATGTTTATCATTATAGTATGTGGATGCTTGAATAAAATCATCCTGATGTTAACAAAAGACGTCATATAGTGACTTTCTCTGTCTTAATAGTATTTATAGAGAATTTCAACATTCTGAAACTGCTTCAGATTTAATAATTCATTCAATTCTTCCAATTGTTGTTGATTGTCATTTGTTTTTGAAGAGGACCAATGATGTCATGGGGAAATGTCTTGACTGGCCGATAAACTCAATTTAAGTGATACATAGTTGCATGAAGTCTTCAGCTTTATTCTTTCTTCTGGAATAATTGAAGTAGAACAAAAATCAAGACAACTGGCAATGGCTCAGGATGCTATGAGAAATTATTTATTTGGACCCCTACTCTATTTCAAACAGTAGCAATCAATTTTATATGATTCTATAGGGGTAATGATTATAACGGCAGTTAGTCAGATCACTTGATTAATCATAGGAAGATAATTTGAGGTCCTTCACCTTGTTTTCCCTTGTCATGATGACTAGTCCCAATGTGGTAAAGATGAGACAACTACATGGAAAATCCTTCAATTTATTATTATAGTTCTGGACCATGCTCTCTTGTCCAACTCATGTTCAACATGAGTAGGTGACCATCTTATCATTACTTATTGGAGATGCCCCAAGCTTTTCCTCCCTATTGATATGTCAATTTTGACCCTCAAGATCAAGGCCTATTAACCAAAGAGATTCTATATATGCTTCTTTTGCATATCAAGTCCTATAAAAACAAGGAACTAGAAAGAGGAGGCATCTGAGATTGTGAGGAAGGCCTGAAGTCCATTTCTTCAGAGGGCACAATGGACCCCTTAATAAAGTGCCATTGACTCAGAGCTCTGCCTCAGTCTTTCTTATTGTAGGTTGAGTAATTTTAATCCCCACCATGCAACAGATGACTTTGGCATCTCAATGTCTGACCAAGTCTAAATGCTCCATAGCACTTGCTCCAGCATGCCTTCATGTGGGAACAAATTGTCCTCATCCACCCATTCTACCAGAGAAAGTCTTCACATGCCTGGGGTAGACCTCCAACTCACCAACAGATTCAAGCCCTTTCTTTTACCTTCATTCTAGTTTAGCCTGACTGCTAAGGATGTGGTGTACAGCCAATTGGAGCTGCAGGTGAGAGCTGAGTGCCAGGTGACACCCAAAATGAAGGAGCAGGCTTGAAAAGGGCTCAACAAGCCCCCACGCCAAAGGTGCTAGTCCTCCTTGCACGTCCATATAGATGTCCTCCCAGTAATCTTGTGAAATAGATGCTATTATTATCTGCATTCACAGAAAAGGAAACTGAGCCTGAGAGAAGGTCAAGTAACATACAGAGCTAGGAAATATCTGAGCCAGGATTTGGATTGTATACTTTCTAACTTTAAGTCTAACAGTATGCATTGAATGATCAACTGCTTTTTTTTTGTCTCAGGCTAGTTTCCCATCATTCTGTTTCTGGAAGATGAGACAGATGAAATAATACTATTGGGCTGTTAAAGAAGTACTTCAAGTCTTTTTTTTAACTGAAAAAATAATAAGTAATATTTATATAACACTTTAAGGTTTACAAAATAGTTTCCAAATATAATCTAATTTAATCTTCATAACAACCTTAGGAGTTGTGTTATTATTATCCTCCTTACTGTTTCACACTGGGTTTTGAAATAGCTTTTTCACTTTTCAATAATATGTTATGCGGTTTACTAAAAACCAATTACCGCTCTGATAAACTTTGAACACATAATATTGATGATTAACCTTCTAATATTAAAATGCATTAGTTACTCTAAAGCTCAAAATTATTTCCATGTTACATTTTTGTTGTGAATTAAACTCTGAGACCAGATTTTCAGATATTGTCAATCAATTTATTAGATTAGTCAATAATCAATAAATTAATGGCTAGTGATTTCTCTTGGTAAGCAAAGGTGCCAAGGAAGACTCTGAAACCTTTAATTATATCCTGACAGAGGAATTCCCCTGACAAGTGAAACTCAACTCTGATTATTGGACATTTAATGAGGAGGTAAGCTAAAAGCTGAATTCAGCTCCTCTGCTGAAAACATGGCTTGATGATGAGACTCAGTAGCCTCCAGCAATTTGAGCATTCAGAACAGATTCTTTCAGCTTTGATTTCTCCTTTATGAACTGGGTCACTCTACACTCTAGTGGAGGAAGCCAAGGACATCTGATCTTCCCTTCCAGGGAAAGGATTCACTCAGACTCTATTCTGTTTATATTATAAGCAGAAATCAGTTTTCCCAGGTGGATGGGTACAATCCAACCCTGTTGTCAAGCATGTGCTTTGGGAGTTAGGAATAATCTTTTTACTCACTCATATCCTTTAGAGACTGACTGACCTTTTCAGAGTGGCACCTTAACAAAAGTAGAAGGAAAAGGATGGATTATAAATTAGTAATTAGTTATTAATGTAATAATACAATATTAATTTCTCTCATTTTCCAAAAGCTTGATGTAAGAAACTTACAAACATATCATTAACATGAAACAATCTTGTAAATTGAACATTAATCAAAGCTTATTGCTATTTTAATAACAACATCAACTCCGATAAATGCAGATCCAAATCATCTAAGTGAAAAAAATTATTCCATATATCTACCAGTTTTGGCATTTTGTAGTCTTGCATTCTGAAAGCAGCATAAAATAGTTGTTACTTTTGCTCTAACAGTTACAAAGATATGGCACCAATATTTATCATCTAAAGAAATTAACTTTGACATAAATAATAATTGTCCCCAATTAATTTTTCAAACCCAAAATAAATTCATATGTTGTTCACTTTTAAAGGTTGTTACATTTCAGTTATTGCAGCAATTTTTTCCAAATAAATAAGAATTTAGTATATATTAAGAAAAGGCTGAAAATCATTAGAAATCTGACTCATGGGAGATGTAATCAAGATGGTGAAGAGTTGACAGGTCCTTGCCTTAGCTCTTCCTGGCTTCCTTCAAAATAAATACCAGATCAAGCTTCTGAACAGGTTTTGGAGTGACAAAACCCACAAATATTTGGAGTGTAACAAATTTCCAACAGAATATATCTTGGAAGTACTTCAGAAAAGATCTGTATCAATTGTGCAAGGGATAGGGAATGCATCCTAGCACAAGGCAGGGAACCCCAGGACAGAAGGGGCCCTATACAATGAATCTAGTGGGAGTCACTTAGCCAAAATACAGCACTGCTGACTACCCTGTTTCAGAATTCAGTAGACAAGCTATGAGACATGCAATGCAACTAAAGAAGGCAAATAGTGAGCTCCTGAATTCCAGGATAACAAGCAGGACTTGACAAAGTTCACTTAGCCAGGAAGGAAGCCTGCTGCATTGGCTACAGGATAGTGTAAAACCCCTGTCTGTCACACTGTAAGGAAGCTGGTGACAATCTTCCCTTTGCCCTATGAGCTGACTTAAACTTTTAAAAGTGAGCAAAACAACAACAACGACAACAGCAGCAACAACAACAACAACAACAACAAAAGAGTTCTAACCATAGATAGTTATTATGGAGACAGGAAAGAATAAACCTCAAACCCTAAGGACAGTAAAGGCCGCCAAATGAAGCCCCAAAGGGTGTTATGAATTCTTCTCCAACTCAAAAATAACTTAGAAGAATTCAAAAAGGATTTTAAAAGAGAATTAGAAGAAAAATCGGAAAAGGAAATGATAGCTTTGGGGAAAGGAAACAAGAAATTGTCTGAAGAAAACCATTCCTTAAAAATAGATTTGGTAAAATGGAAAAAGAAAACCACTCAGTGAAAAACAGAACTGGTGAAATGGAAAAAGAGAACAACTCCCTAAAAATAAAATTGATGAAATAGAAAAAAAATCCAATCAACAAAAAATTTAAAAGTTCAATTGGCCATATTCAAAAGGAGATAAAAAAGCTAATTAAAGAAAATAATTCACTAAAATTAGAACTGAAAAAATGGTAATGAATGACTTAATGAGACATCAAGAATCCATCAAACAAAACCAAAGAAAATACAAAATAATTGACCTGGAAAATAGATCCAGGAAAGACAATCTAAGAATTATTGAACTACCTGAAAACCACAATGAAAAAAGAGAGTGGACAACATCTTTCAAGAAATCATCAATGAAAACTGCCCTGATGATCTAGAACCAGAGGGTAAAATAGTTATTAAAACAACCCACCAATCACTTCAAAATGAAAACTCCAAGGAATATTGTAGCTAAATTCCAGAATTATCAGATCAAGGAGAAAATACTGTAAGCAGCCAGAAAGAAAGAATTCAAATATTGAGGAACCACAATCAGGACTACTTAGGATTTAGCAGCTTCTACTTTAAAGGATAGAATGGCCTAGAATATAATATTCTAGAAGGCAAAGGAGCTTGGATTGCAGCCAAGAATCAATTACTCAGCAAAGCTAAGCATTATCTTTCAGAAAAAGATGGACATTCAATGAAATAAGTTTTCAATTATTTTTGATGAAAAGACCACAGCTGAACAGAAAATTTGATCTTCAAATACAGAACTCAAGAGAAGCATAAAAAAGTAAAAGGGGAAGAAAAAAACTGTTTTTAAAGGTTAAAATGTTTGCATTCCTTTATGGGAAGATGATATATTAAACTCTTAAAAACTGTCTCTTTGTTAGAGATATACTTAGAGGGTGTAGGTATAATTTGACTTTATGGTAATGATATAAAAAGGCAACTAGAGGTAGAAAAGGAATTGTTCTGGAAGAAAAGAAGAAGGAAGGTAAAATAGGACAAATTACATCACATGAAGAAGCAAAAAAGACCTATTACAATTGAGGGGAAAAAAGGAGGGGGAATAAGCATTGTTTGAAAGAGAAAATACCGGAATATTTAGTTTGATATAGAAACTTGTCTCATCCTACAGGGAAGCAGGAGGGGAAAGAGGAAAGGGAAAGGTGAGGGATAGTAATAATAATAAATAATAATAATAATAAAGGGAAAACAGAAGTAGAAGGGGAAAGGGATAATTACAAAACACTTTCCATACAAATAAAATTAGCTCTAAACAATTAGAACAATATCAAGTGCTCATGGGTAGGCTGTGCTAATATAACAAAAATGACAGTTCTACTTAAATTAATCTGCTTATTCAGTGCCATATCAATCATACTGCCAAGAAATTACAGAGCTCAAAAAATAATAATAAAGTTCATCTGGAAAAACAAAAGGTCAAGAATTTCAAGGGAATTAATGAAAAATGTAAATGAAAGTATCCTAGCTGTACTAGACCTAAAACCATATTATAAAGCAGCAGTCATCAAAACCATTTGGTACTGGCTAAAAAATAGAATAGTTAATAAGTAGAATAAATTCTATTCACAAGACACAATAGTCAATGACTATACTAATCTAGTGTTTGATAAACCCAAAGACTCCAGTTTCTGGGATAAGAACTCACTACTTGACAAAAAATTGCTGGGAAAATTGAAAAATAGTATGGAAGAAATTAGGCATTGACCAACGCCTAACACCCTGTACCAAGATAAGTTTGAAATGGGTTCATGATTTAGGCATAAAGGGTGATACTATAAGCAAATTAGGAGATAAAAGGTAGTCTACCCCACAGATTTGTGGAAAAGGAAGGAATTTATGGCCAAAGAAATAGAACATTATGAATTACAAAAATGGATTATTTTGATTATATTAAATTTAAAAAGGTTTTTACAAATAAAACCAATGCAGTCAAAATGAGAAGGGAAGCAAAACCTTCCCTTCCCCAGCGAAACTGGGGGAAAATTTTTACATCCAAGTATTCTGAAAAAGGCTTCATTTTTTAAATATATAGAGAACTGACTCTATATATATAGAGAGAGAAATTTGTATTTCTCTGTTCAATAGTGACTTGGAGCACCTTTTCATGTGACCAGAAATAGTTTCAATATCTTCATCTGAAAATTGTCTGTTCATATCTTTTGACCATTTATCAATTGGAGAATGGTTTGAATTCTTATATATTTGAGTCAATTCTCGATATATTTTAGAAATGAGGCCTTTATCAGAACCTTTGGATGTGAAAATATTTTTCCAGTTTACTGCTACCCTTCTAATCTTGTCTGCATTCATTATAAATCTATTCTCAATCCAAAACAAGTACAAAAGGAGAAATGTTAAATATTGACAATTAAAGGGTTAATAGAGAAATTTTAAAGATTATTGAAATAGTAAATCTACAAGATTGATTTAAAGATTAAGAAAATAATTTTGGTTATATTAAATTAAAAAGGTTTTTGTGCAAATAAAACAAATGCAGCCAAGATCAGAAGGAAAGAAGAAAATCAGGAATAAAAATTTATAGACAGTTTCTGAAATAAATGTCATATCAAAAATATGTAAAGCACTTTGTAAAATCTATAAGAATATGAGCATTACCCAACTGACATATAGTCAAAGGATATGAACAGACAATTTTTAGATATAGATATCAAAACAATGTATAGTCAAATAAAAAATGCTCTAAATCATTGTTAAGAAAAATACAAAGTAAGACAATAATGAGATATCATTTTACACCTGTAAGGTTGGCTAAAATGATTGAAGATGAAACTGACAAATGTTGGAAGGGATGTAGAAAAATTGTGTACAATTGCATTGATAGTAGAATAGTGCACTGATCCAACCATTTTGGAGAGCAATCTGAAATTATGCCCAAAGAGATATAAAATTATGTACACCCTTGATGATCCAGCAATATCTCTAAGTCTGTTTCCCAAGATGATGAGGAAAAAGGAAAAGGAAGAGAAAAAGGACCCATGTTCTAAATTATTTATAATACCTTTCTTTGTGGTAACAAAGAATTGGACGTTAAGAGGATGCCCAACAAATGGGAAATAGTGATATATAATTGTGACAGAATATTACTGTGCTATAAGAAATAATGAGCTGGGTGATTTTAGAAAAACATGGGAAAACTTACATGAAATAATGCAGACAGAAATGAGAACACTCATTTATATATATGCTATATATATAAAAGGTTATATATGCTAACAATAGTATTGTTTGAAAGGTATGTATGAATGAATATGCTATTCTGAATAATATGAATATTCAAATCAACTATAAAGGACTTATGAAGGAAAATGCTAACCATAGATGTGATACTGTATCAATCTAATTACTGAGGGGATCTTTTTAGAGCTAGACAAAATGACAATAACAAAATGCATTTCTCAATAGAAAAAGGTTAAAATCTAAGAAAAAGGATACAAAAATATACAAATGAATAAGGCATAGTGTTACAAGACCTCAATTTATATTACAATGAACTCTTGAGAAAGGAATTTCCTATTATCATAGGAAAATAGAGAGAAAACAACCATGGAAATTACCTAAAACATACTCAATGGTAGTGATTCCTAATTGTATGAGCCACCCTTGAGTCTATAATCCTGAGAATGTGTAATGATTTCAGACAAAGAGAGAGAAGTGGAATTCAAGAGAGATGCAGCAAAAAAGAAGGCTCAAACACTGAATGGCAGATGGAAGATTTTTCCCAAGCATGGGGAAGGCCAGCAAAAGGGAATGAGGGAGAATGGCACCCATAACACATCCCTTGGTTCCCAATGCTTGCAAATTTTGAAAGAGGATTTCTGTGATATTATTTTTTTCCTTGGTTGAGCTTATATTTTATATTGCTATCCAAAAAAGAAGGAAGGAAGGGAAAGAGGGAAGGAGGAAGAAAAAAGGGACAGTGGGAGGTAGTGAGGAAGAGAGGAAAAAAGGGAAAGAGTGAAAATGGGAAGGAAAGAGAGAGGGAGGGAGGGAGAGAATTAGAGAAAGAGGGAGGGAAGGAAGGAAAAAAAACAGTATGCTTCAGTCTGTTTTCAGACATCAGTTCTTTCTCCATAGGAGGATAACATTTTTCATCATGAGTCCTTTGGGATAGCCTTGGATCACTGTACTGCTGAGAACAGCTGTCATTCACAACTTCTCACTGTACAATATTGCTATTACCATGTACAATGTTCTCCTGGGTCTATTTACTTCACTTTGCATCAGTTAATGTAAGTCTTTCCAGTTTTTTTTCCTGAAATCATTCTGCTAGTCATTTCTTATTGTAATAATCATACAATAATATGCCATTCCATCATAATCATATACTACAACTTGTTCAGCCACTTCCCAATTGATGGGCATCCCCTCAATTTCCAATTCTTAATCACCATAAAAAAGAGCTCCTATAAATAGTTTTCTATGAATAGGTTCTCTCCCCCACTTTTTTATTTTATTTATTTTTGCTGAGACAATTAGAGTTAAGTGACTTGCCCAGGGTCACACAGCTAGGAAGTATTAAGTGTCTGAGACCAGATTTGAATTCAGGTCCTCCTGACTTCAGGGCTAGTGCTCTATCCACTGCACCATCTGGCTGCCTCTCTACCCCACTTTTTTAATCTACTTGAGATAAAAACCTGTAAGTGGTATGTTTTATTGCTTATAACACAAATATTTCTGATTCCTATTCAGCACGTCCAAGTATTATTGATGAAAATACCAGACCTGTGTAGAACTTTGAGGTTGAAACACAGGAATTAAGCAAATATAATATGTAAATATGAATTAGCAATAAAAAAAAGAGAAAGGAAAGGAAAATTATTTCATATTGTCAGGATAAACAAAGAGAAGTCTAGCCCCACAAAGAGAAAGAGATGAAGAAAGAATTTACATTTAAAATTTTAAACATTAAAAAAGGGAAAACTATAAATACAAACTTACATACAGAAAAATATTTCTTTTTACAGGGAAAAAATGGTAAATGGAAGTAAGGGGAATTAAAGGGAAGTTACATTAAAGAGAGGGACCAGAATTAAGCAAAACAAACGCTAAGGATGCACAAAAATAATTATATCTCTTTTTGTAGTGGTAAAAAAAATTGAAACTAAAGGGGGAATGGGTGTACAAGTTATGGTATATAAATGTGACATACACTATTATGCATAAGAAATGATAAAGTGGTTGGATAAATTATTGCAGAGGGAAGTAAGTATAACAAGAACAATATATACAACGACAAAATTGTAAAGATAAATAACATTAAAAGACTTAGAACTCTAATCAGTATATTAGCAACATGATCAACTACAATTCTAGAGGATTAATGATAAAATGTATTAAAGACAAGGCAGAATGATATATGTATTGTGTGTCTACCCCTCCACACACAAACATAAGTGAATATGTATATATCTATCATATCTATTCATTTAATTTTAGACATGGCCAATGTGGGCATTTGTTTTATTTAGTATTATAGGAGTCTTATTTTTATTTCATTCTCAATTGGGGAAATAGAGTTGAAGGAAAAGAAGTCAGTTTTTGCTGTTTTAAAAAATGTATAATTATGGGGGCAGCTAGTTGGTGCAGTGGATAGAACACCAGCCCTGAAGTCAAAAAGACCTGAATTCAAATTTGGTCTCAGACACTTAACACTTCCTCACTGTGTGACCCTAGGCAAGTCACTTAACCCCAATTGCCTCAGGGAAAAAAAGTATAATTAACAAAATAAAATGAATGTCGTTGTCTTCCAAGGTGAGGTAGGAAATTACTATTTGTGGGAGGCAGGAAAAAGCATGTGCAAAAAGTGGAGATTGTGTAATTTTATCAAACTACCTGAACCCACTTGAAATAATTGGTGAGACTCTAGGTCATGATATCTTTGTCAAATAAAATCACATGTCCATGGAATCAATTAGTCAGAAGCATGAACTAGGCAGGAATTAGGGTCTTTTCTGATTAGTCTGTTCTGATCCCTGTGGGTCTTATATAAAACCTGAGAGCAAATCTGGAATCAGATCTTATCACTTCTGGCAGCTGAGAGGCTAGAGCTGAGTTCCAGAGAAGGAATCACTAGGGTAGGATGGTAGCGAAGGCCAAGAAGTACATCAGCACGAGCCCTATGTTTTGTACTCCAAATTCTTTGCCAGAGGAGGCAGTGTCTGTATGAAGAACAGGGGACTGATTGAACATAATGGAAAAGGTGGATTCAATAGTGAAAAAAAGAAGTCTTTTCATCCATTCAGATTGAAAAACAAAAACAGTTCAGTGTGAATGACATCAACAGAAACAATTACTTCCAGCACCAAAGGCTGGCAGAATAATTAAGTCAGCTGAGTGAGTATGTGCCTGGCAGCCCAACAGCTGTATTTGTTACAACTCCACAACTGACTTTTTTCTAATATACTGCTATGAATTTTAGGAACACTTACTTTGAGCAAAATGCAAACAGTTTTATTTGATTTTGATAATAAATGGTTACATCTGACCTATAGGTTGGCTTCTACCTCTCATGTTCTTTTGAAAAAGCATTGTTATTTATTTCTTATGGATGTCTTGACAAAGTATAATTCAAGTTCCTCTTGATGTTGTTTGTAACACTTTAAATTTTTACCCCCAGTTGGGAAGCCATAAACTGTAGTGTTTTCCTCACCTTGGTGAATAAGAAGATAGAGAAAGAAAAGTAGATATTTGAAGGTAATCCTAGTGAGGAATCCTAGTGAGTCTCAGCATGCCTTTGGGTAATTTCTTTACTGAGAACTTTGGAACATGTTCCCAGCTATCTAATAGATCTCAGGAAGCATTAGGGAGATTGACTATCTTCCTGGTGCCTTGAATAATGAACTTCTTATATGGTAGGCCAGTGCTTATCCCAGAAACCTGATCAGTTCCAGGAGTAAGCATAATCCTCCTAAAAGAATAAACAAATATTTCCTTTGATGACCTCTTGTGATAGGACATATCGTACCTGAGGGGGAGTTGCTCTGACTCACATACCAAATAATATTTAATGAAGGGCCTTCTTTGTTCTAAGCCTATAAAAACCCCTCAGTGAAAAGGGACTTGGAGGAGTCAGCTAGGAGGTTTGGTACCACTTGTCTAATAAACTGGAGACTCTGGATAGCTGTGACCCCCATTCTCCCAACTGTTGGAATTCAGATGTTGGTGATTCCTTGAAGTTTTAATGATGTATGTTATCTATGTTTCTTATATTGTCTTGGTGATCACTGTGTTTGTTAATTGCATATTACTTTTATGCTATAAGTTTCCTCTTTTCTTGTATCTTGTTTAAATCAGGTTCTGATTAGTAATAGAAGTACATACCTTCTTTAAGGCTATGCTTGTTGAATTTGAATTCTGAACTTAGATCAATCCTACATTAATTAGTGTCATGAACAGGCTTTGCAATCAACCGGCTGTTCTTAAAGTGAAGCATAGATAAGGAAAAGAAAGAAACTGATACTCATTGATGGGAAGATCTGCCTTCCAATAGGTTAACAAAAGAGTAGGCTAAAGGAATGAACCTTGTGAGGATTGGGGAATTGTTTACAATCTGCTCCCTCAAGTCACACAGTGTATAGGGTATATATCTTTAAAAAATGTTTAAAAATGAATGGAGTTGAATAGGGGTGGAGCCACGGTGGCGGAGATCAGACAGGATTCTCTGTAACCTCCTCTAACCTCCC
>JAJPUD010000776.1:32446-60233 GCA_023553655.1 Myrmecobius fasciatus | reverse complement strand
CAGGCAAACATATAGACCTGAAGCCTCTGATTAGTGAAACTTGCTATTGGGATGTAACTAATATTGTTTTGAGTTTTGAATTTGAAAATGATTATCTGATGAATTATTGTCAGTAATCCCTCACTTGGGAATATACCATAAGCTACTTAGAGAAATGTGATCCAGAACTGTTACAGGTAGAAGACTGTATCTGGGCAAGAGTTGGGAGGACCAACTTGGCCTCCACTCAAAGTGGGATCCTTCTGACTCAGTTTCCCAGTTGTGTCTCTTTGAATAAGAACCCACCTGATTATTTCTAAATCGGGCTATAAGTTGGAATTGTTATTATTGGTTATCAAAGTTTGCCAAAAATGCTTTATCCTGTCATGCGTATGCTCCCAGGCTGAGGCCTGAAGAACCAGTTTTGGTGGTATTATAATCATGCCCCTTTTTGGCCTCCTATGCCAATTTCAATAATCAGAGCAAATAAGACAATAAAAATAATGTAATATCTTGCTGTTTTCAATCTGAAAATATGTAGTCATTATATCCTAAATAGTTAGGTGAATGAGTACTTGGCCTAGTCTGGAGGGAGAATTGCTATCCTTATATCATTTGCTGGGGTAGAGGATTGGGAATGAAATTAATCACGTATAGGTAAATGGAAATTTAATTCTGAAACTAAACCATAGGATGTACATGGAGAAATAAGTAATTTTAGATGATATGTATATATACATATATTTATATGTCTATCTATCTATAAACATATACTACCCTCAAATATGTATATGTATATAATATTTCATATATACAAATATTTAAACATTTGAAGCAGAATGGTTTCAAAAGATAAAGTGAATGAGAACCATTAGAATGTCTTAAATAAGCCAAAAAACAAACAAAACCAAAAAACAACCCTGCACTTGATATGACTGATCCCGAAAATGTCTACGCAACACTATTTACTCAGCAAATAAAGTTACATTTTATTTACACGGGGTGATCTTTTCCATTTCTGATCTAAAAATTTAAATGTGAATACATCAGTAGCTATGACAGCACAAAATATCACATATCATTACCTTTCCCTCAGCATATTTCCTATTATATAATTCTGGATACCTATGTCTCCTTAGAAATTTTCTTACAAATTAAAAAGTGAAATGAAATTTTGGATTTCCTTGAGGTCATATACTGCTCTTGAGGTGTTTTATTTCTATCTCTTCAAGAAGCTGGATTAAATATGAAAAAAGCTAAGTGGATATACAAAGCAGTATTCATATAATTTAATTCAATTTAGTTGCTGGGTTTTTTTTAAATTTTGCTTATTTGGGGGAAAATGGTAATAACATGGAATAGACATAACCAAATAGAAAAATCTCTTAGAAATATAATAGTATATTACACTTGGATTTAAGAATCTTAAAGAAAGTTTATGCCTGAAAGTAATTAGTTTCATCCTTCCTTTAAAAAAGGAAATTTTTACTGTTGTGCCACAGTTTCCATGTCTCAGTTTCCCTTAGTTGTTCTGTCTCAGTTTCCTTTAATTGTTCTGCCTGGTAGAATCGCCCCCTTTCTGGAAAATTAGGACTGAGATAATTGGGGCTGCAGAGTTATGGCCACTGGCATTCCAAAGAGTCATAAAACCTCCAGAAGGCCTATTTCAGATGCCTAGCCATACCCCGTATTTTTTGGCTTCAGACTCTGTAGCTCCTAGCTTCTTCCCAAACTTATTAGAATTTATGATCCTTCTTCCATACCGCCAACCTGTCATAACTGAATTTATAGTCCTTTCCTGAAACTCCAATCTCCCCATCCTTTTGCTTTGTTTCCCTGAGTGCTAGGCCCCTATAAGAATCCTTGGAGCCACTCTCTGGGGTTGGATACTTTGAGATCCAGAGAGCTGACTAACATGGGCTCCCAGTCTAAACTCTCCATAGACTGGATGCTTTGAGACAAGAGTTCCATTCAGTCCCATCCATAGCTATAGATTCTAAACTCTCCATTACTATCAATAAAATATTAATAATATCTAATCTGTAGTATTTCCTCAGTTTCTCCTGGAGCATTACATTATATTTATTTTCTTAAAGTTCTACGTACTGAATTTTCTCTCTGTAACAGCCCTTCTGACAAAAAACAAAACAAAACAAAACAAAAAAACTCACTTCCTCTGTGCAGGCAAAAGTTACGTAAAACTCTGGTATTTATGCTTCTTTTAAGCCAAGAAAAAGACTGATCTAAGGACCAGTGGTGGGGGTAAAGCTTCAGCCACAGTAGGAGTCTGAAAAAGCTCTGGGAATGCTACAATAAGGGTAGCATTAGCAGCAGATGGTCGACTTCCCCAGGAGACCTAGAAAGAGACTTAATGGCTGTGGTCTTTTCCTCTCTCAGCTCCAGTTATTAAGAAAATCTAGCAGAGAGTGACTGAATTCTGGCTTTTTGAAAAAAATCAATGGAACCCAGAGAATTTACTCCATTTTTATTTTATTGTTGAGGGCAATAGTAGCTTAATTAGTACAATTGTTTAATATCTAAATGTTTTATCTACTCCTTATTTATTTTTTTTAAAGAATGACCCAATAAAGATAATTTTTAATGGCATCTCAAGTTCGTTTCTTCAGAATAGAACATGTGGGAGAAGGAAAACCTATGGTTGTTTTATTGAACTAAATCTAAAAGATTATCATTTTGGTTAGACAATCAAAAAATTGCCTTGGGAATGTCAGCATCTTAAAAATTCTTTTTGCAATTTACATTTCAAAACTTTTCCTTTTCAAGTTGTAGGGGTTTTTTGTTTGTTTTTGAGGAAAGGTATTCTTTTCATTGTTTATTGTTCTTTTTTAAGTTTTGCAGAGAAAGTAAGTCACTTGGAAATAGAACTTTTACCCCAGAATGTCAAGGGGATATAGTAACTCCCTATATTTCTTTAAATACTGTTAGAAATACACTCTTGACACTGAAAATCAGATATTGAGAAAAATTTGTCGAAGAAGAATATTTATTTATTTATTTATTTTTATTAAAGCTTTTTATTTGTATAACATATGTATGGGTAGTTCCTCAGCATTGATCTTTACAAAGCTTTCCGTTACAAATTTTACCCCCAGTCCCTTCCCCTCCCCTAGATGGCAGGAAGTCCACTACATGTTAATAATGATAAAATACTTGACAAGTTGTGCAAGAAAAATCCTATCTATAAGAAAAAAAATCAGAGAAAGGAAACAACACACTGCAAGCAAACATCAATAAAGAGCATGAAAATGTTATGTTGTGGTCCACATTTCATATCCCTCTCTCTGGATGTATATGGCTTTCTTCACTTAACAATTGGAACTGGTTTGAGACAATTCTTTGTTGCAGAGAGCAATGTACATCAGAGTTGATCATCATATAATATTGTTGTTGCTGTGTATAATGATCTCCTGGTTCTGCTCGTTTCACTCAGCATCAGTTCATGCAAGTCCCTCCAGGCCTCTCTGAAATTGTCCTGCTGGTTGTTTCTTACAGAGCAATAATATTCCATAACATTCATATACCATAATTTATTCAGCCACAGAAACTGGAAACTGAATGGATGCCAATCAATTGGAGAGTGGCTGAATAAATTATGGTATATGAATGTTATGGAATATTATTGCTCTGTAAGAAACAACCAGCAGGACGATTTCAGAGAGGCCTGGAGAGACTTGCATGAACTGATGCTGAGTGAAAGGAAGAGAACCAGGAGATCATTATACACAGCAACAACAATATTACATGATGATCAATTCTGATGGACATGGCTCTGCCACAAAGAATTGTCTCAAACCAGTTCCAATTGTTTGGTGAAGAGAGCCATATACACCCAGAGAGAGGGATGTGAAATGTGGACCACAACATAACATTTTCATGTTCTCTATTGAGGTTTGCTTGCAATGTATTTCCTTTATCAGATTACTCTTTCTTGTGGATATGATTTCTCCTGCACAAAAAATGATGCAACAACTATACATATATTCCATTTATTAAGTATTCTAACATAATTATCATGTAATGGATATCCTGCCATCTAGGGGAGGGGTGGGGAGTAGGGGGGAAAAATTTGGAACAGAAAGCTTTGTAAGGGTTAATGTTTAGGAATTACCAATACATATGTTTTTCAAATAAAAAGTATTAATAAAAAATTTATTCAGACACTCTCCAGTTGATGGGCATCCATTCAGTTTCTAGTTTCTAGCCACTACAAAAAGGGCTGCCACAAAAATTCTTGCACATGTGAGTCCCTTTCCCTCCTCTAAGATCCCTTTTGGATATAAGCCCAATAGAAATACTGCTGGGTCAAAGGGTATGCACAGTTTGATAACTTTTTGAGCAAAGCTCCAAATTGCTCTCCAGAATGGTTGGATCCGTTCACAGTTCCACCAACAATGTATCAGTGTCCCAGCTTTCCCACATCCCCTCCAGCATTCATCATTACCTTTTCCTGTCATTTTAGCCAATCTGACAGGTGTGTAGTGGTACCTCAGAGTTGTATTAATTTGCATTTCTCTAATCAACAGTGATTTGGAGCAACTTTTCATATGACTAGAAATGGTTTTAATTTCATCATCTGAAAATTGTCTGTTCATATCCCTTAACCATTTATCTACTGAAGAGTGGCTTGAATTCTTATAAATATGAGACAATTCTCTATATATGTTAGAAATGAGGCCTTTATCAGAACCATTAAATGTAAAGATGATTTCCCAATTTGATGCTTCCCTCCTAATCTTGTCTGCATTTGTTTTGTTTGTACAGAAACTTTTTAACTTAATATAATAAAAAATATCTATCTGGTGTTCAATTAAGAGTTCCAGATCTTCTTTGGACAAAAATTTATTCCATCTCCACAGGTCTGAGAGGTAAACTATATTACGTTCCTCTAATTTGCTTACAATATCACTCTTTATATTTAGATCATTTACCCATTTAGATCTTATCTTGGTATGTGGTGTTAGATGTGGGTCAAGCCCTAATTTCTTCCACACTAGTTTCCAATTTTCCCAGCAGTTTTTGCCAAATAGTGAGTACTTATCCCAAAAGCTGGGGTCTTGGGGTTTATCAAACACTAAATTGCTAAAGTTATTACCTAGATTGTCCTGATATCCTGTCCTATGCCATGGATTGACTGCTCTATTTCTCAGCGAATACCACATGGTTTTGATGACTGCTGCTTTATAATATAGCTTTAGATCTGGTACAGCAAGGCCACCTTCATCTGCCTTTTTTTTTCATTAATTCCCTTGAAATTCTTGACCTTTTGTTTTTCCAAATGAACTTTGCTACTATTTTTTCTAGATCTGTAAAATAATTTCTTGGGAGTTTGATTAGTATGGCACTGGGGCAGCTAGGTGGCGCAGTGGATAGAGCACCAGCCCTGAAGTCAGGAGGACCTGAGTTCAAATCTGGTCTCAGACACGTAACAGCTGTGTGACCCTGGGCAAGTCACTTCACCCCAATTGCCTCAGCAAAAAAAAAAAAAAAAAAAAATAAAAAAGTGATTAGTATGGCACTAAATAAGGATATTAGTTTGGGTAGTATTGTCATTTTTATTATATTCGTTCAGCCTACCTGTGAGCACTTAATGTTTTTCCAATTGATTAGGTCTGATTTTATTTGTGTGAAAAGTGTTTTGTAGTTTAGTTCGTATAGTTTCTGACTTTTCCTTGGCAGATAGATTCCCAAATATTTTATCCTATCATCTGCTATTTGGAATGGAATTTCTTTTTGCATCTCTTGCTGCTGAACTTTGTTGGTAATATATAAAAATGCTGATGATTTATGTGGATTAATTTTGAATCCTGCAACTTTGCTAAAGTTGTGAATTGTTTCTAGTAGTTGCGTCTCTAGGGTTCTCTAAGTATACCATCATGTCATCTGCAAAGAGTGATAATTTGGTTTCTTCATTACCTACTCTAATTCCTTTCATCTCTTTTTCTTCTCTTACTGCTAAAGCTAACATTTCTAATACAATATTAAATAGTAATGGTGACAGTGGGCAGCCTTGTTTCACTCCTGATCTTATTGGGAATGGTTCTAGTTTGTCTCCATTACATACAATGCTTGCTGATGGTTTTAAGTAGATGCTACCAATCATTTTAAGGAAGAGCCCATTTATTCCTATACTCTCTAGTGTTTTTAATAGGAATGGGTGTTGGATTTTATCAAATGCTTTTTCTGCATCTATTGAGATAATCATATAGTTTTTGTTAGTTTGGTTATTAATATAATTGATTGTGCTGATAGTTTTCCTAATATTGAACCAGTCCTGCATTCCTGGTATAAATCCTACTTGGTCATAGTGTATTATCCTGGGGATGACTTTCTGTAATCTTATTGCTAATATCTTATTTAAAATTTTTGCATCAGTATTCATTAGGGAAATTGGTCTATAGTTTTCTTTCTCTGTTTTCACCCTACCTGGTTTAGTTATCAGCACCATATCGATATCATAGAAGGAATTTGGTAGTATACCTTCTGTCCCTAGTTTTTCAAATAGTTTGTATAGTATTGGAATTAATTGTTCTTTGAATGTTTGGTAGAATTCACATGTAAATCCATCTGGCCCTGGAGATTTTTTCTTAGGGAGTTGGTTAATAGCTTGTTCTATTTCTTTTTCTAATATGGGGCTATTTAAATAATTTATTTCCTCTTCTGTTAACCTGGGCAATCTATATTTTTGTAGATATTCCTCCATTTCATTTAGATTATCAAATTTACTTGCATAAAGTTGGGCAAAGTAACTCCTAATTATTACTCTTAATTTCCTCTTCATTAGAGGAAAGTTCTCCCTTATCATTCTTGAGACTAACAATTTGATTTTCTTCTTTCCTTTTTCTTATCAAATTAACTAAAGGCTTATCTATTTGTTGGTTTTTTCACAAAACCAACTCTTAGTTTTATTTATTAACTCAATAGTTTTCTTATTTTTAATTTTATTAATTTCCCCTTTTATTTCTAGAATTTCCAATTTGGTATTTAATTGAGGGTTTTTAATTTGTTCTTTTTCAAGTTTTATTAATAATAAGCCCAATTCGTCAATCTTTTCTTTCTCTATTTTATGCAAGTAAGCATCTAGAGATATAAAATTGCCCCTTATAACTGCTTTGCCCGTATCCTACAAATTTTGGTATGGTGTCTCATTAATGTCATTCTCCTGGATGAAATTACTGATTGTATCTATGATTTGCTCTTTCACCCATTCATTCTTCAGGATTAGATTATTTAATTTCCAATTAACTTTTGGTCTATTTTCTCCTGGCCTTACATTGCATGTGATTTTTATTGCATCATGATCTGAAAAAGATGCATTGACTATTTTTGCCTTTCCGCATTTGATTTGGAGGTTTTTATGCCCTAATACATGGTCAATTTTTGTATAAGTTCCACGGACAGCTGAGAAAAAAGTAAACTCCCTACTATCTCCATTCAATTTTCTCCAAAGATCTATCATACCTAACTTTTCTAACAATTGGTTTATCTCCCTAGTTTCTTTCTTATTTATTTTGTGGTTTGATTTATCTAATTCTGAGAGAGCAAGGTTGACATCCCCCACTAGTATAGTTTGGCTGTCTATTTCTTCTTGCATGTCTCTTAATTTCTCCCCTAGGACTTTGGATGCTATTGCACTTGGTGCATATATATTTAGTATTGATATTGCTACATTATCTATGGTACCCTTTAATAAAAGTTTCCTTCCTTATCTCTTTTGATTAGATCTATCATGGCTTTTACTTGATCTGAGATAAGGATTGCTACCCCTGCCTTTTTTTTGTTCATCTGAAGCATAATAGGTTCTGCTCCAGCCTTTTACCTTCATCCTATATGTGTCATTATGTTTTAGATATGTTTCTTTTAGACAACAGAGTGTGGGATTCTGGTTTTTAATCCAGTCTGCTGCCTGCTTTCGTTTTATGGGAGAGTTCATCCCATTCACATTCACAGTTAGAATAACTAATTCTTTATTTCCTGCCGTCTTATTTACCCAAGTTATGTTTTTCCCTTTCCTTTCTATTTTCTCCCTTCCCTCCTCCTTAGTATTTTGCTTTTGATGACCCCTTCCCCCAAACAATCCTTCACCCTTTAGATCCCCTCCGCTTTTTTTACTCCTTTCCCCTGATTCTTCTATTTTCCCTTCTATTAGTTTATCCCTTTCTTTTCCTCCTTTCGCTTCCACTTCCGTCTAGCAACAGACAAGTTTCTATGTGAAATCAAGTGTCTGATATACACTTTTAGAGCCCAATCTGATGAGAGTAAGATTTACACAATGATCATCTCTCTCCCTTCTTTCTCTCAATTATATTAAGTTTTCTTTGCCGCTTCATGAGATTTTACCTTATTTTTACCTCCTTTTTAAAAAAAATCTTATTTTACCACATTTTCCCTCTTTACCCCAGTATGATAGCCTTTCCCCCCTCTAGTTTTCTTTTTCATATTATCGAAGTAATATCTAATTATACCCCCAATCTATAAGTATCCCCATAGTAGAAATAAAGTTCTCAAGAATTCTTTTCTTTTTACCTTTTTTTATGCTTCTCTTGAGTTCTGTGTTTGGAGGTCAAATTTTTTGTTCAGATCTGGTCTTTTTATTAGAAATAGGTGAAATTCATTTTAAATGACCATCTTCTTCCCTGGAAGATAATACTCATTCTAGCTGGATAGGTTATTCTTGGCTGTAATCCAAGTTCCTTTGCCTTTCGGGATATCTGGTTCCAGGCCCTTTGATCCTTCAATGTAGAGGCTGACAGATCTTGTGTGATTCTAATTATAGATCCTCAGTATTTGAATTGTTTCTTTATAGCTGCTAGAAAAATCTTTTCCTTGGTGCTATAGTCCTGAAATTTAGCTACAATATTCCTTGGGGTTTTACTTTTGGGGTCTCTTTCAGGAGGTGATTGGTGAATTCTTTCAATGGTGATTTTGCCTTCTGATTCTAAAACCTCAGGGCAGTTTTCTTTCAGGATTTCCTGGAAGATAGTGTTTAGATTCTTTTTTTTTCATCATGGCTTTCAGGAAGTCCAATAATCCTTAGATTGTCTCTCCTAGATCTATTTTCCAAGTCAGTTGTTTTTCCTAGGAGATATTTCACATTTTCTTCTCTTTTGTCATTTTTTTTTGTTTTTGTTTGACTGATTCTTGCAGTCTTATTTAATCATTCACTTGCATTTGTTCAATTCTTATTTTTAAAGTGTTATTTTCTTCAGTTACCTTTTTTAGCTCCTTTTGTAACTGGCCAATTTGTTCATTGCAGTCTTTTTTCACTTCACTAATTTCATTTTTCAGTACATTATTGTCTATTTCCAATTCACCAATTTTGTTTTTCAATAATTTTGTGTCTTTTTCATCTTTTTTGCAGGGTATTATATCCTTGTAGGGCATTAAATCCTTCTTGCACTGAACTCAGTTTATTTTCCCATTTATCATCCAGCTCTTTTTTGAAATTCTTTATGCAATCTTCCAGAAAGGCTTTTTGAAAAGGGGACCAGGTTATATCTCCCTTGATGACTTCCACTGAATTTATTTTGTCTACAAGTACCTCAGGATCTGGGGTCTGCTTTTCTTTCTCTCCATAAAAGCTGTCTATGGTAAGAGGTCTCTTCTGCTTCTTACTCATTTTTTATTTATTTATTTTTTTAAAAAACAGCTTGGGGTCTGTGCAAAGCAGAGAAGTGGCGGCTAGCTGTGGTAGTTTGCCCTGGGACACTTCCGGTAATTAACTTCCGGTGCCGGCCAGTTGGGGTAGGACCATACATTTGCAATGGGTTGCAAACTGCCTTTTACAAAAGGCAGATCTGCCAGGGCACCTTCCTGCAATCAGGGCAGAGTGTCCCCAGTGCCTCAGAAACTCTCACCAGCTGTTTAGATTTTCTGCCACGGTGAGCCCCGCCCAATTTCCTATCTCTCCCGGACGCAGGGCAAACTGTTCACTGCCACTCCTCGCCCCCTCTGCCCAACTGAAACAGACCTTTATGGAGTTTTTCAAAGGTAACTTCAGCAAGCAGAATTTCTTAGTCCAAATATTTCTGGGTTCGTTGACTTGAAGATCAGTTCAGAGTCACAACTCAAGGTGCTGGGCCAGTGGGGGCTAGGACTAAGTCCGAATTACTCCTTAAAAAAGGCAAATCTGCCAGAACACCTGCCCCCAATCAGGGCAGAGTGTCCCGAGTGCCTCAGATATACTCCAGGTGTTTGGAGTTTGGAGTTTCTACCATGCTGAGCTGAGTCCCACCCTCACTTGCGGGTTGCAACAAGTAAACTGTTTACTCCTCTGCCCAAGTTAAACAGACCTAATATGAAGTTCTTAAGAGATATCTGCAAACAGTGTCCTAATATTTCTGGAGTCATTGACTTGAAGATCAATTCAGAGGCTTATTTTATTGTTGATTTGAGAGAAGATTGGAGGAGGACACAGAGAGTCACGTCTTCACTCTGCCATCTTGGCTCTGCCCCCCTCAAAGAAGAATCTTAAGGAATTGTCTTAATGTTTCTGGCCAAAAATAGGCCCCACTCTTCTTAGGGAAGAGAGAGCCCTGAGTACAGAAGTGGGAGAAACTTTATAGTTGCTAGTTTGGCACAACCCTTCCCTTCAGAGAACAGATCAGTCTGTTCCTTCTGGGTTATAATCTTTCTGATACAACCACTACATCCTCCTAAATATGTATAAACATATTCCCCCTTCCTCATCATACATCCCCTCTTAGGGGTGTGTTAGTCTATTAAGCAGATGCAGTAGTGATTTGTTCAAGTCCAGTGAATGACCTCAAATAGTTTGGGCTAGATTGGCTATTAAGTTTGTGGTTTTCTCAAAACTACAAGACTCTTTCTGATTGGCTGAATTCACCTGTGCCTTTCTAGCGCTCTAATTCCTTGTTTACTCAAGACTTCCATTGATTATTTAATTGTTCTTAACTCTTCTGTGGAAATTTATGTATTTATTTTGCTGAGGCAATTAGGGTTAAGTGACTTGCCCAAGGTGTTCTGTGGAATTTTAATCTTCCTGAACCTCTCACATTCTGAAAACCTCTTAGTCAGTGATACCCACTATAGCACACTACTTTGTGGAAACCCAACTTTTCAGCATTTCTCACAGTACCAACCAAAATCTCATCTTTTACAGGATGCTTTTCCTAACCCCTTTTCATTCACGTGCTTTCCTTCTCTCACATTCTAATTTAATGTTTCCTCAGTCTCTGCTTAAGGATTTTCAGTGAATTTGAACTTCTGATCTTTAAAAAAAATACACTTTTATTTATACCTTTTGTTTTTACATCTTCTATATGTCTCACTATTTCTTTCTAATCTCTCCCTTTCAATTATCCATCTATATCTAATCTATATGTGTATATTCACACATATATGTTGCATATATATTCACTATTCATATATGTGTATATGTATACCTTATGTATACAAATATTTGTGAATCAAAAGGGGGGAAATGTTAGAACTATTCAAAATATCTTTTAAAAATATCTGATCTATACACTATTGTTCCACAATTATGGTGCCCCAACTATGCAAAGGGTTGGTGTTGGGAGATGCCCTCTCAGATTCAGTTATTTTACTGCTATTTTTCTTTACATTTTTTTCTGTTTACTTTATGTTGCTCCAATTCATGTGTTCCCCTCTTTTAGGTATTCATCACATTTCTTGGTTTTTAAAGCAATATTCCATTGCACTTGTGACCTCCCAGGCAATCACAACTGCTTGGTGATATAATTACATCTGCCTAGCCTATGCATAACTTGCTATATTTCCGAGCTGTACTTTTCTAGGCATTCTTGCCTGCTTAACCTGCAATCAGTCTGCAGTAATTCATGTCATTCTGACCTGGCACAAACCCTCACTTCAGTTTGCTCATTGGACAGGAGGAAGACCTGGAAGCATGGGAATAGAAATGCTTGATTCCAGTGGATCAGCTGGAACAATAAACCACCTGCCTGTATAGGAGGAGAAACGGTTTGTCTGAGAATGTTAAAATTTCTCCTTGAACCCGACTTTCAGATAGTCCCTTCATAAACTGACTGATTTATATACTTTTTGTTTTCATTTATGTTTCCATAGCAACATTGTGATTAGAAAGCATTTAAGGGTAAAGTTAATAATGATAAAGATCTTCTTTTACTAGTCTTCACTTTGGAAGAACACCGATGTCTTTTTGTCTTTCTTTTGTGTTTCATGATCTCTGTGAGAGCCTGAATAACTGATCTGATTTCTGGCACTTCCACATATTGTCCATTCCCCATCACTCATGTTCTGCAATTTGCTTAGCTATATCTTAATCAATAGGCATCTATTTTTGTTTCCATTCCATTGTCACTACATAGCAACAAGTGTTGTTGTGAATATTTTGTCCTAAGTGGATTCTTTCTCTTTATCATTGATCTCCTTGGTGTATGTGCCTAGTAATGAAATTTGTGTCAAAAGGTATATAGCTATTTTAGCCATTCATTTTTCATAATGCATGAATTTCCATAATTAACGAACCAATTTACAGCTACCAACAATATGTTAATATGCCTGTGTTTTTAACTTTCTTCCAACAATAACTATTCAAATGAAATAACGTATGTAAGGGCTTTGCAGACCTTAAAGCAATATATATTAGTGTTAGTTATTCATGATTTTTCCATCTTTTGTCATTTTTGCTAATCTGCTATATGAGGTAAGACCTCACTATTGTTTTGAATTGTATTTCTTTTGTTATTAATCTAAAGTATTATTTATATGGTTTTTTAATAGTTTGATTTTTTGATTAAAGCATTTTATTTTCATAACATGCATAGACTATTTTCAATATTCACCTTTGCAAAATCTTGTGTTCCAAATTTTTTTTCTCTGCCTTTTCATCCATCCCTCCCCCATATATGTAATCCAATATGTTAAACACATGCAATTCTTCTATACTTATTTCCACAATTATCATGGTTCACAAGAAAAATCAGATCAAAAAGGAAAAAAAAAGAGAAACAAAACAAAATGCAAGCAAACAATAAAAAAGATGAAAATACTATGCTGTGATTCATATTTAGTCCCCACAGTCCTTTCTCTGGGTGCAGATGGCTCTCTTCATCACAAGACCATTGGAACTAACCTAAATCACCTTGCTGTTGAAAAGAGCCACATATGATTATTTTAAAGACTTGTTGTATATATACTTTGACCAATTTTGTTATTGTTGGCAGATGGATGGATTTTGGTCTTAGATATTTCTGTCACTTGAATGTAACTGTATATACATATATATTTGTATACATAAATATACATTATATAGACATATATACACAAATGAATATATATATGTGTGTGTGTGTATGTGGCACAGGCATATATATATATATATATATATATATATATATATATATATATATATATAGACACTTATCAAATATATTTGAGACAAATAAAAATACAATGTTATTTTCCCTACTCCCCTATCTCAGGAGCATCAATTTTGTTCCTGTAGGAACTTTTCCAGTTTATGTAACTGAAATTATATATATATATATATATATACGTATGCATATATATATATATACGTATGTATGTATGTATTATATATATACACACACACATATATATATGTAAATAGATAACACTGTCACACTGATCTCTCTATTGCTTGAAAGTCAATTATCTTTGATTCTCTGCAATTGACTCTAGTCTCCCAAAAGATTTTCCTTCAAGTTTAAGCAGGGGAGGGCTCTCTCATTTACCCTAGGTACATTTAACCACTAACAATCTGATTAACATTTTAAAAGTAATATTTACTTCAAAAGTTATAATGACAAATATACAGCTATACTTTCCACATTAATCCTTACTCAGGCTCAAGTGGGCCAGGCAACCTGACTTCTTCTGGCTTCTATCCCAGATTAGATGACTGCATCATGGCTCCAAGGTAAACATAGCTTTAGTAAACCACTGCCTGTATTAAAAACCAAAAAGGACAAGTAACATAGAACAGAAAGAAATATCACCACTTACCTACTCTAGTCCCTGGCCCCCAAGGGATATTTCTCAGAAACATAGGGTAAACGAGGGAGCAAAAATAGGAAGTTTTTCCTACATTAGTTCATTTTGTACTGGCCACACTGATCTCCTTTTGGATACAACAGGAAGATGTACAAAGGAAAGAACACAAACCAAAAAGAAAACAAACAGACAAAACTGCTTTAGGCTCACCAGTTTCAATCCAGATTTTCCTGCTGAATAGTTAACTAACCGTGGCTACACTTTACCCATCTTGTATTGTTACATCTTAGAAAATAGGGGTGCACCCAAGTAAGTCCTCTTAAAGGTACACCCATGTCAGGTGATCCGGGCTTCTGCAGGCAAGCCTGCGTTACACATATATATATCTTTTAGGTAGACACATTGTATCCTATATTTAACATTTCACCTCCCAGTTATGTAGCTGATAGTAGCAGCTAACACTTACATGGCAATGATGAGATTCTGATTGTTGCCTCCCTGCTACCTTCCCTTTCAGTGCAAATTCCACAGAAATCTACAATCACTAGGTGAGAGTTTACAGTCTATAATTCTATGATTCATCAAGTCTAGGCATACCATAGAAAGTCCAGGCGAGAAATTACAGGACAGCCCACATAATTAGAATTTTGAGAGCGTTTATTAGCCAGCCGGTGTCCAGCCTAGTAGATCTAGTCCAGCCACAAGCCTTGATGTCCACAAGCCTTGATGGCGACAAGCTTTTAAGCACATTTGCCTCGTCCTGATACAGCCTTGTATGTGTGTGTGTGTGTATGTGTGTGTTTGTTGAATATCTCTTAGTGGGTTAAAGAAAAATCCTATAAAACTATTCACTATTTATTTACTCTGTCACTTTCTTATGTCAAATAAATATTGGGGTGGAATTTGAGTTTAATTTTGGATGCTGGTAAATGAACTGAGTTTACCCTCTTTTGGAGGGGAAGCATTATTTAATATTCTAATTTTAGTACTGTCTTAGACATTACCTAGTCCAAAGCTCTCATTTTATAAATTAAATAACTGAAGTACAAATAGTTGAAGTAATTTGTCCAAAGTCAGATGGGTTACAGAGCCAAGATTTGGGGCTATTTCTTTTAATTCCAAAGCCAACATTTTCTCCCACTACCTCCATTCATTTTTAGAGTTCTCCTGCTTTTTCTTTTTTGTTCATTCTGTAATCGTTGTTGTTGTTATAATAAGCCTCCTCATTTTCTTCCGACTGAATTTATTCTTCTCCCTGGTTTGGGCCAATTTACGAACAATGCCAGGGGCAGTTCCAGGGAAACCCAGTCTAACTGAGCACAGCAAATCCCCAGACTTCCTGCTATGTCCTTTAGAATTTATCCCTGCAGTTTATTTGTTTATAGTGTAGCCGTTTCCCTCCTAGTACAGCCTGTAACAATTGCTCCACTATCAGGGAGGAGTTGGGGGAGGAGCTCATCCAGGGTTTACTCTGTCCTTCCAATTAGCAGAGAGTATTTAACAGCACCTTTCTCTATGCTGCAGAGGGAAGGCACATTTCTCTATGTTCTGTTAACACCTTAGGAGATAGCTATGTTTGCGATTCCCAATTTCTTCCTTTGGGCTGAACCTATGATGTTAGGACTCATTCATGGTTGGAGTCACCCGTTCTGGGGAGCTCTCTTTCTGGGACTACTACTGCTAGCCTGGAGAAAACTTGCCTTCCCTGTAAGCTCTCGTCAGAAAAAACTTGACCTGACCGGCAAAGCAGTGCTCATCACTGGCTGTGATACTGGTTTTGGGCATGCCCTGGCCTTGAGACTGTTCCATCTTGGGTTCACTGTGTTTGCCACTTGCCTCTTTCCAGATGGGGAAGGAGCACAACGTCTAAGGCAGGAGGCAGGAGCTAGCCATCGAATGCATGTTTTTAAACTCGATGTCACTCAAGATCAAGATGTAGCCGATGCCAAGGACTTCCTCCTGAAGAACCTGCCTGAAAAGGGTACAGTATTTTCCTTACTTCAGAGCAGACCCCGGCTATTCTGTGGACACCCCAAAGGCTAACACCTATCCTCACAAAGAGAGCATCCACTGGTTTTGCCCCCAGACAAGGTTTGCTAAGTAGGTAAGAGTAAAGATTAACGTCTGGATCCCAGACTTGAGGGAGAAAGGCAAGCGGAGGACAAATGAGTTTCTAAGACTGCAATCTAGAACCGGCACAGACCAAGAGAATTTCTCCCAGTCTAATGTGCACAGCTATATCCTATCCCCAGGGCAAAAAGAATCATAAACAATACCCCAGATTTTCCTTCTCTTCCTGAGTCTCCTTCATACCATTTCTCTTTTATTCCTATTAAATGTTCCCTGCAGAGAAGGGATAATTTAATTTTTTTGTACTTATATCCTCAGTGCTTATTACAGTGTCTGACACACAGTAGGCACCTAATGTTTGTTTAGTGATGTGTCTTTGTCTAATAACTCACATACAAACTTTTCTCATAACAATCCTGAGAGGAACTGAGCTTTTCCAGAACTGTTTTTTAGGGAAAGTTAATTAGAATAAAGTCACTCCCCTCCTCTCTCTTCTTTCCCCCATTTTTGCCACCCTCCCATCTCCCATGAACTTCTGATAGGTATGGTTCCAAATAGAATGGAGAACAACATTAGATAATTTGGTAGATACTGGAGCTCAAGGATTTCTAATACAAGATAAACCAAATTCAACTCTTTTATATGACAAATGAGAAAACTGAGGCACAGAGAGATGAAGTGACTGATTGATCAGTGAGTTTTTGTCTAATAACTTCCCCTTACTCTGAGAATTTTCACTGGCTGTACCCGATACATAAAAATTTTTTCCTCCTCATCTTTGCCTCCTGGCTTTCCCAGCTTCCTCCAAGTTGAAGGAAAAAGCCCACTTTCCATGGGAAATTTTTCCCAATTCCTCTTCCTTTCTAGTGCCTTCCCTCTGTCAATTATTTCCTATTTCCAGTGTCTAGAGCATCATGGGAATGGGGGCATCATGACGTGGGCTAGCATACCTACCTGGGGCTAATAGCCATCTTTCTCCGGCAATTAAAGTATGTTAATTGTTAAATGGGATCCAGCAGCATCTTGCAAGCTTTGTTAGTAGACCTGAGTTAGCAGATACTCTGATGTCTAGAAGGCAGTTAAGCGACTCAGTGAATAGAGCACTAGTTAAGAGCTGAGTTCAAATTCAGTTTCAAAGAATAGCTAGTTGGGTGACTCTGGGCAAGTCACTTAATCCTGTCTGCCACAGTTTCCTCTTCTGTAAAATTGGGTGGAAAAGGAAATGACAAACCACTGCCAAGAGAAAAAGCTGTGTGTGTTCCTGACCTTATCTTAGGGACTGAAAAGTTGGCTTGAGAAATTATACAAAATGGGGTAGTAATACAAAATAGAATTAATTACAGAATAAAATCAATTTTCAAATGATACAGAATACTTTTTAATTTATTAGTCATATGACTACTCATTCAAAAACTTAAAAACAAGGTGGAAAAGTGTAATTTTTCACAAAAGTGTCATAATATAGTTAATAGTGTTGTTTTGATAGATAATGGTTCTCTTCTTCAATCATTACTGTAATAACTTATTATAAAAATATTATTTGCTCCTAGGTCTCTGGGGACTAGTAAACAATGCCGGTCTAGGACTGTGTGGGCATATGGAATGGATATCTTTTGATGAATTAAAAAAAGTTATAGATGTCAATGTTTTGGGAAGTATCAGGATAACTCTAAAACTTCTTCCTCTTATAAAAAAGAGTCAAGGTAAGTCATATTTTCACTACTGTCAAATAATGGATGCTAGTAAGGACTCTGAATGATACAGAAGTTAGTTTTAAACACTTATATACCATACCAGCAAATTGTCAATAATTTAAGGGTCCAAGATTCCATGTCTGAGCTTACTCTTTCGGACCAAATAACAAATAATCGCACAGCAGTTATTTTATCATTAAAACAAAATACTTCTTTTTACATCTTAACCTGAATGTATGTGACCAGCTATGTCAATTAATGTTAGGAGTTAACTAGTTAGCTTGGATTCTTATCTTCTGATCACAGAGATGAATGACTACTAGTCATACAATATGTATTCAACAAACATGCATAGGGACTTCTGTTTTATACTGTATTCTAATAAAAGCTGTGAGGATATAAAAAAAGTTGGAAACATGGTCCCTGGCTTTATAGAGCTTTTGCTTAATAGATGTCCCAAAAGTCTTAGTGTAGTTTTAAGCTTTAATAGCCCAAAATGGCACTAAGCTTTCTGGAATGCCCTGCATATTGTGGAAGGAAGAGAATCACAAAAGAGACATCAATACAAATTAAGTATAGTGAATTAAAATATTGCCAAGTAAAAATTCTGTAGAATAACAAGTATGAGAATTATTAATGGGGAGTAAGATTGAGATAGTTGCTTTAAAAGGTGATTCTTGACAGACCCTTTTACAAAAATGCATGTACATCAGAGGTGAAACTTCCAGTGGATCCAGTTGCTTCCATCTCTAGCAACATCTCTGAGGGAGAAAGGCTAAGGTTATTGGCATACAGAGGCATCACTTGTGCATTGGCCTTTCTTCCTAATTATTTAATATTGGCAATACTAAAAAATTAGGAAAAAACCCCAAAATATATGGTTGATATATGTTAGGCAATGGGATTTATCTCAGTACAGTCTCATTTTTACAAAGATTAGCCAATGATTCAAAATTTTTTCCACTCCATCTGTCAGGGTGGTTCATAATAACTTATTTTACAGAGGTAGCTTGTTTTAATATATACATCATGTTTCATTATCTCATTTCATAGACAGGGAAAGCTTTGTTTTAACTAAGATCTGATGAAATTTGATCCTTTTTTTTTGGGCTGAAGTCCTGGAGGCAAAGCTATGTCAAGTTCATTCTATTCAATTAATTTCTTTATTTCATTTATCAATCTATCTTGAACTTTTAACCACTACAAGCTCTATGTGGGCCAAACTGCATAACTTTAATATCATTTCCTGAACTGTTAATGCTTTTATGCTCCCATCAAAACACCACTACTAAAATCATAATGAAAGAATATGCAATGGTTTTGTAGCAGAAGCAAATTTTGTTTCAAACAAAACTTTTTTTCTAATTTGTTACTACAATAAATCCTTTGATATAACTATTTGGAGAATTGGATATATGTCTTTTTGCCCTAGGAAATAGGAAGTTAAGTATCTTATTTAAAGATGGATTTTTTTTTTTTTTGGATATTTTGTCAAGAAAAGCCCAAATGGGGTCAGAAAGAGTTGGACATGACTGAAATGACTGAAAAATGACAGAATGGGCATTCCCATGCCCAGAATTTTTTTTGAAAGGACTCTAATACTGTAGTCTTCAGCATAGAAGCACAGAAAGGATTTGAGTACATTATTATAGCATCCCAACTGGTAGGTATATTTAACCTGTGCCTCATTATCTACTTAATTATGCTACTACCTACAGTACAAAAATGTCAGCTTGGACCACTATAGTTTAGGAGAATACACACAGGTAGCCTCACCTATATTAGGAATAATTTTCTCTAAATAATACAGCCAAATATGATAACATGATACAGTTCTTGTAAGGAATCCTTAGGTAACAGATCTCCCATAGTATAGTACATAACTTATAAATATCAATTTAACATATGAACAATTTTCTGCATTAAGATTAAATGAATTGGCCCTATGTTCCAAGACTGGCTGATCATGGGGATAGAAAAATAAAAAAGTGATAGGAGATTTTTTTATCTTAAACTCTTTAATCTTCACTATATGCCTTTCTAAATTATTCTCTTTGATTCATAAATGTATCCTTTAATGAATCCTTTAATGAAATATATAAATATCTTTTATTAATAATCTTATTATCCAAGATATACTACAAACTTCTGAAGGACTAGTACATAATGTATATTTCACAAGCTGTGTAGTATCCTTCCCATATTAAACATTTGGTTAAATTTGTTGATTTGATTGTGATAGATTTGATTTTTTTTCTTTTAGGACGTTTAATCTTCATGTCTAGTATAAATGCATTTGTAGGATTAGGAAGTGCAACCTATTCTTTATCAAAAATTGCATTGGAAAAATGTGGTGATATCTTAAGGTTTGAACTCAAGAAATTTGGAGTTAAGGTAAGTATTTTTTATGAATTTTTCTAACTATCAAAATAACCCCACAATTAAAAGGATGATTCTCCAGCATGCCTGAACATCTCTACTTCAGAAATGGTTGACTTTTCTATTGACATGGAAAAATTAGTCTGGAATATAAAGTACAGAGAAGAAGCAACTGGATGTTGCCCCCGGAGGTTTCAGTGTCCTAACCAAGGGATTAGGGTCAATGCATGTGAAACATTTCACCCTACTAATTGAAAACTCACATTGGCTCATAGAATTTATATCTTTCTGGCTCTATACTTCTTTAGGTGGCTGGTTCTATAGAACTATTTAGGAAAAACACACACAAATCTTGGATAATATTGAAGATTCTTCCTTTTACTTTTTAGTATTCAGTCCTTGATGAATATCCTCTCGTGCAAAAGTAGTACATTAATGCCCTTCTTGGTTATTACCTATAGAGAAAGTGAGTTACATGGAAAGACTGATTTCTATATGTGTAACTCAAAAGTAACCTAATCAATTTATGTTTTGTGATTTATTTTAAAAAAAGGTTAACATCAATAATTTCACTGTGTATTAAATTGTTAGATATATCTGGCATAGATTAAATAATTCATAAAGGATAATAATGTTTTAAGAAAAAAAATATGAATACTCAGTGTTTTGGTCATAAGTCAGCCAGAAACACTTTGATTAATTTAATATCATTCTAAATTTAAGCATCCCCAATTTAGAGAAAGAAATGTTTGAATTAACATAATCCACCAATGTCTTGCCTCTCATAATATTACTTATAAGCATCTTGAAAAAAGAAAGGTCAAAAAATTTTAAAATACAGATTAGGATTTAACATTCTACTTCAACAGATGTAACAATGATTACATAATAATTACTTGATTCTTTCCTTGACTACTCACTTCAGTCATACTCCTGGAAGAATCAAAAGGGATCGCCTTGTGATCAATATCTTAATCCTTTCTGACTTTTATTACCAACTATATATATATATATATGTATATATGTGTGTGTATATACATATACATACATACACACACACACACACACACACACACACACACATATATATATATTCTCTCTTTGAAACACTTTAGATGTGTGTGATTTAAACATTGTCTGCTCTGATCTACATTTTCCTCACCACCGCAAAATTTTTTCCTTCTGCCTTCCTTTTATATGAGGTAATTTTTTCCATTCTTCATTCCTTCCCTCTTTTCCTAATGGATATATCTTTCTTATATGTTTTATTTTTTACATCACTCAACATAATCAAATCACTCTGTTATTGTGTAGAATTCTTCTAAATGCTCTAATAATGATAAAGTTTTTAGAATATATATGCATCATCTTCCCACATAAAAAGATAAACAATATAACCTTTTTGAATTCTTCATGATTTTTCTTTAATATTTACCCTTTACATGCTTTCCTTGAGTTTTATATTTGAAAGTTAAATTTTCTATTTAGCTCTGGTTTTCATTGGGAATGCTTGAAAAATACTCTTTTCCATTAAATATTGATCCTCTTGAAGGATTATATTTAGTTTTGCTGGGTAGATTATTTTTAGTTGTAATCCCAGTTTTTTTATTTGCCTTCTAAATTATCATATCCCAAGCTCTCTCTTCTGTTAATTTGTCACCTGCTAAATCTTGTATGATCTTGACTGTGATAAAGTGATATTTGTATTATTTCTTTCTGACTTCTTGTGATTTTTTTTCTTTCATCTGAGAGTTTTGAAATTTAGCTATAATTTCCTGGGATTTTTTTTGGGGGGGAAGGATGATGATTTTTTTAACATAGTATTTTATTTTCCCCCAATTATACATTAAAACAATTTTTAAGCATTTTTTTAAATTTTGAGTTCCAAATTCTATATCTCCTTTCCTCCCTGCCCTCTCTACTCCCTGAGACAGCAGTCAATCAGATATAGGTTATACATGTGCAATCATGTAAAAAATTTCCATGCTAATAATTTTTTACTAGAAGATTCGAATAATGAGAAAAAAGTGGAAAAATAACATGCTTTAGTCTGTATTCAGAAAATATCAATTCTTTTTTTCTGGTAACAGATAGTGTGCTTTATCATTAGTACCTGGGGATTATCTTGGACAGTTGTATTATTGAGAATAACTGACATTCACAGTTCATTATACTATATTGCTGTGTACAATATTCTCCTGGTTCTATTCATTGTACATTGCATCAGTTCATGTAAGTCTTTTCAGGTTTTCCTGATATCATCCTGATTGTCTTTTTCTTTCATTTGTTCCCCTCTCTCCTTCCAATCAAGAAGCAAAGATATTTTTATACTACTCACAGCAGGCTAAATCCATAAGAGTTTTTAGCAAGGAAAGGAGTTTAGCAATTAAAAAGGGACCTCAGATGCCAGTGAGGAGAAAAATGCCATGCAATTCAATTATCAAGGAGCAACAGTCAGGATTACCCAGGATCTGGAAGCTTCTACAGTGGTGGATCAGTGGAATAAAACAGACACATGACACAATAATCAAGGCCTATAGTAATTTAGTATTTGATAAATCCCCAAACTGCAGCTTCTGAGATAAGAAGTCACTATTTGACAAAAATTTCTGGGGAAACTGGGAAAAGAATATGTCAGAAATTTGGCATAGACCTACATCTCAAACCCCATGCCAAAATAAGGCCAAAATAGATACATGATTTAAGCAAAAAAGATGACACCATAAACAAATTAGGAGAACAAGGGATGATTCACCTATTAGATCTTTGTAGAAGGGAAGAGTTTATGACCAAAGAATTAGAGAACAGTATGAAAGACAAAATGGATAATTTTGATTACATTAAATTAATAAGGTTTTGCACAAACAAAACCAACAGAAACAAGATTAAGAGGAAAGTACAAAGCTGGGTAAAATTTTACAACCAGTGTTTCTAAAAAAGATCTCATTTTAAAAACATATAATAAACTGTGTCAAATTTATAAGAATACTAGTCATTCACCAAATGATAATGATACAAGTATATGAACAATTTTCAGATGATGAAATTAAAGCCATCTACAGACTTATGAAAAATGTTCTAAATTAGTATTGATTATAGAAGTGCAAATTACCTCACCCCTCTTAGATTGATTAAGATCACAGAAAAAGATAATGGTAAGTGTTGGAGGCGATGTGGTAAAACTGGTACACTAAGGCATTGTTGAAGTTGTGAAATGATGAGTTGGTTGATTTAGAAAACCAATTAGAGACTTGGACCTCTGAAGGAAGATGCTGTGTCTCCAGACAAAGAGATAACAAATGGAAATATGCATAGTAAAGTTTTACATATATGTGTATGAGTATATGTATCTATATATTGTATATTTATAGATATTTTTGTATATGTATGTACACACATATACACACACACACACATAACATACATATTTAATTGCAGCCATCCTTAGGGAGGGGTGAGGTAGGGAGAGAAAAAATAAAGTAAAATATGCACAATAAAGAACAAAAGAAAAACTACAAGGAAGAAAAGAAAAACTAGATAGCTTTGAAAATAATGTGTTTATTACATAGGGTATCTTGAAATGGAATTTTTTTAAATTGAATTCACTCTTATGTTCTGCTGTATACATGGACATGTATTTTTCTTCCCTTTAGCTTCTTTTATACTTATGTTTAAAACGAATTTTAAAATTTGAACAAATTCTACATTCTTACTATAAATCCTCCCTGGTCATAATGTATGATCTTTATGATATATTGCTATAATCTCCTTGCTAGTATTTTATTTAAAATTTTGGCATCAATATTCATTAGAGAAATTGGTCTGTAGTTTTCTTTGCTTTTGCTCTTCTTGGTTTAGGTATCAGCACCAGACTTGTGTGATAAAGGGAATTTCACAGGACTCAAAGTCTATTTTTCCAAAAAGTTTATATAGCATGGCTATTAAATGTCCTTTAAATGTTTGGCAAAATTGACTTGTGAATCCATCTGGTCTTAGGGTTCTTTTCCTTAGAGAGCTCATTGATGGTTTATTTAATTTCTTTTCCTAAAATAATACTATTTAAATAGTATTTAAATTCTATTTCTTTTTCTGTAAATCTAGGTAATTTATATTTTTCTAAATATGCATCTATTTCACTTAAATTGTTATATTTATTAGCATATAATTTGGCAAAATAACTCTTAATAATTGCTTTATATTCTCTTCATTAATGGTTAATTCACCCTTTTCATTTTTGATACTGGCAATTTTCTTTTTTTTTTTTAATCAAATTAACCAATGGTTTATCTATTAGTTTAATAAAACCAGTTTCAGGTTTTATTTAATAGCCCAATGGTTTTCTTATTTTCAATTATATTAATCTATCTTTAGATTTTCAGAATTTCTAAATTTAGTGTTTAATTAGAGGTATTTGCTATTCATTCATTTCAATCATGTCCAACTCCTTATAATCCCATTTGGGGTTTCCTTGGTACAGATACTGGAATGGTTTACTATTTCCTGCTCCATCTCATTTTGAAGATGAGGAAACTAAGGCAAGCAGGATTAAGTGACTTGCTCAGGGTCACAGCTAGTAAGTATCTGAGGTCAAATTTGAATTTAGGTCTTACTAGTGCTGTGTCTGACTCTGTGCCATCCACCTGGTGCTTCAGGAGATAGCACTGGCCCTGGAGTCAGAAAAATTTTTCCTCATGAATTCAAATCTAGTTTCAGGTACTTATTAGCTGTGTGATACTGTGCAAGTCACTTAACCCTCTTTGCCTTAGTTTCTTCATTAATAAAATAACCAGAGAAAAAAATGACAATCACTCTAGTGGCCTTGCCAAGAAAAATATAAATGGGGTCATAAAGGGGAATTTTTAATTAAATCTTTTTCTACTTTTTACTTGCATGAACCATATATTAATCTTCTCTATTTTGCTGATATAGGCATTGAGAAATATAAATTTTCCTCTAAATATTGTTTTGACTACATGCCATAAATTTTGGTATGTTATCTAATTATTGATTAAATTATCAGTGGTTGCTTCATTTTTTTTTGTTCATTTACTCATTCTTTAGTATTAGATTATTTAGTTTCTAATTAATCTTTGAACTATCTTTTCATGGCCTTTTAATAAGTAAATATATATGTATATATTTATGTATATTTGCATCATCATCTGGAAAGGATGCATTTAATATTTCTGCCTTTCTGAATTTTACTGTGAGGTATTAATGCTGTAACACATGGTCAATTTTTGTGTAGATGTTATGTGTAGGTATATTCCTTTTTCTTCTCATTCTTAACCAGACGTCTAACATATCCAACTTTTCTGAGATTTTATTCACCTCAACTTTCATGTTTATTTTGCATTTATATTTTTCTAGTAATGAAGAGGGGAAAGTTGAGGTCCCCTGCTAGTATAATTTTACTATTTCTTCCTATAACTCATTTCTTTAGAAATATGGATATATACTGTATGGTGTACATATATATTTAGTGTTGAAATTACTTTATTGTCTATGATATCTTTTTCCAAGATGTAATTTTCTCCCTTCTCTTCTTAAATAATATATATTTTTTTTGCTTTTGCTTTGTCTAAGATCATGATTACTGTGCTTGTTCTCTGTGTGTGTATGTGTGTGTGTGTGTGTGTGTATGTGTGTGCTTTTTGCATTAGATGAAACATATATTCTGCTTCAATCTTTTCCTTTTATTCTCTGCTGGCTTCTCTGTTTCTGTTTCTTGCAAACAACATATTGTAGGATTCTGCTTTTTAATCTATTCTGCTATATGCTTCTCTTTATTCTCTTCCTCTTCAAAACTATGATTACCAACAATGTAGTTCTCTCCATCTTTTCTCTCATTTATTCTTCTGTGTGTGTGTGTGTGCACCTCTCTCTCTCTCCATTATTCTCTCTCATTAAAAGTGTGTTTTGCTTCTGACCACCATCTCTTTCAATATGTTCTCATTTCTATCAGTCCTTTCTTCACATAGACCCTTCCCCGCCTACTTCCTTGGAGGTTGATAGATTTTCTATATCCAACGGAGTGCCTGTTATTTCCTCTTTGAGCCAATTCTAATGAGAGTAAAGTTCAGATGTTTTCTGCCATTCCCCATTTTCCTGCCATTTAAAAATCTCTTCTTTTAATGTTTCTTTTAAATGAGATAATTTCTCCCATTGAACCTCTGTCTTTTTCGTTTTCCCCGTGCATTCCTCTTTGTTATTTCTTATATGTTTTTTAATTCATCCCATCATAGTCAACTTACATCTGTGTTCTCTGTCTCCTTATAACTAAAAATGATAAAATTCATTCCTACATAGGAATGTAAACATTTTAAACTTAGTGAATATCTGATTTCTTTTTCATGTTTTTTATGCTTCTCTTAATTCTTGTATTTGAACGTCATATTTTCTATTCAGTTTAGTATTTTCAAGAATACTGTACTGTATTTCATTAAATAACCATTTTTTTTCTCCTGAAAGATTATACTTAGTTTGTTAGGCAGGTAATTTTTGTGGTAATCTTAGCTCTTTTGCTCTATGGAATATTGTATTCCAAGCCCTCCAATCCCTTAATGTAAAAGTTGCTAAGTCATGTGTTATCCTAACTGGCTCTATGACACTTGAAATTTTTTTTTTCTGGTTGTTTGAAATATTTTTTTCTTTGACCTGGGAGCTTAAAAATTTGCCTATAATATTACTGAGTTTTCTCATTTTGGGTTCTCTTTCAGGTGACCAGTGGATTCTTTCCATTTCTATTGAACTTTGTGATTCTAGAATGTCAGGGCAATTTTCCTTTATGATTTCTTGAAATAGGATATTTAGGCTATTTTTTTATGATGGCTTGTAGATTCAACAATTCTTAAAATGTCCCTCTTTTATGACTTTTAAAGGTCAGTTTTTCTGAGATATTTTACATTTCTATTTTTAAAATTCTTTTGACTTTGTTTTAGTGTTTCTTGACGTTTCACGGATTCATTAGCTGCCACTTTTCTAAATCTAGTTTTTAAGGAATTATTTTCTTTAATGAATTTTTGTAGTTCTTTTTTCTATTTGACCAATTCTGATTTTTAAGATGTTGATTTCTTTAGTATTTTTATGCCTCTTTTACCAAAGCTATAGTCATTTCATAATTTTCTTCCTGTGCTTTCATTTCTTTGATAATTTTCCTTAGATTATTGAACATCACTTTTTAGCTTTCTCAGAAATTCTTATTGTTCTTATGTTAAATTTATATTTTTGATTCTTTGCTTGTAGCTGTTTTGACCACACTATCTTCTGAGTTGCTCTTTCCTGACTATATAGTTATTTTAAATGACCACGTCCTTTTTCATTGTTTATTTAGTGTTTTACATGAGCCCTGTACTACAGGTATAGGAATGTGGAATGGGAAAAAAAATATAAATGCTGGAGATATTAGAGATGTAGAATCAACAGGAGTTGATTTCTTTAGATGTGCAATATGATTGAGAAGAGTAAAAGACAACACTATTTTTAAAATGAATCAGTTATTGAGGAGAAGATATTAAGTGGAGTATAAACATGTTGAGTCTTAGGCAGGTGAAAATGTCCAACAGGTAGTTATAAATATAGGTCTAGGCTTGGGATTGATAAAACCTGGATTATAGACCAAAGCCCCAAACCCCCTAGGAAAACTGGGTTTGGGAACTTAAATTGAT
>JAJPUD010000776.1:0-32436 GCA_023553655.1 Myrmecobius fasciatus | reverse complement strand
TGGTCTCTGTCAACTCTATAAAAAGCCCTATGTCCTTTTGTTCACTACCATGTGCTCTGGATGATAATCCAGTGTGGTCAGGTCGATTTAAATAAATTATCCAATTAAAAATTATTATTTCTCAACTAGTCTCTATATCTTGGCACAATAAGATAAATATTAGAGGTAAATATACCAAGGATATAAAATTCTGAGGTAATGTGAAAATATAAAGGTTAAAGAAATGGGTGGGAGAGAAAGAGAGAAAGAGGGGGGGAGAGAAGAAGAAGAAGGAGGAGGAGGAGAAGCAAGAGAAGGGGGAGGAAGGAGGAGGAGGGGGGAAGAGAGAAAGAGAGGGAGAGAGAAAGGGAGAGGGAGGCAGATAGAGACAGAGAAGCAGAATCCTCCCCAAAAGAGGAAGTTTTTAATATATTTTCATAATAGGTAGAAAAAAGTATATAGGCTAAAGGAGGAGATCATGGACCGTCAAAGCAGACTAGTAGCTATGAAAGGATATTTATATAGACACAGATACAGACACACACACACACACACACACACACACACACACACACACACCCCTACACCCCTACCTTTCTTGTCCCTCCTGACTCATTGCTTTAATACTGCTTCTAACTTGCTTTGCTATTACTTAACCTTTCTTCACTCATGGAACCTCCCTTGTCTTCTCCCCTCACTCTTTGCTTCCCAATCTGTCTGTCCATCCCTTCCCCTTTATTTCTTTATAGATTTTTGGAGGGTGCTATATCTTCATGGTATAGATGTAGTGTTGCCTATTTAACACATTACCAATATGAATAGGTTTTGCCTCTGTGTCTATTTTTCCTCTGCACCCACATTTGTAGAATTATTATTTTTGCTTTAACTCTGCTCCACTCTTTCTTTTGAGCTGCCCTATTGTGGATGACAATCTTAAACATGGTATTCATTTCCCATTTATAAAAAACAAAAACAATTTGTGTTGAGTTCCTTGTAACTGATCTTTGATATTGGTTGTTATATATTAAACTTTATATTAAGTTTGGATATGGTTGATGGAAAGTCCTGAAAATCTGCAAATTCATTGAATTTCCATTTTTCTTGTTCAATATTACAGATAATTTTGTTGGATATGATATTTTTGGACACAGGCCTAGTTCTTTTGATTGTCAGTAGATACAATTTCACTACCTGTGCTCTTTTATTGTGGCTGCTGGCACAATTCTAATTGTAGTCCCAGTATATTTGAATTGTTTTTTTTTCCTTGTTTCTTGCAAATTTTTTCTCTTTAATCTGGGGGTTTTGAAATTTGGCAATACAGTTCTTAGGTGTTTTCCATAAAGGATCTCATTGAGGTGGGGATTGGTGGATTTTTTTTTCTATTTCTACTTTCCCCTGATCTTCTTCCACCCCTGGACAATTTTCTTGGATTATTTCTTGCATTATTACATTAAGGTCCTTTTTTGATCACAATTTTCAGGCAGTCCAATTATTCTTATATTTCTCTTCTTGATCTGTTCTCTAAATCTGTTGTTTTTCTTAAGATGTTTCACATTCTGTTCTAGTATTTCATTTGTTAGTCTATTTTGTTATTTCTTGATCTCTCATAGCTTTATAGGTTTCTCCTTGTCCAATTCTAATTTTCACAGAGTTATTTTCATCTTTGAGACTCTAGTTGGTTAATTTTTTATTCATAATCTTCTTGTTTTTCTTTAATGGTTTTTCTTTTTCTTTTTTAGTTTTTCCTCAAGGTGTCTAATTAATTTTTTTTGAGTTCTGTGAATTACATTTTAAATTGTAAAGATGGAGTTTTATTCAAATAAGTAATTCCATTCCACCTCATTTAAAGTTGTTGATGAGATGCTCTGATATCTTAATAAGATGAAAAGAGATCTCAACCAATGAAATACATTAGCTGTGAAAAGCCATTGGGGAAATTTGCATATTCAAATTGGCTGAGGAGTATCCTTCCACTGCTTCCATGAAGTTAGGCTAGTGGGTTGTTGAGTGTCTTTGTCACATCTTCTGACCACTATATGAGCTTCTGTCTTGTGTGAGTTCTTCATAATATAGTCTTTTAGGCAAACATGCATTTGACATTCAAACAAGATGGCCTGCACATTAGAATTGCATTCTTCACCTTAGAATTTCAGTGCTTGGCAATTCAGTTCTTTCCAGGTGATGTTCAGAATGTTCCTATGAAAATTCAGGTGGAAGCAGTTCAGTTTCCTGGTATGGCATTGACCAAGTTTCACAAGTCTATAATGATGAGGTCAATACAATGTCTCTGTAGACTTTCAGTTTGGTAGGCAGTCTAATACCTTTTCTCTCCCATACTTTCCTTCAATGCCTCCTAAACTCTGAACCCAAACTGGCAAAAAGTGTGTCAACTAGATCATCTGTATGTATATCCCTGGAAAGTATACTGCCACAGTGAGTGAATTTGTCCACTGCATTGAAAAATTCTCTATTTGCTGTAACTTATGATTTCACCTAAGGATGGTTTGGTGCTGGCTGATGAAGAATCTGTTTTCTTTGTGTTAATTATTAAACCAATAGTACAATCAATAGAGAATCATTCTATTCTAAGTTGGATCTCAGTATCAGAAGCTGCATTGAGTGCATAATCATTTACAAATAAAAATTGTAAATCAACTTTCCTTCCATTTTAGTTCTGGTTTGTAGTCTTTTCAAGTTAAATAATTTACAACCAATACAGTATCAAGCCTGATGCCGTTTTCATTCTTCTTAAATGCCTTAAAGGCATTAGACAAAATCACTGAAAACATCATGCTAAAAAGCATAGAATCAAGCATATAGCTCTACTACTTCACTCCATTGGTGACTGGGAAAGCTTGAAAGCATCATTCATTATTCAGAACCTATGCAAATATGCCATCATGTAACTGTCTCATAACTGTTGAATTTTTTTGAGCAATCAAATTTTGTCATAATTTTCCATAAACCTACACAACTGATAGTATCAAAGGTTTTAACAAATATTGTGAACATAACTTTGTTCTGCAATAAACACCACATCAAACATTCCTTGGCTTTTTCTAAAGCCACACTGGTTCTCAAGTAGATTTCCATCTTCCAGATGAAACCTCAGTCTATTGAGAACACTGGCAAGAATTTTGCTAGCAATTACTGAGAAAGCTTCCCCCTTTTCCCTCTCTCACCCTGTGATTGTCACAGGAAAAATTATTTTCTTTCCCTTTATAGGTGGATAATGTAAGTATCCTTGAACTCCTGGGAAATAACTTTGTCTTGCCTTATAACCTGGAAGATTTTAGATAACTATTTTTAAGAGCAGTAGACCCCCTGCTTTATAAACTCGGGAAATCAAATGAGCACTTTACCACAAGTGGCAAAAACCTATTTTTCAGTTGGAAGTTTGACTAGAGAGGATTTGACTTCAATCTGAGATATAGTCAATGGCGTCAGCATTGGTTGATGATGTCCTCTTGAGAACCCTTTGGAAGTGTTCACCCCATCTCTCTAGAACCATGCCCTTATCACTAATCAACATGGCACTAAGTAGTTGAGGTGTACCATAACTCTTTGATTCATAAATAGCTTTCAGAGCATCATGAAAATGCTTTGAATTGTTATTATCAATATAAAATTAAATTTTGTCTACCTTGTTATTTAATCCAAGAATGCTTTATCTCTCTTAAATTTCTCTTAAACTTTGCTTTTGAAGGAGTTGAACTCTGCTTTCTTAAAGACAGATGAAATATCCTGCTAATAATCCTGCTAGTTTAATTCTCATTTTTCATTTAGCATTCAAAATTTTTCCATTATTTTCATCAAACCAAAGTTAATGTTTGTGAGTGTTATGAATAAGATAAGTAAATGCAGTGCTGTACACCAAATCTCTGAAAACTACCCACTCCTTTTCTGTAATATATATTGATCCAGCTTTCCCTCCAAGTCAGCAACAAATTTTGCAAACACTGAGAAGCACCTGAGAACTTCTAGTACTTGTCTTGCCTTGAGGCTCCTGCTTTTATTGAATGCAGATATTTAGCTTGGAAAGGATAAATGTGTGATTGGTCCAGAACTCTGCACCACTTATCAATGCTCTCACATTCTGCCTGTCTCTTCTTACAATGATATAGTCTATTAAATGCCAATGTTTGCTGCGAGGATACATATATGAAGTTTTATTGCTTTTAGTTAAATGGAAGACAATGTTGTTGAGATCATGGGTCACATAAATTTTCAGTAGTAAGTGACTATTGCTGTTCCTCTTTCTGATTCTGTCCTTCCCATGGATTCTGTCATGTCTGATAGTTTGTGCTTATTCTGGAATTAAAGTCACCCAGATTTACAAATTTGTCCTCCTTTGGCATGTTGACGAGAGTCTTGATTAGTTTTAATTGTGAAGCCTGTTCGAGCTTCATGGCGTTTCCCATCTTTGTAGCCATTCCACATCTACCTCTGACTTTGGTAAGCTGGCTTTCATTTGTCAGTCTTTTTTCACTGGGGGGCTGCTGAATTCTCTTGCAACAAGAATGGTCTAATAGTAGAGAGCACAGTCCTGAAAATCTAGAGAGAAGAAAGTAGTAAAAAAGCAGAGGATGATCAACAATGACAAAGATTTCAGAGAGATTAAGGAGAATAAGAGTTGAATAAAGGTCATTGGATTTGTTAAGAGATAAGTTATAAGTAAGTTTGGAAAGAGTAGTTTTGGTGGAACGTTGAGCTTGGAAACCAGATTGTAAGACACTAAGAAGAAAGTAAGAGACAACTCTTTCAGGGAATTTAGCCACAAAGAGCAGAATAAGACAATAGAGGGAATGGAAGGGGAAAGTGAGAGTTTTTTTTTTTTAGAAAAAGAATTATGAATATGCATATAGACAGTTGAGAACCCATAGACAGGGATGGATTGAATATAAATCAGAGTAGAGATGGCAGAGGAGATAATCTCATGGAAGAGATGGAATAGAATGGGATTGCCTATGTTGGTAGAGGGATTAGTATTGATAAGGCCATTTTTTTGGGTGCCATGGGCTGAAGGAACAGATAGGAATAGAAGGCATCTGAGTGATATGGGATGAGGAAGAGGGAAGAAGAGGGAGATTGTGGTAAATGTCAAGCTTCTCTGCTGAGAGGAGAGGGAGAGAGGAGCTATGGCAGGGTGTGAAGAGACTGGAAAGAGCTCCCACATAGAGTGGGATAGTGAGGTGATAAAGGGAGTATAGAAGTGTTGCCTAGCAGGAGTGAGGGCTCAGTTAGGTTAGGGAGCATAACTGCAGTGAACTCAAAATGGTTGTTTTTTTTTCCACCTTTGTTCAGCTGTTCATGTATAAATAACTGAAAGCAGTGTGGATAGTGAAAATAATCTAAGGGTTAAGGCTTGACAAGGCACAGTTGGTGATATAATAAGTAGGCAAGGGACAAATGAGAACAATTGCATATGAAATAATTTATATAGTTTACTTTAAAATTGTATATATTAAATTTAACAAAGCAGTAACAAAATTCTGTTTGTTTTTGTTTAATTTTGCACTTCTCTTTGCTTTTTTTGTCTGTATTTTAAAGTGTTTTGATGCTTTTCCCCTCTTTTTACATCTCTATCAATTCAGTTAATAAGTGTCTAACTGCTTATAATGTATTATCACTACCCAATAACTCACCTGCCTCTCACAATTCAAACAGAAGCCCTATCATATAACATATAATATATGTGTAATCAAAAAGGACCCATTAGCCGGGTCAGAAAATTTATGTCTCATTCTTCTTGTTTGGAGCATGTTGTATCTTCAGTGTTTTTAAGTCATCATATTGGTCATTGAATTTATTTTAGTTCTGTAATTTTTTATTTTATTTAATTATGTTCATCATGTAATTTTTTTCTGATTATATTAATTCTACATATACCAAAAACATGAATTTTCTAGAGTTTCCTAAATTATTAACATTTGTTATTTATTAATATTCTATTATATTTATTATTCCAAAGCCTCCATTTTTAAATTGCTGGACACCTACCTACTTTGTTTCTTATAAGAAAAATATGCTGCTGTAAGTCTTTCTATCATGGGTATTTCCACTGGGCCTTTGACCTCTTTGGGTTATATATCCAGTAGAGGAATCCCTGTGTCAAAAGATGTGTACAGTTTAATGATCTTCTGGGTATATTATTAAAGTTTTCTAGAGAACAGTAATTATTTATTTTATCAATAGTGCTAATATTGGAGTGGTTGTCTTTCTAAAAACTCCAATAATTACCTTCTTCATATTTTGTTGTCTTTTTATTTGTTATAGATATGAGATGGGAAGTCATAGCTATTTTAATTTAGATTTATAAAATCTAATTATACATATATATGTATATATGTGTGTGTATATATATATCTGAAGAAGTTTGGGGTTAAGTGACTTGCCCAGGGTCACACAACTAGAAAGTGTTAAGTGTCTGAGTCCAGATTTGAACTCAGGTTCTCCTGACTTCAGGGCTGGTGCTCTATTCACTGTACCACCACTGCATCACCATTTTGAAACCTTCATTTAATTAAGAATTTTATTCTTAGTCATATTTGTGAAAGGTATTTCCCTTCTCTGGTTTTTAAAAATAATATGAACTTTTATATTTTTTCATGTATTCATATGTTGCTTATTGCGATATATGGTATAATTGCTTATTTGTACCTAACTTCTGTCAGGATATTTTTCTGTTTTCCCCAGTTCTCCACAGTTTTCCACAGTTTTTGTCAAATGGAGAGTTCTCACGCCAGTGGTTGGAATTTTGGGGTTAATTAAAAAAAACTGTTACTATGTTCAACTGCTGTATTTGTTGACCTAATCTATTTCATTGATTAACTTCTATTTCAAAAGAGTACTAAATACTTTTGATGGTTATTACTTTATATTATTACTTTATCTGATATTATAGTATTCATCTCATACTAATGATACTTTCAGTTCTAATTTTTCCATTATTTATCCTGAGATTATAGACTTTGTTTTTCCAGACAAATGTTCTTATTTTGTCTAGTTCTATAAAGTATCCATGTGGCTGTTTGTTTGGCATAGCAGTAATATTTGTGAACTACTTCAGATACAGTAACTGAATCACTAAAAATAACTCTATCCAATTATGTATGCTTCTTTTATTTCTGTGGAATGTTTTGTGGTTGTGTTTATACAAGTCCTGAGTTTGTATTGGTAAGTTAAGCCCAAATATTTTATTTAATTTGTGGTTACTTTGAATGTGTTTTTTTGGGGGAAAAGGGGGAGCAAGGTAATTGGGGTTCTGTGATTTGTCCAGGATCACACAGATAGTAAAGTGCCAGATATCTGGCTTTGAATTCAGGTCCTCCTGACTTCAGTCGGTGTTCTATCCACTATACCAACTAGCTGCTCATAAATGTTGTTTTTTTTTTTTTTAAGTTTAGATTTTTAATTCATAGTACCCTCATGTATTCCATGACTTGTAGTCATACTGATGTTAATGAGATGCATCTTTCTTTCATGAAGGAGCTTGGGGTCATTAAAAAGAACGATGAAAATCACTGAAGTTTTGTCTCATTCAACTCTAGACAAATACTTTGTCCTTCTGCAGTTTCTTTCTAATGTAGACAAACTGAGTTCATACTCAATGAGTGAACAATTTAACAGAAAGTCATACGTTAGACAATAATGTTCTTTATCTACTTTTTCTCTTTGTAGATAAAATTCTTCTGAGTAATGATCAATCTCATATCCAAGGGTTTAACATAATCAGTATAATGTCATCCACTAAAAGATTAATGGTATAGTTAATACAGAATCAAGAAATTTTGGCGTTGGGAATTCAGTGATGTCATAGTATAAATCATACTCTTGCTTCGCTGCCAACTGGCTCTGTCTACAACATCTCCAAAAAATGATTGTGTCCCCTGTGGGGAACACACTACAATCCATTCTATTTTTAGAGAACTCAAATCCTTAGATATTTTTCTGGATATCAGGCCTAATTTTGCCTCCTTGCAACTTTCTAACCATCCCTCCTAGTTCTTTTTAGGGTCAAAAAAAAAAAACCCCAGCTCTAATCAAAATTCACATGACAGTACATCAGATATTTACACATCTACCACGTAGTCTCTGAGACTTTCCTTTTCCAAAGAGAACAAAAAAAGTGTTTTTTTAAACTTATTTAATCCTCCTCAAATGTTTGTAGGGACTATTTGTATCCAAACTGTGGCAGAGCATTCTGAGCTCATTCTGATCTGATGAGTCACAGTCAGACACACTCGACTCTTATGTAGCAATGTCATTTTGGTCCTCTTCAAAAACAAAGGACAACAAGCAACTAACTTATCTTATTCGGGGCTTAAATTTACAAAAGGAACATTTTTAAAAATACAACAGAACACAAAATGCAAACTGAGTATGAAACAAAGCATCTTCATGCAACTTGTTTTTATTTTTTAAAATTTACAATAAATTCTGTGCTTCTTATCTGCTTCTTAAAACTTATTCAAATAACATTTTTCTTTTTGGTATCATTTTTGCTAACTTTCCTTTACTCTCTGCTATCCTGTTTGTGCCCCTAATTAAAAACTGAGAGAAGGAAAACAAAACTTGAAATCAATAGGAATATGTTAAGCAAAATGGATCTACACAGTGACCTTCTCTAAAAATATGTCTCTGTACCTTGATTCTATCACCTCTATGTAAGGATGTCCATAAACATATTTTGTTATAGGACTTCATAGGACTTCATTTTGCCTTTTGGTTCTACTACATATGATCAGTTTTTACTTATGATTTCTTGAAATATAATTTCTAGGCTTTCTTAAAAATCAGTTGCCATAGAGACCAATTATTCTTTTTTTATTTTGAACTTAGGTTCTCCTGACATCAGGGCTGGTGCTCTATCTACAATTATTCTTAATTTATCTCTTACTAACTTATTTTCTGTATCAATAGTTCTTGATATTTTCAATTTTTTGTTATTAATTCTTGCTATCTCATGTACTCATTCATTTATTTAGTTTAATGTAATTTTCAAGGAGTCCATTACTTGATTAAAGTTTACCTCTTCTAAGATTTTGTTCTTTTTTATTGGCACTTGCTTTATAGCTTCTAGGTATTTATATAATTCTTGTGGAAATCTAGAGACAGTCAAGTATCGGCTTGCATTTGTTTTGGGATTAATTCTTTTTGAGGGGAGTTATGTGATCATATTTGGCTTTCGTGAAGGTATGTCCTCTTTATGCCTTTGAACCTAGAATTTTGAGGCAATAAGTATCTCATACTTCTTTGTTCACTTTGGGAAATCTGCCAACTTAGTGGTCTTCATTGGTATTGGTCTTTCTGTCATGCCCCTTTCCAATTGACCATGGTCTTCAGACTGACTTTCAAAATTTATGTGTTTTTTTTTAAGATGATTAAATATGCATTTTTCCTCAGTTGCCACCTTTCCACTGGGAAAAAAATGAAAACGATCATTTTAATAAATGTATGTATAGTCAAGCAAAACAAATTTTCATATTGAACATGTCAAAAATGTGTCTCATTCTCTGTATTTGCATAGCTGGGAAGCACATTGTAGAAAATGCCAGGCCTGGAGTCAGTAGGATCTGAGTTCAAATCCAACCTTAGACATTCAACAGCTGTAAGAACTTTGGCAAGTCAACTACTCCTGTTTGCTTCAGTTTCTTTATCTGAAAAATGAACTGGAATGGCTAACCTCTCTAGGATTTTTGTTAAGAAAATCCCAAATAGAATCACAAGTCAGGTATAACTGAAAAATAACTGAGCAAAATCTATATATTTAGTCCATTCTCTATCAGGACTTTATCAGTTGTGCCCTGGAATCATGGCTGATGATAATTAAGATCAGAAATCTTATGTTTTTCAAAATTATTACATTTTACAAGATTATTTTTTTTACAATACTAAATATTCTGATTCTGGAGGACTTTTGTACAGTTATTGAGTTGGAAGAAGTCATTTCTACAGTGAAACTACAGTTTCTCATTTAATTTCTTGATAATTATTTCATTTGGTGTGAATTTCAAGTTTTTTAATGACTTAGATATAGGGATGCTAAGGGCAGAGAGGGGCTTTCTTCCTTTAAGGCAGTCCCCTTGACCAGTTATTTGAAAATGTGGTTATTAGAAAAGAGTTTAATAATCACCTCTCTGGGACAACTTTCCAAACTTTCTCATTTTCTTTATGCACTTGTTTCAAACAAATTGAATATTTATTTATTTATTTATTTTTTGCTGAAGCAGTTGGGGTTAAGTGACTTGCCCAGGGTCACACAGCTAGGAAGTGTTAAGTGTCTGAATTCAGATTAGAACTCAGGTCCTCCTGACTATAGGGCTGATACTCTATCCACTGCACCACCTAGTTGCCCCCAGATTAAATATTTAAAACTATTATCATAGTATTAGTATAGCTTTCATTTGAGCATTGTCCAATAATAAGCTTGAAAAAATGGTATCATAAAGTAGAATCTATTCTATTGAGAAAAGTAGTAAACCTTGTTTTATTTTCATAAAACTCCAATCCCTTCATATATATAGAAAAAGGAGGATATGAATGGGTTTGTAATTTATTAATTTCACAAAATATGAATGTCCTTATTTTGTCTTTCAGGTTTCTCTTATTGAACCAGGAAACTATTGCCCTGCCACTAATATTTTGAAAATACAGAGTGTGGAAAAATACTGGAATAAATTTGATGAAGAAACTAAAGCAAGCTATAGTAAAGAATACATACAATTATTTTTTAACCGTGTGAATAGAATATTAGAAAATGGAAAGCATGACTCAAAAGAAGTTATTGATGCTATAATTGATGCTTTACTGAGTCAACAGCCAAAATCAAGATATTTGGTTGCTACTTTTAAGGAAAAATGTTTAGTTTATATTTTTTACTATTTACCATCATTCCTAAAGGATATGTTACTTTCCTTCAAATAATTCTTTAAGGAGCCTGAAAAAATAAATTTTAAAGATATTATGGCAAGTCTATGGGTTCACTTATCAAAAACAGAAAAACATCCCCCAAAGTCATATTGAACAGAATTTTAAGAGCTAAGATACCTGAAAATATGATTTTAAATTATTAAAGCCAGTAAAATTAAAATATAATTTAGAGCTGAAATGTCAATTTTGTACAACTTTTTGGAAACATCAGCATATGATCACATCTTTAAAATAAATGAATTTTGAATATACTAAACAATTATCTGATCCTTTTTAATCTAGGCTAAGCATGCCAATTAACTTCAGTCAATGTATGATATAGAGTATTACCTCCACCATTTTAATGGTTGTTCCTCTCTAAACTTTGTCTACCTTATCAATATTCCTCCTATAACATGATTCTTAGAACTGAATATAGGACTTATGGGATAGAATATAGTGGGGCATTATCATCTGGAATGCTGATGGAAGGTATGCTTTTCTTAAGTGTGGCCAAAGATTGCAGTAGCATTCAGAGCCTCTATATGGAGCTGGTAGTCCACTAAAATTCTTTTATATTTTCTATGCAACTGCTAACTCTATACTTCCCTCCCCCAGTTCAATCTAGGACTTTTAAAATTGGTTTGTTGAACTTAAGTACAAGATTTAACATTTTTATTCCTGTTGAATTATTCAGCACAGTTTTCTAGACGCTTAACAGTGATATGATCAGAGATTTAAAGCTAAAAAGGACCTTATAATCCTTCTAGTCCATCCCCATTAATAGATGAGGAAACTGAGTCTGAAAGAGGTTGTGACATTCATTTTAACATGAGCTTATTAGGAGTTTGTTTTTTTGTTTAGTTTGTGTTGTTGTTGTTGTTGTTGTTGTTGTTGTTGTTGTTATGACCACAGTGTAGACCAGGAATTCTTAATTTTTTTTGTACTTTGGACTCCTTTGACAGTCTTGTGAAGCCACATTTATTTACAAATATTTGGAAATGCTCATTTTTTTAGTTAGAGCAGGAGGTTTTTTTTTTTTAAGGTTTTTATTTGCAAAGCATATGCATGGGTAATTTTTCAACACTGATCCTTGCAAAGTCTTCTGTTCCAAATTTTTTTCCCTCTTTTCCCCCACGACTCCCTCCCCTAGATGGCAGGTAGTCCAGTACATATTAACTATCTTAAGATATATGACAAATCCAATATATGTATACACATTTATACAGTTATCTTGCTGTACAGGAAAAATCTAATCTATAAGAAAAAAAAACCTGAGAAGGAAAACAAAATGCAAGCAAACATCAACAGAAAGCATGAAAATGCTATGCTGAGGTCCCACAGGCCTCTCTCTGAGTGTAGATGGCTTTCTTCATTACTGTACAGTTGGAACTGGTTTGAAACATTAGAGCAGGAATTTTTTTCCCCCTTTTTTTTAAATTAAAGCTTTTTATTTGCAAAACATATGTATGGGTAATTCTTCAACATTGACCCTTACAAAGCTTTCTGTTAAAATTTTCCCCCGTAGTCCCCACCCCTCCCCTAGATGGCAGGAAGTCCACTATATGTTAATTATGTTAAAATACTTGACAAATAGAATATATGTATACATATTTCCACACTTATCTTGCTGTGCAAGAAAAATCCTATCTACAAGAAAAAAAAAATGAGAAAGGAAACACAATGCAAGTAAACATCAATAGAGAGCATGGGAATGATATGTTGTGGTCCACATTTCATATCCCTCTCTCTGGGTGTATATGGCTTTCTTCACTGAACAGTTGGAACTGGTTTGAAACATTTCATTGTTGAAGAGAGCCATGATCATCATATAGTCTTGTTGTTGCCATGTATAATGATCTCTTGGTTCTGCTCATTTCACTCATCAGTCCATGCAAGTCTCTCCAGGCCTCTCTGAAACCATCCTGCTGATCGTTTCTTACTGAACAATAATATTCCATAACATTCATGTACCATAATTTATTCAGCCATTCTCAATTGATGGGCATCCATTCAGTTTCCAGTTTCTAGCCACTACAAAAAGGGCTGCCACAACATTCTTGCACATGTGGGTCCCTTTCCTTCCTCTAAGATCTCTTTGGGATATAAGCCCAATAGAAACACTGCTGGGTCAAAGGGTATGCAGTTTGATAACTTTTTGAGCATAGTTCCAAATTAGAGCAGGAGTTCTTAACCTGCAGACTGTGAACTTGGTTTTGTGTGTGTGTGTTTGGTAATGTTTTATTTTTTCCCAGTTATATGTAAAAACAATTTTTAACATTCATTTTTAAAAATTTTCAAAGTTCTCTTGCTCCCTTCTCCTCTCCCTGATATGGTAAGCAATTTGATGTGGGTTATACATATGTAATTATGCAAAATATATTGCAACTTATTTTCAAAATATATTTTGAAATCTTATTTTAATATAATTGGTTTTCTTTCTAATCTTAGGTATTTTATTTTATGTATTTAAAAATGTTATTCTGAGAGGGGATCTACAGGTTTCAACATTACACTGTTAAAAGCATCCTAGAAAAGGTTAAGAATCTGAGTTAATTATTAATGAATATGGAGATGCAATTTCTATTTTCCCATCGAAGTTCATGGGCCTGAAATTTATTCATAGACACCCTTAGAGGTCCCCTGAGCCTATTCCCCCCCTAGAGGAACCTCTGCTTAAACTTAAGTGTGAGAAATTTCTGTGTGTGAACATGTCCTTCATAGCTCTCCTTTAGCTTATATCTTTAGAGAGGCAATGTGTACTGAAATCACAAAAGAAGCTAGGTGGTACCATAAATAGAGTGCTGGGCCAGGAGTCAGGGAGATCTGAATTCAAATCCAGTCTCAGATACAAGCTGTGTGACCCTGGGCAAGTCAATAAAGTTGTTTATGGTAATTTCCTCAACTATAAAATGGGGACAATAATAGGATTGTTGTGATGATCACAAGATAATATTTATAAGGAGTTTAACACAGTACCTGGTACATAGTATATAAATAAATGCTAGCTATTTATTTTGGGTTTTTTTTTGTTATTTTTGTTTTTTGTTATTATGTTTTTATCTGCAAGAAAATTCCATAGTCGGTTTTCTGCTTTAGATATAGAATTTCCAGCAGTTAGATGGAAGATGAATTGTTTACTTGCAATACACACACAACACACATACACACACAATTAAGTCAAGGGAATAGCAGTCCTGACTGGTGATGGTTCTGGGTTCTGGGTTCAGTAATTGAAAAGTCATAATAGGTATCTAGTAGAAGAGATGGAGGTCCAAATGAATCTCTTCAGCTGTCTTCTTCAGAAATTCCTGCAGAATTGCAAAGCCTGGACTGGTTGATAGATAGATCTATCCCTTTTGAATCAGAGCTCCCAGAAGCAGGTTCAATGTCAAATTAGATGGTCTACTGGGAAGTAATTTCTTGATCCTTAATTGGTTTGAAAACATCTTTTTAAGTCTTGGTGCTCACTCAGGAGGCATTTCTAGCTTGTGATTGAGCAAGAAGGCTTTAGTAGAGGGGAATATGCATCTCTTCCAGTCAATATAGAGGGCAATATGCTCCTTTATTATGCAATACTGGGCAATAGAGTGCATTCCCAAGCAGTGAACCCTGAAAACAACTGGAAAAATGGATAAGCAGGTGGTAATTAAACCATGTCACAATGCCTTCTCACTTGGGTCCTAAGGGTCTCCTAGGTCATAGATCTGGACTTAAGTATGTGCCTAGTTAATGTTTCCACAGTTACTGAGTTGGTGAGGGAAGGGGGTGGTGGGTGGCGGGTGGGTTCCAAGGGAACTTGTTCTTGTTGGACAAGGATTGAGTTCATAAAGTTTTTACTTCAGGGTCAGGAAAAATGGGTTGCTGAGAGAACTACAGAATTTACCTGCAGGCCACAAGTAGGGGCCCAGATCCCAAATTGCATGCCATCTTCCCCATAGACCCACTCCTTTCTGGCACTTTTACTAGCAAGCAGATCGAGCAAAAGACTATTGGAAGGATTGCTACAACTTCATCTGTGATTAAAGGTGGGACTATATTTGAACTATTATTATCTCCATTTTATAGAGGACAAAAACTGAAGCATGGGTTAACTTACTTGCCTAAAGTCACCTGGCTAATTAAGTGTCTGAAGATGGATTTAAATTCTGGTTAACTCACTCACTTTGAAATAGCTCCTTATCCGAAACTACTTTTTAATTTCAATATTTCAATTAAGAATGTTTTGTGCTTTGGGGAAATTTTTTTCACATTTAATATTAAAATGAAATCATCTGCCATTTATTTTAGCCACTTTACAATAGGAAATAAAAGGGGAATTTTTTCATCCCAAGCAACATCCTAAGGATTAAGAATGATGAAAAAAGTCAAATATAAATACTTCATTAGGCTAAGCAATTCTCTTTCAAAGAGTACCAAGTGTTTTCACAAAAAGTTGACATTTGCATACTATTGTGAATTTTGCAAATATTTTACATAGTTATGGGATTTGGTTTTTACAACCCAGAGATGAAGACTATTACAAATACCTCCTGGTCTTGCCAAGAAAATTATAGTTTAGGGAGTTGTGACTTATTTCAGGTTATATAGCTAATAATGTTTGAAGGAAGAATTGGAAGTTCAAGCCCAGCAATTTGTCCACTATTTCCTAAAATGACTCATAATAGCAGCTTTATTTTTATGTCAATTAGTCACTGACCAAGATACCACTTCACCCCCTACAAAAGTTAGTTTTTAATCTACCTTCCTCAAAGTCTCCCACTTGTCCTACACCCTGGCGTCAAAGTATTTTTTTCTTAAATTCAGATCTGACCATGAGAATGCCCTACCCAACTTTAGTAGGATAAAATATCTCTGTTTGTTTTTTAAAACTCTTCACAACCTACCTTCAAACTATCTTCCCAACCTCAGTTGCTATTTCTTCTCCTTCTGAATTATGTGAAACCGACTTTCAGGATAATTCTCATGAAGAATACTTTATCCCCAGCTACCTTTTCTTTGCACTGATCTTTCGCATTTCTATATATCACATATAATCTGTTTTTAAGATAAACTCTGAACTGAATATCCTTTCCCAATCTCCCAACTGTTAGTGCCCTCTCTTCCAAATTACTCTGTATACTTTGTATATGTGTATACATGTTCTCTTCCAAATTATGCTTGTGAATATATCAAATAATCTTGTGTTTCATTATAATATGAACTCACTGTGGGTGGAAATTATATCATTCTTTTTATTTATATCCTGTGTTTAGTACAATGCTTGGCAAACAATGCTTAATAAACACTTGTAGGTATACACCCTCCAAAACAAAGGTATCCAAAGGATAGGAAATACCATGCAGATGCGGTTCCAGAATCGAAGTAGTAGCCCAATCTTCTCCCATGCAGATAAGCCGCTTGCAAGCTTGTGCTCTTGAAAATGGGTAATAGCAGGAGGGTGCTGGCCAGCAAATAGCACGCTTCCCTCCCCCCAGGTAGTGAGTGGCTTAGTCTGAATATTTGGCTCGTAGCAGATGGGCACTGGTTTGCCAAGGGAGAGGCTCTGACTACAGAGTAGAGACTACAGAGTGAGGCGGCCATGGGATTATAAATCTAGAGTTTAAAGGGATTTAGAGGTGTTTAGCCCACATTCTCAATGAACTGATGAAGAAACAGATTTAGTGACTGCTCTCAGCCCCAAGCAAAAAGAAATAACAGAAGCAGAATTCGAACCAACCCACCCTTCTGACTATAAACTCAAAGCTTTGCAGCTTTGGAGCAGGGAGTAGGAAAAGGGGATAAGAGATGGTGGCAGCATCATTATGAAGTAGTGGCCCGGGAGCCTTCTAGAACACCCATACGCTCCGCCCAGTAAGGCTGTCAACCCATGCCAGCCAAAGCAGGCCGAGCCCGCATTTCTCTTTTCCTAGAGTGGGCGGGGACAGGGTGGTCCCTACGCGCATGCGCAACGCAACTCCGCACCCGAGTTCGCATTCCACATGGAGGAGGGGCGTCTTAGGGGAGTGAGTGGTTGGTTGCATGCCTTTGAGGTTGGACATGCTTGGCTCTGTGGCCGTGCACCCTAGGTTTGGTTGCTATGGTAGCTAAAGGCGTGGCCAAGGCGAACAATTGTCCGCTGTCCCCCGTTCCCATCCCCACCCCCTTCCTCCAACCGACCCCCTTTTCCTTGGCTCAAAGAAACCGGCCTTCAGAGGATAGAGCCCTGTTTTCTTACCCACACAGTGCAAACCTCCAGTCCTGCTATCGGTAGCATCATTAGCAACGAGGTGCTCAGCCCTGCTTCAAAGACTAAAGCTGGTGCTGGTAGAATTAACCGGGAGGGAGGGAATGGGGACAGTCACCTGAGAGGGTAAGGCAGTCCTGCTGGCCGCTGTCCCTAGAGCACTGCGCTTTCTGTTCTAGAGCTAGACAGAGCTGCAGAGGTAAGTGACACACCACTTTTCCGTTGCTCCATTACAAAAAGCCTTTCTTTTGAGATCATTATTCACTTTTCCTCTACTCCCTTACGCAGTCTTTTTGGTTTGTTTTAAATCCAGATTTCATCCTTAAGACTAAAAACTTCAGGTTGGGGGAGAGGGAATTTAAAGGATCTTGCTACACTGGGGCTCCGTAAAATAAGATTGCAAAGGGAGTTTAAGGAATCTTGCTACACTGGGCCCTCAAAATGAGACTGCATAGAACATTCATTCCTCAACTTCTTTTTTGAGGATGAGAGGAGAGGTTAGTGGAAAAATACTTGATCAATGTAGAGTTATAGGACATTCTGTTGTAGGGCAAATCCTAGGGTAGCCTCGCCCATCCAAAGAGCTTTGTCTCCTCACCCTTAAGCATTGTTCAGACTGGAGACAGAACTCTATACAATTTTAGTGGTATTCAAAAAGGTGAACATAAAACATTGCAGTGAGTGTTAGCATTTAGAGCATGACAATAGCTCTGATCTCTGTGGTAAATTTAACTTCACATCTTCCACTTAGCACAGATCTTATTCCTCTATCTGGTGTTGGTAATTCTGGTTTTTTGAAGGCTATGCAAACTTTGCATTAAGCCCTGGAGGAAGAGGGAGTAGGGAGTGGGGTGTGGTGTGTGTGTGTGTGTGTGTGTGTGTGTGTGTGTGTTTGTTTGGGGGGTGCTACCTAACTGGAAACATGTTGAATATGAGCTTAGTGATTGAGTATATAATTGTCATCTGAACATCCAACCCTTAAAGTCTAGAGAAGCCAATCATCAAATTGGCTCTAGGATCATGTGTTTTTTTGTCCACAGAAACCTTTATTGTGATTGCTTCAATGAAGTTTTTATCAGTGGTACACATGCCTATACCTATGCAATCTGTGTTTTAATTCACAACTCCTCTGGGAAAAGAGATTAAGGAAATAAGTAGTATCCCAGTTTTACAGATGAAAAAACTTAGAGAAGTTTTATATACCTATGGTGCAGTGAGTTTGCAATCAGGAAGACTCATCTTCACATCAGTTCAAATCCAGCCATAGTCACTTACTAGCTGAATTACCCAGTGAATCACTTAATCCTGCTTACCTCAGTTTCCTTTTCTATAAAATGAACTGGAAAAGAAAAGGGCAAACTATTCCAGTATGTTCACTAAGAAAACCCCAATTCATGTCACAAAGAGTGGGACACTTCAACAACAGCAACAAATAGCTATAATTGGCAGAACTGGGATATGAAATAAGCCTTGCTTGAATCCAAGTTTTTCTTTCCATTGTATGTCACCTACTGTCTTTCTTCCCTGACATGTTCAAATGCTTTTGATTCTATATTCTAAGTAGGGGGAAGGGTAGGAAGAACCAAATTAATTATTCTGAAAGAAAAAAGTTCAACAAAATTCACAAGCAGTTTAAAATACTTCATAATGCTATATAAATATAGTAAATTTCTCATATATCCACTTAACTAGTAACCTCTCCAATCCAGACCACAGCTGAATATGTCAATGAATATATAAATGACTATATGGCTCAGTGTCAGTGCTCTCCATTAAAACAATTACTTCATAGAATTCAAAGATATTTTTTTCTTTTTGACAATTCTGGGAAGCTTGATTTTCTAGTTGGCAGTATATTGGAAGAAAGTAAGAAAGAGTAGGGAGGAGCTGCTATAAGACATAATCAGAGGTTCTTCATATTTTTTGTATTATGGATCTTTTTAATTCTTTAAATGCATGAAACAAAATACTAACCCGAAGAAACCAATTACATTAAATATAATTAACAAAATATTTTGAAATCAATTTCACAGATTCCAGATTAAGAATCCTTGTATCATACAAAGATAAAAACAAAAATCTTTGGGATTTCCATTTTACCAGGGGGCATACAATACATGCATAGGTAAGAATAATGTAGGGTTAGGGAGTTGAGGGAGCAGAATTTAGAAAAATCTGAGGAACTTTTAGGAGCACTAAAAATTGGGGATAGTTGGGAAATTTTCTCAGAGGAATTATACTTGAGCTGTACTTTAAAGAATGGTTAGTATTCTGAAAGATGGAATGCTAGGAATTTTAGGAATGCATGGAGATAATAGATGTCATGTCGAATTTGGAAAATAGAGATCAGTGTGGCTAGAACATAGAGCACTTTAAGAAGTAAAGAAAGGAAGGTAGATTCTTGGAGCCAGGTTGTGAAGGCCTTCATCTTAGATGAATTGTTGGGTAATGACTTGGTCAGACTTTTGCCTTAGTAACACAATTTTGGCAACTATATGAAGGATGGATTTGAAAAGGTGAGGCCAGAATCATAGAAATCAGTTAAGAAACTGTTGCAGAAATCTGGGGAGAAAGCAATGAGGCCTTTAATTAGGCCCTTACTACTTACTATGACAGGATGCATACAACATAAACTAAAATGGGAATAATAATAATAGAAACAACTTTAAATCTGTCATCTCTGAGAAAAATATCCAAGATCTACAGAATTAATATAAATATCTGACATTGCAAGAGCCATTCCCAAAGAATAAATGGGAATTTGTCAAAAGATGTCAAAAGAAGAATTGAAACTATGAACAACAGTGACAGAGGTATGTTCTTATCACTGATGTGGCACCACATATGGGATTACTTTTTCAACTTGTACTTCCCTTCTAGTTTGAAGTCTCTAGAGAGTGGCTACTATTCTTTCCAGATTCTAGGAATAAATAATCTTGTGGGTGACTACTTTTAGTAGTGTTATTTGTAAGCCTCCCATCAGCATACTCACCATTAATAATCAGTCAGCAGCTTCAGTTGTTTTTGTTATTTTTATCAGAAGCATTTAATAAGAAAATATAGCAAGAAGAGTTGGGGAAAAACATTCCCCCAAAACCTGTTTCCCCTTGAGACACAATGTCCCACCAATATACACAAGTGTATTTGGGGAGGATGACTGCAAGATCAAAGTACAATGGTAGTAAGACATACCTATAGAGAGACATTTGGCAAAGGGATACTTACCAATTTCTAGTGCTGGAAGTCCTTTTCTTCCTTCATAGAGTCTTCATGATTTTCTCTTTAGATATATCTTTCTACTGGATCAGTCATTAATCTAGACCCACAGTATCTATGCCTTTCTTGAATCCATAGCCAGCATTTCTCCCCACCATGATGGAACACACTTCTTGAAACTTCTACTGTCTTCAGGTGAATTTTTTTTCTATATCCATTTCAGGTATTTTCACACCACTGGCCACTACTGCTTTGATGGCTACTGCTACCTATCATTAAGTTCAGACTGCTGATGAAAACTCTAGATTTCTCAGTCTTAGAAAGTTGACTGGACACTTCTGTCTTAGAATACTCATTCTCCCAAGATCAGAAAAAAAAAACAAAGACAGCAATAGATACAGCCTTATGCTCATAGCCAATATGACTTCTTGGGAGGGCATCTATTTGGATTCCTCCCACTCTTAGGGAGGCAGATCAAAATAGTCACACTTCACTTGAAAGGAAATATAAAACAATGAAGAACAGGTTGCCTCTCATCTATTGTAATCAGTCTTCAAGTCATTAACTTTTCTGACTCCATAGTAATTTAAAACATTGTTTGTCATCATACAGTACCAAGCATAGCTCGATAAACATTACTTCAAGTTTTCAAATAGTCAATTGAACTCAAAACAGGTGGAGACTATCTATACATGCTCTCAGGACTGGTCTTTATAGGCCAAGCCCTTATGTTACGTTAATATTAATACCAGCCCCATACATCAAATGCCCAAATGGTCACTTCTCAACTCTTGGATATGCTAAAAGATCATTCAAAAGCTGTAGTCCTTCCAAAGTGACACAGGGAATTATTAGGACTCACCAAAATTTCTCCCACTATATCCTAAGGTCCTTTGGGCTTTATCAGCTGCTGTGCTAATAAGACCCAAGGGCACTGACATCTAACCTTGCTGATATACCCCAAGGATGCCTGAGCTTTGATGTCTGAAATTCCATTATAGCCTTAGGACATAGAGGTTTTTCTTTCTGGCCTGCTGAACTCTCTTATATGAATGTCTTCCCCATTTAAAATGTGAACTTGAAAGCAAACACCTATTCTTTTCTCCCCTCTCTTCTCCCCTTTCCCTCTCTCCTCTCTTTTCTCCTTTCCCCATCTCCTCTCCCCTCTCTTCTCCCCCGCCTCTCTCTCTCTCTCCTTTCAATAATTAAGCATTTTTAGTGAAAAAACAATTTGTACCTGCACAGAAATGATGGATGTCAAAAATGTGGAGGAAGAGTCAAAAGGTTTTAAACTAATTGGAGATGGTACTGAGGAAGAGGAAAGAATCTATTATAAAGTTGAATTCTGTTACCCTCAAGAATAACAATAATATGTGTGCATATATTCATATATATTATTTGCATCAATATATCCACATGTATATGTATACACATACATGTATACACATACATGTATACACACAGATACAAATATAAATATATATATATATATATATATATATATATATATGCATGTACAGTCTCCAATTTGTTGCCAAAACTTGTTGGCTTTTCTTCTACATCCCTGTCAGTCTACATAATTCACACACAAGTATATATGTTCCAGTTTTATACACATATTTAGGAGAGGCTGGCTTATGGGAGAAAAGATGTGGCATTTGGGATTTTGAATGTGTTAAATTTAAAGCTCTGATGGAATACCTGGAAAGAGGTATCCGGAAAATAGAAATATAGATCCTATGTTCAGAAGAGATATCTGGGATAGATACACAGTGCCCCAAAAGTTGTAGTGCCATTTTAACTTTGGATAAGCTGGGCATTGCTATCTAACTTGCTGGTGTACACTTCATGTAGCATGATGTCAGCTTGTGGTTTTGTGTCTGAATTCTTCATGACATCCTGAGGTTATTTGCCATTTCCTTCTCTACCTTATTTTGCAGATGAGGAAACTGAGGCAAACAGGGTTAAGTGACTTGCTCAGGGGTCACACAGTTAATAGGGGTCTTGAAGTCCAGAAGATGGGTCATCTTGAATCCAGGGCAACATACTATCCACTGCATCACCTTTGCTACTGAAGTGTAAGCTTTAACAAGTTTAAAATGGCACTAAGATACTTTGTATAATTTTGGGAGTCACATGCAAAGATATAATATAATCCTTAAGAACAGAAGATCTCCTTGCAGAGAAACCCTATACCAAGAAGATTTCGGGAGATATCAAATGTTGGCAGGAGATAGATGATCCTGCAGAAGGGACTGAAAAGGAGTAGGGAACTAAAGGGGAAAGTAAGTTGATATAGTTGTGTTTTAAAGTTTGTAAAGTACTCAATATACACAGAATAATTTGTTCTTCATAACTTTGTGAGGGAACGTCCACTGGCATTTTTATTCCTACATTCATAGATACAGAAATTCAAAAAATTAGGGTTCCACAGCAAGTAACGGGAGACTGAAATCCAGATTTTCCATACCTTTTAACCTTTTTATACTACATGGCTTCTCATGGTCTTAAAAATGTTAATCATACTTTTTGCTTTTTTACTTCAGTCATTTGCAGAGTTACTTCTACACCATAAGCCTTTCCTTGAAACATGGAAAAACAAACAAAAATCACTTAAAAAAAACAACTAATACAACAGCAATGTTAACAGCAGTGTTTAACATTGTGGACCCATATCCTCCCACATCTTCAAAGAAAAGAGAAAGGTACAAGTTCTTCTTCCCTGAACTAGAACTGGACATTGACTTGGTTCCAATTTCCTCTTCACACCCTTGTGAGTCAATGTTATTATTTATTACTTAGGAATCTTGATTCTGTTATTTCATACACTATACACTCATACATGTTTTCCAGTATATCTCTAAATTCCTCATGTTTTTAGCTTCTTAGGATGCCAAAAAATTCCCTTATATTCATATAGCATAATTTGTTCAGACATTATCTAGTTTGTAGGCACCAATGTTTTTATCATTTTTTTGCTGCTGCTTCTTCAAAAAAATGCTATGAATATTTTGGTATGTGTGAGACTTTCCATAGTTCCTTTGACTTTCTTGTGGCATATGTGCTATGGTGGGGCTTGCAGGTCAGAATATAAACAGTTTAATAGTTTTCTTTACCAGAATAGTTGAACCAATCTGCAGAAACCCATCAAAAGCACATCAATACCCCACCAACGTTAAACAATTTTTTCTTCTCTATCCTCTTTCAGTTTGTTGGGTATTAACAGAAAACTTGAATTGCTTTTTTAATTTATATTCCTCTGTTTATTAAAGCAATCTTTCCTATGTTTATTTATAGTTTTAAATTCTTTTTCAGTTAGTTGTGTGCCAGGCACTATGTGAAGAACACTGAGGATATAAAAGTCAACAAAAGTGTTTTGAAAATTCAAATTCAATTAATTATTTGTATGTTTCCTTTGATCATTTATTTATTGAAGAATAGCTTGATGTCTTATGCATGTGTTAATTACATATTTTATATATTTTATCAAATATTTAAAGTAGACTTCATTATTTGAAAGTTTCCTTTGTTATCCTAGCTTTTAAACTTTTATTTGTTGACAGCATGGAGTATTGGATGGAGACCTGGTCTTGGAGTCAGGAATATTTGGGTTCAGTATTCCATATGACACATAGGGGTTTATGGGCTAGATTTCTTTCTTTCTTTCTTTCTTTTTCTTTATTAAAGCTTTTTATTTGCAAAACATATGTATGGGTAATTCTTCAACATTGAACTTTACAAAGCTTTCCGTTACAGACTTTTCCTCCTAGTCCCCACCCCTCCCCTAGATGGCAGGAAATTCACTACATGTTAATTATGTTAAAATACTTGACAAATAGAATATATGTATACATATTTCCACACTTATCTTGTTGTGCAAGAAAAATCGTAGCTAGATTACTTTCTAAAGGATCATGCATTAAATTTTAAACTCAAATTACTCTGGCTCTCATTGATTTATGTGTACAATTGGTCCCAGATCCAAGCCTCATTTGGTCATGGTTTGAGTTCTGATGGCTCAGAATGAGTGTAAATAACAGTTGTTTCCTTTTTGGCCAGAAACCCTGAAGGCTTCCCTTTCCTACCTTGATATGTTTGTTAGCTTTTTTTTTCTGGACTAGGTAAAAGAGCCTATTCCTTGTCTAAATAGAACACTGAATAGCTGTTGCCTTGGTCAAACTGGGACCTTTTAAAGACAATAGTCTTTAAAAACTCCATGGTCTCCCACTGCCATCAGGGCCATGTCCAGTCATCTTGATCATATGACTTGCCACTGGACCTAGTCCTACTGGACTCTCTAGAGGAGAGTGTGTAGCTGGTGACTTTGCACAGCCCTCCTCACTTAAATCTAATTCACTTCCAAGTAATGACATCTTCCTGGTGTCATGGTCTTCTTCAGGAAGGAAGGGCAGATTAAGACTGATGACACACATACTAGTTTGGTGATGTTGATTGTTGGACAAGTAAAATAAGTTATTTAACTTCTCAGTGCCCCCAAATAACTCTTTAAGACTATATAGAAATTGCATAGCAGACAATACTGATGTGAATTGATAAAGCATTGGTATAGGGATCTTCCTATACCAATGAAATCACAGATAGTGGACACCTCCCATTTTCCTCCAAAAAATAAAAAAAATACTTACTTAAATTATTATATTTATTGGTATATGTGTCACATACCACTATGTTATTCCATAAGGTTAGAAACAACATTTTTCCAGTTTGGGATTCTGCATGTACTTAATACAGTGCTCTACACACAAAAAAAGTAGGTAATGTTTGTTGAATTGAAAAATAAATGTTTAGGAGATAGAATACCAAACTCAGTTTCATTCTTCAATTGCTCATAAAAGTAACAAAGATTTCCACTCCTCTTATATGGGGCTGAAAAATATAGAAAATAAAATTTAGTGACTTAATTCTTTATCTTTTCCCCTATTATAAGGGATTTTTTTTTCCTAAGCTACACAAAATGGTAATGGTAAAGTTGTCAAATGGTAATTCTCGCATAGTTCCTCATTCATCCTGATGTTCAGTTCAATACTGAAAATTTTGTTTCTGATTTTTCAAAAGTTTTGATAAAGTTATGTAGAGAAGGGCATTCTGAACTTCAGTTGACATGATCACAGAGTAGGCCCCAAAATGTAATCATGAGATGTTAATGGGGTATTTGACTATAAAAATGAATATATGCTTTGATTTCTTTATAAGGTTCAAATATTTCTCTTGATTAGTTTGAGAAAAGCTCCCCTGTTTGAGTTGCACATTTTTTTTGGTGACTTTAGATTGTCAACTTCTAGTCAAATTTTAACAGTTCAGGGGGATTTTCACGCTAGGAAAAATTGCATAGAAGAGGCCATTGTGATGAAAAGTAAAGAATCCCTTCCTCCTTCCTCCTGGCCTCTTCACAACCCACTTCCACCCTCCAAAATTGATTATGGAATCTAATAGTCAAGCAACAGAGTGGCAATTATTTCATCTAACTGAGGAATCATTGATTTAAGAAAGTTTAATGCATAATTGAAACAATAGAGGCACATATAAACAGTATGGCATACCTGAAGGAGGAAGCATCTTCGAGGATCATGACTCCTGGCAATTGGGAATCAAGACTGAGAAGAGGAACAGATTCCTGAAATCCTGAAAGTGTTATACTTATAAATTGCTAAAATTTAAAATGGAAGTCAAGATATGAAGTGTGTCTAAATTTGAAAGGAATATTGTCTTGTATTATGTATGCAAAATCACAATTAATGTTTCTGTGCTTAATTTATACAAGAAACTTCTTGTTTTGTTAAGAAAAATATTTATTTTCCTTTCATAGAGGGACCCAGTTTGATGCTGGGTTATAGCTTACATTTTTTTCTGGTTCATATCATTCAATAGACATTTATTAAATGTTTCCTGTGTCTAAGATGTGCCAGATATTAGGGACATATAAGCCTACATTTAAACCTTGATTTTAAAAGGTTTATAATTTCTTTGTGAAGTATGAGGTAGAAAGTAAAGATAAGTCTCAGGTCATCTATTCTTCAAGCTCATCTATTTATCAATGTATGGGTGTCCTCCTGTGCATGTATTGATAATACTGTGTAGCTCAGGAGCCCTCACCAATATATTTCATTTTTATGGTCAGCAAGGAAACACAATTAGATACAGATTTCTAAGATCATTAGCTATACAACATTCTTCCTCATAAACTTGGAGAGCACCATCTCCCACAAATATATGCAGCTTTTTGTGTAAAAAAATAGGCACACATTCAAAATATAATGGTGTGAGGCACATATATGGGGAAACCGGTGACTCTCAGGCAATTGACAAACTCTAGTACCATAGGACTTTTCCAAACTTTTTCTGCATTGCAGTCCTCAGAAAGCAGCTCATAAAGCATACCACATCACTGGGAGGTATGTTGTGCAGATAATCTTCCAGTGTCTTTTCTCTCTAGCTTGACTCAGTATTGCCTGGGCTAGTTTTCTCTTCTGTACATAGCTGTATCTTTTGGTAGCCAGGTTCACATGCTTTTTTGATTTGCTTTTGGCCTTACAGACTTTTGTCTCTGCATTTTTCTGAGATATGTGCCTCTTGCTCCAAACTGGACACAGTATATTCTAGTGTAGTTCTCCTTAAGTGCTCCATAATAATTTATAAAGGGAAAGGTGAGAGAAATCTCCTCTTCCTTACCTGCTTCCCAAACAGATGTTATCCTGCACTGCTGGAGCTGCTGAAACTTCCAGGACAATGTGGCCCATTTTTAAAACCAGACAATCCTCTTGTCCTTTATGATTAACTCAGAGAAAAGGGTTCATACTTCATAAAGGGATCACTGGGTGTTAATACTTGTGTTAACATGTTAACAGGTCATCATCTCTTTTAACTACTCTTGACTTTTCTGTAACTACATTAGTTATGGGAGAATAGTACATTGTTTAGATTAAAGTTGTACAAAAGTACAGTCCACTGCTTCAGGAAATAGAGAATCCTCCTTTTGAGTAGGTCTGTTAGCAGAGATGATGTCTTATTACCAGTCTATGGAGATTTTTGTATAGACAATCCTTAGTCCTCCAGGTTAGACTAGGTGACTTCTCAGGTCCCTTCCAAATCTAATATTCAATGATGATTCTATTCATCCTTCTTATTATTGGTCATTACACATGGATGCCTTGAAGATTTAAGTTTTTAGTTGTTTGACATCTGTATATGATAAAATAAGAAGACCTATTGTTATTTACAATTTCATTACAGGAAATCATTTCTTACTTCGGTTTCAGCCTATTTTCTAAGAAATTAGGACAATGAAGGCATAATATTAATTAAAAAATTGACAGGAATTCAAATTTCTTAAGATTTAATCCTTAACATGAGTGGAATAAATTGCTTAATACTTTGCTCCAAAATAAATAATTGAATACTACCATCTATTCCAGGCAATGCTGCCCCATCCCCTGAATTTTACCAAAACAAAAAGAAAAGAAAAAGAAAATCATGGAATAGAGACCTGTTAAAATTGATAGAACTTAACTGGAAAGCAAGTAGTCACAGTTTGTTAATACCTAGATTAATGATCACAATGTATAAGTTGCTTATCTTCTTGTTGTGAATTTCCTTAATGGAAAAGTGGGAGAATGGATGAGATGATCCCTAAAGTTACATCTAGCTCCAGTATTGTATGAATGTGCAAAAGACAATTATTATTAAGTTAAACCAAGAGATGGAAGGCAAGTATAAAAGATAAAATAGATACCTTTGATTTCTTGATATTGAAAAGTTTCTGCACAGACAACATTAATGCATCCAGGATAAAAAAGTGAAGTGGTTGGAAAGGAAAATTAAAGTAGTTGCAACAGTGGATAAGACCATATATTTTATGTCTTTGAATAATTCTATCTTATTTATATTTACTTTTCACTCTTTAAGACACCAGGTGGTTGGGCGATTTCTATACTGTTAAGGCCACTAAGATAGGTGAAATGCATGTAAGTTCTTGTTTTACCTCACAGTTCATGATTTTTCTCAGTGATGCCACACACACACACACACACACACATCAAGAGATGCTCCAGGCCAAAACTTGTTAATTATTATTTAGGAGGGAAAATATTGAGTTCAATATTGGATATATTGAATTTGGAAGATCCATTAATACAGGTGGCAGTAGCCAGCAGGCATTTGGAAATGAGACTAGAACTAAGGAGGGAGAGTGAGAGCTGGACATATAGATTTAAATATTATCTTCATAGAAATGATTAAAACCATGGTAGTTTAGAAAATCACAGAGTGTAGAGAGTCTTAAAGTACCTATATATAAAACATGTAAGACATGGATGATGATCCTGAAAAGAAGAGTGAAATAAATGGGATAGAATGATAAAGGAACCATGATAGAGCAATGTCACAACAACCTAGGAAGGAGATAATTATTCAGGAAAGAGGGGGATGGTTACCAGTGTTAAAAGCTGCAGTCAAATCAAGAAGGATGAGGACTAAAGAAAAGTCATTAGATTTAACAATAAAGACATCTTTAATGACCTGGAGAGAATAGCTTCATTTGAGTAGTTGCAATGAAAGCTAGATTGCCAAGGCCTGAAAAATATTAGGGGAGTTCAGAAAGAGAGGAAATAATTAGGATATACAGAAGTTTGCCTGTGAAAAGGAAGGGAATAAATACCTATAGCTTGACAATACAGTAGTAGCAAATGAAGAGGTTTTAATAATGGGAATGGATCTGGACAAGTTTATATTCAGGAGGGAAGGAGCTAGTAAATTAGAAGATTGAAGACAAGATGAGGAAGGGAATGTCAAAGGACAAACTTCCAGAGGAGATGGATCAGAGAATGGGAATAATGTAGGGTTGAATTAGAATCTGTTTGTTTTGGAGTTGATGATTAAATTTTCAATGTGAGCATTTATTTCTTGGAAATTATCAGTAGTAGAAATCAAGACAATTTTTTTTTGTTGATTTCTAGACAAGAGGATGATGAAGAAAATATTAATATTGAAGATTAAAAGTGTGTGCAAATTTTTTTTTGGAGAACCAGTTGTTATATTTACATTTTTGACATTTACAAACTTATCACCAGATCAAGGGCACAAATAAAGGAATAATAAATTTAGAATTGTTTGCAGCAGGAGTTAAACTCAGGTAGTTTTTTTTTTTTTTTGGCAAGGCAATTGGGATTAAGTAACTTGCCCAAGGTCACACAGCTAGAAAGTGACTAGATTTGAGGACTAGATTTGAACTTTGGTCTTCCTGACTCTAGTGCAGTTGCGCTATCTACTGTGCCATGAAGTTGTCCCTGAAGCTTAGATCTTGTCTCTTAAGTGTATCATCTGTCCACTGCTACACACTGCCTATGTAAATTTACCTTGACCAGAAGTCACTTCTTCCTCTAAGCTTCAAGTGAAGGAGGAAAGAATGGGGATCATGCTGAGAGAGATCGAGTTATAAAATCAGGGCAAAGGAATTTTGTAAATAGTGAAGTATGGGTGGTTTGGCCGTCTTGTTCAGGATTCTATCTGTGATACAGTGGATTATTAAAAGTCTTCTGAGGGTTCTTTTCTTTTAAAAGAATTATTTTACAAATACTTTTTATCTGAGGTACCACTATACAACCTCTCAGATTGGCTAAGATGACAGGAAAAGATAATGATGAATGTGGGAAAACTGAGACACTAATACATTGTTGGTGGAATTGTGGAAACTGGAAACTGTGTGGATGCCCATCAGTTGGAGAATGGCTGAAGAAGTTATGATATATGAATATTAGGGAATATTATTGTTCTATAAGAAACAATCAGCAGGATGATTTCAGAGAGGCCTGGAGAGACTTATATGAACCGATGTTAATTGAAATGAGCAGAACCAGGAAGTCATTGTACAAGGCAATAGCAAGATTATATGATGATCAATTCTAATGGACATGGCACTTCTCCACAATGAGACGATTCAGGCCAGATCCAATAATCTTGTTATGATGAGAGCCATCTACATCCAGAGAGAGGACTATGGCAACTGAGTGTGGATCACAACATAGCATTTTCACTCCTTTTGTTGTTGTTTGATTGAATTTTATTTTTTATCATTTTATTCCTTTTTGATCTGATTTTTCTTATGCAGCAAGATAATTGTATAAATATGTATGCTTATGTTGGATTTACATATATTTTTACAATATTTAACATATATTGGATTTCTTGCCATCTAGGGGAAGGAGTGATGAGAGGGGGGAACCTAGGTTGCATTGGGCCCAATGAAATGGAAGGATAGATTGAGATAGGGACATATGGTTATGACAAGACATATAGATTTGTATAAGAGAGGGAAATGGTAACAATGAAAAGGAGATTTCACCTGGATACCCTATGGCTCTGAATCACAGGGTTTCTAAGTGGAAGAAAATTTTCTTTAGCTGCTTAGAACAATGCCTGATACATAGTAAGGACTCAATAAAATCTTTTTTATTGATTGATTGCTCTGTAAGGTAGAAGACTTTTGTGCACTTTTCAGGTAGTTGAGCCCTATATCTCAAATGAGTCAAACCATTCTCCTGAGTAAGATATAGATGGGGTTCATTTGTTGCAGGAAGATGGCAAGATACCTATCTGGTTTAGCCTCTGATTCTAGTATAGTGATAAAGAATCAAAGACTAGCAGCTCGATAAGAGAAGCCCAAATCTGGAATCTTTCTATTAATAGATTTACCCTTTGGGTAGTCCATTGTGAAGTCACCTCCAGTCATTGAGGAAGGCAGTTCTGTCACAGGCTTAATTCCAAAGCTGAATTATCTCACCCTAGGTGAAGATGATGGGGTTGCTGGTCCTGATCGATAGTCATTAGGGTGCTCTGTCATGGAGATTCTGACTAAAAAACTATCATCCTGCCTTAAGGAGAAACTTTCCAGTTCCTATATCTTAGAATACAGAAACCTGCAGTTGTTCCTAAGACGTTAAAGCTTAGAAGGTGGAAATAATGTTAATCAATGATCACAAGACATATCTGGCAGAAAAGCATTGGAAGAAAAGACAGAGAGCAGCAGAAACACAATATGACGCCCAGATTCAACCCCAAATGAAGTCGGTCCAAAAAGAGCGACAGAAAACAGTGGTACAACCCTGAATTTTTGGAGGGTGAGGTGCTGTTCCATATACGTGCTTGGACATCTTGTATTCCCTTCTATTCCTTTTAGTGTGTGTTCCTTTGTGTATATAACCCCTTATAGATCTCTTCTATATTTATCTTCTCAATGTGTTTGTTTGTAGATAAGTGTTTCCCAGATTTATGGGCAAAATTTTCCATTGCTACTTTACTTTTCTTACTATATTCTTTCATTAAATGTGTCTGCTTTTTAGTAACTGGTTCTTTTGATAGATTGTTAAAAGAAACTACATTGCTGTGGGCTTGTGAGGCTTTGATTTGCATGGCTTCAGACCTACAGGGTACCAAGGCCCTGGGATAACTTTTTTGGAGGTCCCATGTGAAAGAAGCAAGTGGCGATCCGATGTTACTTTGTGCTTTAAAATTACAAAATAACCCATATTTTGCTGTTCTTAATTAAAAAAGATTTAAAAAGCATAGTAACTGACTTAGATATATTGCTTAAATAGCACAGTAAATCAGATTTAATTTTATAATTAAATAACTATCACAATGGTATGAAAGAAATTCTATTTGTAAAAATAGGACACATTTTTTGATCAAAGTCGGAACATAAGCTTCTTCAAGACAGGGAATTTTTTTTTGTCTTTTTTTTCCAGCACCAAGCACAAAATAGATGTTTAATAAATTCATTTTTAATCAAAGTTGTGGTTGAATTATGAAGGGCCGGTCAAAAAGGAATCCTCCTTCAAGTAGTGATTGAGATTGGAGAAAATACCATTAAAGTATCTTCTACTTCTGAAATTATCTGTTACTTTTTTTGTCAATAAAAATTAATCAAATTTATTTTTTTTGTTAAATTTTATTTTTTTATTTTATTTGCATAACATATGTGTGGGTAATTCTTCAACAATAACCCTTACATAGCTTTCTGTTACAAATTTTTCCCCCAACTCCCCACCCCTCCCCTAGATGGCAGGATATCCACTACATGTTAATTATGT
>JAJPUD010000775.1:509023-567181 GCA_023553655.1 Myrmecobius fasciatus | reverse complement strand
CAATGAAATGTTTCAAACCACCTCCAATTGTTCACTGAAGAAAGCCACATACACCCAGAGAGAGGGATGCGAAATGTGGACCACAACATAACATTCTCATACTCCTTGATTGATGTTTGCTTACATTGTGTTTCCTTTATCTGATATATCGTTTGTGTAGATAAGATTTTTCTTGCACACCAATGATAAGTTTGGAAATATGTATACATATATTTGATTTGCCAATATTTTAACATAATTAACATGTAGTGGATATCCTGCCATCTAGGGGAGGGGTGGGGAGTTGGGGGGAAAAATTTGTAACGGAAAGCTATGTAAGGGTTATTGTTGAAGAATTACCCACACATATGTTATGCAAATAAAATAAAAATTTAAAAAAAATATTTCATTGTTTTAATCAACTAAGATTCAACTTCTTACCCTCCTACCTCATCCAGCCCCAATTGAAAATAAAAAAAAAACACACAAATGCTTTAATAAACATATAGACTCAATCAAAACAAATTTCTACAAGAAATTGGCCATGTTGCAATAATAGGAAAACTATCAGCATAATCAATTATCTTAATAATCAAATGAACAAAAACCATATGATTATTTCAATAGATGCAGAAAAAGCTTTTGATAAAATCCAACAACCATTCCTATTAAAAACACTAGAGAGTATAGGAATAAATGGGCATTTCCTTAAAATGATTAGTAGTATCTACTTAAAACCATCAGCAACCATCATATGTAATGGAAACAACTAGAACCATTCCCAATAAGATCAGGAGTGAAATAAGGCTGTCCACTGTCACCATTATTATTTAATATTGTATTAGAAATGTTAGCTTTGGCAGTAAGAGAAGAAAAAGAGATTAAAGGAATTATAGTAGGTAATGAGGAAACCAAATTATCACTCTTTGCAGATAACATGACCCTGGAAACTCGACTAAAATATTACTAGAAACAATTTACAACTTTAGCAAAGTTGCAGGATACAAAATAAATCCACATAAATCATCAGCATTTTTTATATATTACTAACAAAGTTAAGCAGCAAGAGATACAAAAAGAAATTCTGTTCAAAATAACTGTTGATAGTATAAAATATTTGGGAATCTATCTGACAAGAAAAAGTCAGGAACTATATGAACTAAACTACAAAACACTTTCCACACGAATAAAGTCAGACCTAGTCAATTGGAAAAACATCAAATGCTCATGGGTAGGCTGAGCGAATGTAATAAAAATGCCAATACTACCCAAATTAATTTACTTATTTAGTGCCATGCCAATCAAACTCCCAAGAAATTATTTTACAGATCTAGAAAAAATAGTAGCAAAATTCATTTGGAAGAACAAAAGTTCAATAATTTCAAGGGAATTAATGAAAAAAAAGCTGATGAAGGTGGCCTTGCTGTAACAGATCTAAAACTATATTATAAAGCAGCAGTCCTCAAAACCATTTGGTACTGGCTAAGAAATAGAGCAGTTGATCAGTGGCATAGGATAGAATCACAGGACAAACTAGGCAATAATTATAGCAATTTAGTGTTCGATAAACCCCAGCTTTTGGGATAAGTACTCACATTTTGATAAAAACTGCTGGGAAAATTGGAAGCTAGTGTGGAAGAAATTAGGGTTTGACCCACATCTAACACCACATACCAAGAAAAGATCTACATGGGTTCATGATTTGGATATAAAGAGTGATATTATAAGTAAATTAGAGTAATGTAGTATAGTTTACCTCGCAGACCTGTGGAGATGGAATAAATTTATGTCCAAAGAAGAACTGGAACTCTTAATTGTACACCAGATAGGTAATTTTGACTATATTAAGTTAAAAAGTTTTTGTACAAACAAAACCAATGCAGTCAGGATTAGGAGGGAAGCAATAAATTGGGAAATCATCTTTACATTTATTAAAGGCCTCATTTCTAAAATACATAGATAATTGTCTCATATTTATAAGAATTCAAGCCATTCTCCAATTGATAAATGGTCAAAGAATATGAACAGACAATTTCGAGGTGATGAAATTAAAACTATTTCTAGTCATATGAAAAGGTGCTCCAAATCACTATTGATCAGAGAAATGCAAATTAAGACAACTTTGAGGTACCACTACACACCTGTCAGATTGGCTAAGATGACAGGAAAAGATAATGATGAATGTTGGAAGGGATGTGGGAAAGCTGGGACACTGATACATTGTTGGTGGAACTGTGAACGGATCCAGCCATTTTGGAGAACAATTTCGAACTATGCTCAAAAAGTTATCAAACTGTGCATACCCTTTGACGCAGCAGTGTTTCTATTGGGCTTATATACCAAAGAAATCATAAAGGAAGGAAAGGGCCCCACATGTGCAAGAATGTTTGTAGCAGCCCTTTTTGTAGTGGCTAGAAATTGGAAACTGAATGGATGCCTATCAATTGGAGAATGGCTGAACAAATTATGGTATAGTATTATTGTTCTGTGAAAAACGACCAGCAAGGTGATTTCAGAGAGGCCTGGAGAGATTTACATGGACTGATGCTGAGTGAAATGAGCAGAACCAGGAGATCATTATTCATGGCAACAACAATATTATATGATGATCAATTCTGATGGACATGGCTCTCTTCAACAATGAAATGTTTCAAACCAGTTCAAATTGTTCAGTGAAGAAAGCCATATACACCCTGAGAGAGGGATATGAAATATGGAAAATGAAATTTCATGCTCGCTATTGATGTTTGCTAGCATTGCGTTTAAATTCTCTGATTTTTTTTGTGTAGATATGATTTTTTTGCACAACAATGGTGTGTGGAAATATGTATACATATATTCGATTTGTCAAATATTTTAACATAATTAACATGTAGTGGATTTCCTGCCATCTAGGGGAGGGGTGGGGAGTAGGGGGGAAAATTTGTAACAGAAAACTTTGTAAGAGTTAATGTTGAAGAATTACCCATATATGTTTTGCAAATAAAAAGTTTTAATTAAAAATAAAGAAATTGGCCATCTTGAAAAAAGTTCAATTATGTCACAATGCACTCTGAGTCCCTCACTTCTCTAAATGCTTTGAAATCCTGACTGGTCATCGTGCTAATAAAAATTCAGCCCAATATTATTCCATTATATTTATATTTGTATTCTATAACTTATTCATCTTTACCCCACTTTAAGGATAGCTCTCATATTTTTTATTCTTTACCACCTCATAAAAATATATATACATACACATACACATGTATATGTGGAAATGTATGTATATTTGCATAGAATATATATGTGTATATATGTATATTTATAAATAACATATGAATATGTGTACAGAGACACAGAAAGAGACAGAGAGCTACATACAACTGTGTGACTGTGCATATCCTTCTTTTTTTATAATAATTCAGGTCCCATTGTCAGCCACTGTTCTTCATTCTGTCCTCATTTATGCAGATGCTTACTTATGAACCTTGATTATGTGGGATAATTTTCCTCAACCTTTTTTCCTCCTCCCCACTCCATTTCCTCTGTCTTCAATTATTTTCCGATGATCAAATAAATAAATAAAAAACAAGACCCTCTTAAACTTGTCTATTGTGGATTCCCTTTATGAACCCTGATGATGATTAAATTTAGAGGGGATACACATATCACTCATTTTTGGATATAAATGTTTTTTCATGGTTTAGTGTTCTAGCATTGTTTATTCATGTTTATTTTTTTTTTTTCATTTTCCTCTTCACTCCTGTGTTTGAATTTCAAGGTTTCTCCAAAGCTCTGATCCTTTCTCGGGGAATGCTTAGAACTCTGGTATTTCATTAAAGGTCCATTCCACCCCCCCCTTATAAAAGCATTATGCTGTAGTAATTTTTGGCTGTAAACGCATAATCTTTGCCTTCTGCAATATCATATTCCAAGTTCTCTGCCACTTTTATGGTGGTAACTGTTTCTTCACATGTGATAATGACTGTCTCCTCAGTACTTGAATTTTTTCATTCTAGTTGCTTTGTAGGACTTTTTCACTGACCCAGATGACTTGGCTTTGGCATGCTAGGGATTTGCATTCTGGAGATTCTTTCTGGAGGTGACCAATAGATTCTTTCTATTTCTAATTTGTCTTTTGGTTCTAAGAGATATCTAGGCAATTTTCTTTTGAGATTTCTTGTAATTATCTATCTAGGCTATATTTTTGTTTCACTGTTCAGATAATGTAATGATTCTCAATTTCCCCCTTCATGGTTTTCCAAATCAATCATTTTTGTTATGGATTACCTTAAATGTTCTTTTATTTTTTTATTAAAGCTTTTTTATTTACAAAACATATGCATGGGTTATTTTTCAACACTGCCCCTTGCAAAACTTTCTGTTCCAAATTTTTCCCTTCTTCCCCCTATTGCCTCCCCTAGATGGCAGATAGTCCAATACATGTTAAATATGTTAAAATATATGTAAATCCAATATATATACATATTTCTACAGTTATCTTGCTGCATAAGAAAAACCAAATGTAGAAAGAAAAAACCTGAAAAGGAAAAGAAAATGCAAGCAACTATCAACAGAAAGCATGAAAATGCTATATTGTGCTCCACACTCAGATCCCACAGGTCTCTCTCTGGGTGTATGCGACTTTCTTCATCACTGAACTATTGGAACTGGTTTGAATCATGTCATTGTTGAAGAGAGCCATGTCCATCAGAACTGATATAGTCTTGTTGTTGCCATGTATAATGAATTCCTGGTTCTGCTCATTTCACTTAGTATCAGTTCATGTAAATCTTTCCAGGCCTCTCTGAAATCATCTTGCTGGTCATTTCTTACAGAACCATAATATTCCATACATTCATGTACCACATTTTATTCAGCCATTCTCCAATTGATGGGCACCCATTCAGTTTCCAGTTTCTAGCCACTACAAAGAAAGGGCTGCCACAAATATTTTTGCACATGTGGGTTTCTTTTCCTTCTTTAATATCTCTTTGGGATACAAGCCCAGTAGAAACATTGCTGGATCAAAGGGTATGCGCAGTTTGATAACTTTTTGTGCATAGTTCCAAATTTCTCTCCAGAATGGTTGGATCTGTTCACAATTCCACCAACAATCTATCAGTGTCCCATTTCCCCCCATCCCTTCCAACATTCATCATTATCTTTTCCTGTCATCTTAGGCAATCTGATAGGTGTGTAGTGGTATCTCAGAGTTGTCTTAATTTGTATTTCTCTGGTCAATAGTGATTTGGAGCACCTTTTCATATGACTAGAAATAGCTTTAATTTCATCATCTGAAAATTGTTCATATCCTTTGACCATTCATCAAAGAGAGTGGCTTGAATTCTTATAAATTTGAGTTAATTCTCTATATATTTTAGAAATGAGGCAATTATCGGAACTTTTGAATGTTAAAATGTTTTCCTAGTTTATTGCTTCCCTTCCAGGCTTGTCTGCATTAGTTATGTTTATGCAAAAACTTTTTAACTTAATATAATAAAAATTATTTATTTTGTGATCAATAATGATTTCTAGTTCTTCTTTGGTCATAAATTCCTTCCTCCTTCACAGATCTCAGAGGTAAATTATCCTATGTATGTTCTTCTAATTTGTTTATAACATCATTCTTTGTCCAGATCATGAACCCATTTTGATCTTGGTATGTGATGTATGTAAAGTGTGGGACAATGCCTAGTTTCTGCCATACTAGTTTCAGATTTTCCCAGAAGTTTCTGTGAAATAAGGAGTTCTTATTCCCAAAGCTGGGGTCTTGGGGTTTGTCAAACACTAGAATATTATAATCATGGACTATTTTGTCCTGTGAAACTAATCTATTCCACTGATCAATCACTCTGTTTCTTAGCCAGTACCTAATAGTTTTGATGACCACTGCGCTATATTATAGTTTTAGATCTGGTACAGCTAGGCCACCTTCATTTGCTTTTTTTTCATTAATTCCCTTGAGGTTCTTAACTTTTTGTTCTTCCAGATGAATTTTGTTGTTATTTTTTCTAGGTCAGTAAAATAGTTTCTTGGGATTTTGATTGGTATGGCACTAGATGATTACATTAATTTAGGTAGTATTGTAATTTTTATTATATTCACTTGGCCTATGCATAAGCATTTGATATTTTTCCAATTGATTAAGTCTGACTTTATTTGTGTGGAAATTGTTTTGTAGTTTTGCCTATGTAATTCCTGACTTTCTCTTGCCAGTCAAATTCCCAAACATTTTATACCATCAACAGTTATTTTAATAGGAATTTCTCTTTATATCTCTTGCTGCTGAACTTTTTTGGTAATATATAACAATGCTGATGATTTATTTATGTGGATTTATTTTGTATCCAGCAGCTTTGCTAAAGTTGTGGATTATTTCTAATAGGTTTTCAGTTGATTCTCTAGGGTTCTCTAAGATTACCATCATATCTACAGCCATTCTGGAGAACAATTTGGAGCTATGCTCAAAAAGTTATCAACCTGTACATACCCTTTGACCCAGCAGCATTTCTATTGGGCTTATATCCCAAATAAATCATAAAGGAAGGAAAGGGCCCCACCTGTGCAAGAATGTTTGTGGCAGCCCTTTTTGTAGTGGCTAGAAACTGGAAACTGAATGGATGCCCATCAATTGGAGAATGGCTGAACAAATTATGGTATATGAATGTTATGGAATATTATTGTTCTGTGAGAAACGACCAGCAAGATGATTACAGAGAGGCCTGGAGTGATTTGCATGAACTGATGCTGAGTGAAATGAGCAGAATCAGGAGACCATTATACATGGCAACAACGGTACTATATGACGATCAATTCTGATGGACATGGCTCTCTTCAACAATGAAATGTTTCAAACCACCTCCAATTGTTCACTGAAGAAAGCCATATACACCCAGAGAGAGGGATGCGAAATGTGGACCACAACATAACATTCTCATACTCCTTGATTGATGTTTGCTTACATTGTGTTTCCTTTATCTGATATATCTTTGTGTAGATAAGATTTTTCTTGCACAACAATGATAAGTTTGGAAATATGTATACATATATTCGATTTGCCAATATTTTAACATAATTAACATGTAGTGGATATCCTGCCATCTAGGGGAGGGGTGGGGAGTTGGGGGGAAAATTTGTAACAGAAAGCTATGTAAGGGTTATTGTTGAAGAATTACCCACATATATGTTATGCAAATAAAAAAATTTTATAGAAATATAAAGTAATAATGTCATGGAAAAAAATTACCATCATATCATCTGCAAAGACTTATAATGTAGTTTCCTCATTACCTACTTTGATTCCTTTAATCTCTTTTTCTTCTCTTATTACCTAAGCTAGCATTTCTAATACAATATTTAATAGTAATGGTGAGCAACCTTGTTTTACCCCTGATCTTTTTGGGAATGGTTCCAATTTATCACCATTATACATGATGCTAGCTGATAGTTTTAAATAGATGCTACTGACTATTTTAAGGAAAAGTCCATTAATTCCTATACTCTTTAGTGTTTTTAATAGGAATGGATGTTGGATTTTATCAAATACTTTTTCTGTATCTACTGAGATAATCATATGTTTTGGTTCATTTGGTTATTGATATGATCAATTATGTTAATAGTTTTCCTAATATTGAATCATCCCTATATTCTTGGTATATATCTGACTTGGTTATGGTGTATTATTCTGGGTATGATTTTCTGTAATTTCTTTGCTAATATTTTATTTAAGATTTTTGCATCAATATTCATTAGGGAAATTGGTCTATAATTTTCCTTCTCTGTTTTCATCCTACCTGGTTTAGGTATCAGTACCAAATCTATGTCATAAATAGAATCTGGTAGGAGTCCTTCATTCCCTGTTTTTTCAAATAGTTCATATAATATTGTAACTAATTGTTCTTTAAATGAATGGTAGAACTCTCATGTAAATCCATCTGATCCTGGGGATTTTTATTTAGAGAGCTGATTAATAGTTTGTTCTATTTCTTTTTCTAAAATGGGACTACTTAAGTAATTTATTTCCTCTTCTGTTAATCTGGGTAATTTATATTTTTGTAGGTAATCTTCCATTTCACTTAAGTTATCAAATTTATTGGCATAAAGTTGGGCAAAGTAACTCATTATTGCTCAAATTGCCTCTTCAGTGGTGGAAAGTTCTCCCTTTTCATTTTTGAGACTAGCAATTCGACTTTTCTCTTTCCTTTTTCTAATCAAATTAAGGAAAGGTTTATCTATTTTGTGGTTTTGTCATAAAACCAACTTTTAGTTTTATTTATTAATTCAATAGTTTTTTTAACCGTCAACTTTATTAATCTCTCCTTTTATTTTTAAGTATTTCAAATTTGGTATTTGATTGGAGCTTTTTCATTTGTTCTTTTTCTAGCTTTTTTAGTTGCAAGTCCAATTCATTGATTTTCTTCTTTCTCTATTTTATGCAAATAAGCATGTAGAGGTATAAAATTTCTTATTACCACTTTGGCTGCATCCCACAAATTCTGGTATGTTGTCTCATTATGGTCATTCTCTTGGATGAAATTACTAATTGTGTCTATGATTTGCTGTTTTACCCTTTCATTTTTTAGGATGAAATTATTTAGTTTCCAATTCCTTCCTGGATGCATATTGCATGTGATTTTCATTGCATCATGATCTGAAAAAAATGAATTTATTATTTCTGCCTTCTTGCATTTGATTTTGAGGTTTTTATGCTTTAACACATGGTCAATTTTTGTATAAGTTCCATGAACTGCTGAGAAAAAAGTAAACTGCTTTCTGTCTCCATTTAATTTTCTTCAAAGATCTATCATACCTAACTTTTTTTAACATTTTGTTTACCTCCTTAACTTCTTTCTTATTTATTTTGTGGTTCCATTTATCTAGTTCTGAGAGAGCATTGTTATGATCTCCCATTAGTATAGTTTTGCTGTCTTAACTTCTCCTCTAGGAATTTCCATGGCATAACACTTGGTGAATATATGTTAGTATTGATATGCTTCATTATCTATGATACCCTTTAGTAAGAGTTTCCTTCTTTATCTCTTTTAATTAGAGCTCTCTTTGCTTTTACTTCATCTGAGATCAGGATGGCTATCCCTGCTTTTTTTGTTCACCTGAAGCATAATATATTCTGCTCCAGCCCTTTACCTTTACTCTGTAGGTATCACTATGCTTTAAATGTGTTTTTTGATAAACAATATATTGTAGGATTCTGGCTTTTAATCCAATCTGCTATCTGCTTCCATTTTATGGGGGAGTTCATCCCATTCACATTTACAGTTAAAATAACTAATTCTGTTTTTCTTGCCATCTTATTTACCCTAGGTTATGCTTTTCTCTTTCCTATCCCCCTTCTGTCCTCCCCAGTATTTTGCTTTTGATGACCATCTCCCTCAAATAGTCCTCTCCTTTTAGAGCTCCTCCCCTTTTTAAATTGCCCTAATTCTTTTTTTCCTTCTATTAGTCTTTCCCTTTATTTTTCCCTTTCCCTCCTACTTCCCTATAAGGTGAGACAAGTTTCTCTGTTGATACCAGATATATTTGATATTCTCTCTTAGAGCCAAATCTGATGAGAGTAAGATTCACACAGTGCCCATCCCCCTCCCTTCTTTCCCTTAATTATAAATGTTTTTCTTTGCCTCTTTGTGAGTAATTTCCCTTATTTTAATTCTTTTTTCCTCTTCTTCCAGTATGATCCCCTTTCCACCTCTAGTTTCTCTTCCATATCATCATAATAAAATCAAATTATACCCATATTCTCTAAGTATAACCATAACAGAAATATAGTTCTCAAGAGTTCTTTCCTTTTTAATTTTTATGCTTTTCTTAAGTTCTATGTTTGGAGATCAAATTTTTTGTTCAGTTCTGGCTTTTCATAAAAATAGGTGAAATTCACCTATATCATTGAATGTCCATCTTCTTCCCTGAAAGATAATGCTCCTATTAGCTGGATAACTTGTTCTTCACTGTAATCCAGTTCCTGTGCTTTTTGGGATACCAGATTCCAGGCCCGTGGATCCTTTAGGGTGGAATCTGTGAGGTGCTGGATCATCCTGTGTCTACTCAGTATTTAAATTGTTTCTTTCTGACTGCTTGCAATATCTTTTCATTGGTATTATAGTTCTGAAATCTAGCCACAATATTCTTTGGAGATTTAATTTTGGGGTCTCTTTCAGAATGTGATTGGTGGATTCTTTTGATGAATATTTTACTTTCTGATTCTAAAATATTAGGGCAGTTTTCTTTTATGATTTCCTGTAAGATAGTGTCTACATTCTTTTTTCATCATGGTTTTCAGGAAACCTAATCCTTAGATTGTCTCTCCTTGATCTATTTTTCAAATTAGTTGCTTTTCCTAGGAGATGTTTCATATTTTCTTCTATTTTTTTCATTTTTTTGTTTTTACTTGACTTATTCTTGAAGTCTTATTGAGTCATTCACTTCAATTTGTTCAATTCTAAATTTTAGTGTATTATTTTTTCAGTTAACTTTTTAGCTCCTTTTGCAATCGGCCAATTAAATTTTTTTGTTCATTACATTTTTTTTTCCATCCTTGTTGCAATTATCTCATTTCATTTCCCCATTTTTTTTCTAAATCTCTTTTAAGATGCTTTATGCAATTTTCAAATAAAGCCTTGTGAAATGGAGACGAGTTCATGTCTCTTTGGACTTCTGGAGTTGCTTTGCCTTCAGGAACCTCAGGATTTGAGGTCTGTTCTCTTTCTTCATAAAAGCTGTCTATGGTGAGAGTTCTTTTTTTGTTTGTTTGTTTTTCATTTTTTTATGGCTTGATATCTGTTCAGTGCAAAAGAGTGACAGTTGCTTTAATTTGCCCTGGGGCAGTTCTGCTGATTGATTTCCCATGCTGGGTAATGGTGGCTAGATCTGGTGTTCTTCTGGAACTTGGTGGTTTACAATTTGTCTTTTACAAAAGGCAAATCTGCCAAACCACTTGCTTGCACCCAGGCCAGAGTGGCCTAAGAGGCTCACAGAAACTTCCCAGGTGCATGAAAGCTACAACATTTTGGCTCTTCACTCCAGCTTCTTGACTTGGTCTCCTTATACTGTGCTCTGGGTTCAACAGACTGTCCCCCTGCCCAATAGAAACAGACCTCTTTTGAAGTTCTTCCAAGGTATCTTCTAGAAATGTGTTGTATTCCAAATATTTGTGGATTCTTTGACTTCAAAAATCAGTTTAGAGGCTTAATCTACTGTTGGTTTGAGAGCTTAGAGGCAGTTACAGAGTCATGTCTGCTCTCCAACATCTTGGCTCCACCCCCAGAAGTCCAATTACCTTAAATTTTCTTCTATTTTTTAAGCCTGTTGACTTTGTTTTAATATTTCTTATTGTGTCATAGAGTCATTAGCTTCCATTGATCCATTCTAAATTTTCACAAAGTATGTTGATTGAGCAATCTTTTACACTTGTGTTAAGCTGTTGTTTCTTTCCTTTTTTTTGTTCCATAGCTTTCATTTGCCCACAATATTTTCCTCAAATGATTTCATTTTCTTCATATATATATATATTTTATTTTTTTATTTTTTTTTCATTTTTTTTCATATATATATATATATGGATATATATATATGGATATATAGATATACATAGATATATACAGACATATTTGTATGTGTATGTTAGCATATTTATATGTGTATGCATATACATGTATGCATTTGTGTAAGTCTGTTTTTCTTTTACTACTCATTTCACCTTTTCTAGGAATTTAGACAATTTAAGTTTTTCTCTGAAGTTTTGCTTGTAGACATTTTAGAATCATTTTTTTCTTTGGTATTCGTGTCTTGAGGTTCTTTGCCACTATAATAGCTCATAATAGGTTCTTTTTTTGTCTAGCTATTCTTTCAGCCTACTTCCTGATTTTGGACTTGGTATAGGACTAAGATCTGCCATTATTCTGTAGTTGTGTTGCTGCTTTTTTGGTGTAATGAGTATTGTTTTATTCCAGGATATCAAGCACATGCTTGGAATCTTTTCAGCTCTCCCAGAATGGTCTGATGCAGGACAAAATCTGCTTATTGCCTTCCTTCATCCTCTTCCTCATCCCCCCTCTCCCTCTCTTTCTTTTCCCATCTCTCTTTCTGTATTTTGTCTGTCTCTGTCTCTGTCTCTCTGTCTATCTATCTCTCTCTCCCTTCCTCTCTCTCCACCCCCACGCATACATATATCATATCAAAGCTTCTGACTAGGGTTTGAGTCTGAGCAAGAGTGATGGTTGGATCAGATACTATCATCTAACAGGAAAGTTCTGTTGATTCAGAATGAGAGGAGAGAGAAGGAGGAGGGGAGAGGAGGAGGGAAGAAGATGGTAAGAGAGAGAGAGAGAGAGAGAGAGAGAGAGAGAGAGAGAGAGAGAGACAGAGAGAGAGAGAGAGAGAGAGAGAACTTTTTGAAGCACTGAATTTACTAAATTATAAGAACTTGCTAAACCCCAAGGTATACAAATAGGGGCAAATAAAACATAAAGGGAGCTGGAAAGGGGGAAAGGAAGGGAGTTTAGGAATCCTGAGAGATAAACAGTAGGAAGGGAACTTAATAATACTAAAATAGTAAGTCTGGGGCTCCTTCAGATACAGTAATCCTCAAATGAGAATTTATCAATCAGTGAACAGACCCCAAAAGGAAATACAATGCCAGGACAGAGTACAGGTTTTTTTTAATATTTTTTAATACACATTGCTCTATGAATCATGTTGGGGTAGAAAAATAAGAGCAAAGGGGAAAAACCATGGAAAAGAAAAAAACTGAAAGAAGAAGCATAACATATGTTGATTTACATTCAATCTCCACAGTTCTTTTTTTGTGGATGCAGATGGCGTTTTTGTCCAAAGTTTTTGGGGATGGTTTTGGATCACTGAACTGCTGAGAAGAACCAAGTTTTTCATAGTTGATCATCACACATTTTTAATGTTATTGTGTATAATGTATTCCTGGTTCTGTTTGTTTCATTCATTATCAGTTACTGTAAATCTTTCCAGGTCTTTATAAAATCAGCTTAAACAATAATATTCCATTATCTTCACATTTCACAACTTATTCATCCATTCACCAATTGATGGGCACCTGCTCATTTTCCAGTTTTTTACTGCTACAAAAAGAACTGTTACAAACTTTTTTGCATATGTGGATTCTTTTCCATCCTTTATTATTTCCTTGGGATAGAGACCCAGTAATGGCACTGCTGGGTCAAAAGATTTTTTTATAGCCCTTTGTGTATAGTTTCAGATTGTTCTACAGATGCAATCTGGATCATTTCACAACTCCACCAACAATACATTAGTGTTACAGTTTTCCCACATCCACTTCAACATTTATTATTATCTTTTCCTGTCATCTTAGATAATCTGAGAGGTATGAGGTGGTACTCAAAAAAAGAAGTTTTCATTTCTCTAATCAATAATGATTTTGAACATTTTTTCTATTAATAAAGATGGCTTTAATTTCATCATCTGAAAATGGTCTATTCATATCCTTGACCATTTATCAATTGGGGAATGACTTTTATTCTTATAAATTTGAGACAGTTCTTGATTTATTTTAGAAATGAGACCTTTATCAGAAAAACTGACAAAAATTCTTAGCTTTGTACTTTTATTTAATATTGTTTCTTTTAGGTTTGTTTGTGAAAAACTTTTTTTTTAATTTGATGTAATCAAAATTGTCCATTTTACCTTTCATAATGTTCTCTAATTCTTCTTTGGTCATAAATTCCTCCCCTCTCCAAAGATCTGATAGGAAAATTATCCCTTGATCTCCTAATTTGTTATCCTAATATCATCCTTTATGCCCGTCATATATTTATTTTTACTTTATTTAACAATTTTCACTTTATTTCACATTTATTTCACTTTATTTCACATTTTGTGAAAAGTAGGTCTATGCTGAGTTTCTGACATTATTTTCCAGTTTTGACAGCAATTTTTGTCAAATAATAAGTTCTTATTCCAGAAGCTGGAGTTTGAGGGTTTATCAAAAACTAGATTACCATAATCCTAAATTATTGTGTCATTTTGTATCTAATCTACTCCACTGAACCATCTCTCTATTTCTTAGTCACTACAATGCTCATCTCCTTCCCTTCTTTCCCTCTCTTGTAATAGATCTTTTGTGCCTCTTCGTGTGATTTAATTTGTCCCATTATACTTCCCCTTTCAATGCAGATTTTTTCCACCCCTTAATGTCTTTTTCTTTGATACCATCACGTCAGAGCCCATTCACAACTACAATATATGTCCATGTAATGTCCCACTCTGTCTGCTCCAGTGATAGATACAGTTCTCAAGATTTAAAGATACTGTTTTACCATCTAGGGATATAAAGACACTAACCTTTAAATAATATATATTTCCCCAGTTTACTTTTCTCTGCTTCTCTTGAGTCCTGTGTTTTTAGATTAAATATTCTGTTTAGTTGTTTTTTTATCACTAGAAATGATTGAAAGTCTCTTACTGCATTGAAGATTTATTGCATCCCCTGAAAGATGATACTGAGTCTTACTGGGTAGTTAATCCTTGGTTGTAACCCTATGTCTTTTGCCTATGGTATTCCAGACCCTCCTTTATTGTAGGAGGTACCATATCCTGGGTAATCCTGGCTGTTGCTCCTTGATATTTGAAATGTTGTTGCCTGGCAGCTTGCAAAATTTTTTTTGAGATTGTAGTTCTGGAGTCTCACAACAATATTCCTTTAGGTTTTCCTTGTGGGGGTCTCTTTATGGAGGTAATCAATGGATTCTTTCAGTGAGTATTTCTCTCTATTTCTAGAATATTGGGACAGTTTTCTTTGATGATCTCTTGAAGAATGCTATCCAGGCTCTTTTTTTGGTCATGGCCTTTAGGTATGCCAATAATTTTTAAATTGTCTCTTCTAGATCTGTTTTCTAGGTTGGCTGTTTTTCCAATGATGCATTTCACATTTTCTTCCATTTTTCATTCTTTTTATTTTTTAATTTTTTTTCCATTTTTAAATTTGGCTGATTCTTGCTGTCTCGTAAGTCATTAGCTTTCATTTGCCCCACTCTAGTTTTTAATGTGTGATTTTCTTCAGTTAGCTTTTGCAGCTCTTTTTCTATTTGGTTATTTCTACTTTTGAAGGTGTGGTTTTCGTCAGTGGATTTTTTTTGCATTTGGACAATTGTATTTTTTAAGGAGTTGTTTTATTCAGTCAATTTTTTTTCTTCCTTTTTCAAGCTGTTAACTCTTTCTTGCACACCTCTCATTTTTTCCTCATTTTTTCTCTAATGATCTTATTTGCCCTTGAGTCTTTTTTGAACATTTCTCAAAGCCTCTTTGAACTTAATACCCAATTCATATCACTCTTTGAAATTTTCTCTGTGGACTTTTTTATTCTCATCTGAGTTGGTGTTTTGGTCTTTCCTAACACCAAAATAGCTTTCTTTGGTCAAGGTTCTTTTCTGTTTCTTGCTCATTTTCTTTCCTTCTTTTCTTTCCTCTTTTTTTTTTTTATTTTTGTGGTTGAGCTCTGCTCCTGAGGTAAAGGGGACACTGTTTCAAGATTCCTGTGGCAGCTTTTAGCTTGGCTTTGAGCATAGGGACCCTTTGTGTCTGCAGGAGGTAGTTTTGCCTGCTCTTTTCAGGAAACAATGTGGTTTCTTAGAGTTTGCTTTCTGAGTTGGGACTATGGGCTGATCCCCTGGTCTGCTCCTCAACTGAGACAGGACTGAAGGTTTTAGTTGCTGATTTGTTGTAACTAAGATTCTATCACAGGCTTTCCCAGAGTCTGTCTGAGCTGGGCTAAACATCCTTTTCACTCCAATGAAATTGACCTTTCTTGAAGTTTTTTTAGTCTATCTTAAGCTGGATAGTGCTTTAATTCCATCAGACACTGTTCAGAGGCTTGGTTTCATGTGGTTTTCAAGGGAAACAGTGAGAGTTTGAGTAGTTTCCTGACTTTACTCTGCCATCTTGGCTCCATCCTCAGAACATAGAATGATAGAATACATCTTTAAATTGTTTGAATTATATTTCTCTTGCTGCTGCCCACAATTGCGTTAGGTTTTTTTTGACTGACATATTACATTACACTGATGATCCATATTGTGTTTGGTGTTTGCAGAAACTGCCACATCTTTTCAGGAAACTCTACTTTAAGGGTGGAAAACTTATTATCCCATTTTCATGTGCATCTACTTTATTTTTTATTTTGTTTTATTTTTTATTGTAAATCTATTTTCAAGAGATACTTCTAAGAATCTATAAGTTTTTGTTTCTTCCAAAGTGGTATGATATAAAGAGAGATGTGATTGCTTCTCTTTTGGACTGTGCTCTGGTCTGTGAGTGACCAAAATTACTTTACTGTTTTGGAATTGTGAGGAGGGTCCCCACTTCACTGCAAGCTTACTGCTAGTGCTCCTCCTTGACATGGGACTGCCACCCAGAAATGTAAATCCCATCAAAGAATGGGCAAAGCAACAGATTCTTGCCCAAGTGCCAGCAAAGAAACCCCTATAATGTCCTTATGTCCAGTTGTTTAACCCTTTCCCCTTACTGTCTGTGGGCTGAGAGTCCAGAAGCAACCATTGCTATTGTTGATTCAATTGTTCCCCAAAACTGCTCCTGGTTTGCGCTGGCCAATTCTCCACTAGCTCTGCCTTCACTGGACTGTGCTCCACTCTTTCTCTGATGTGACAGACATTTCCTTCTGACCTTTCTAAGTTGTCTTTGGCTGGAAAATTGTTTCTCTCTATTCTTTTGTAGATTCTACCTCTCCAGAATTTGTTTTGAGACATAAAGATATTCAGAGGGGTTTTAGCAAAAGCACAGTCAAGTCCCTGTCTTTTCCCCCACCATCTTGGCTGCACCTCCCTAGTAGGACCAAATTTTTTTTGGTGACTTGCCAAAGTGACTTTTGGTAACTTTTTTAAGTGACGAGGGTCACCAATTAGTAAGTCTAAAGTGTTTGAGGCCGTATTTGAACTCAGGTCCTCCAGATTCCAGGGCTGGTGCTTTTTCCATTGCACTATCTAGCTGCCCCAATGTGACCAATTCTTGAAGAAGATATGCTTACACTTTGTAATCATATGTCCAGCAACCATCTTTCAATGAACCACTCTAAACTATCTTCATGAATGGAGCTCAAGATCACACTGGTTTATAATTTGTAGACTGTGTTCTATTATTTTTTTCAGTTCTGTGGTAACTCTACTATTCCCTACTATTTTTCACTTGCTACATCACTAATATTGTTGCAACAATTAATTCTTCCAGTTCTTTGGACAGTAGTGTATGGAGTTTATATTTATTTGAAGACTCCTTGTTTAATCTAGAAAAGAGAAGATTTAATAAGTTACAGACACTATCTTCCATTTTTGAAGGTTTGTTCTGACTCCAAGGAGCATAACTAGGACCAGTGAGTTAAAATAGGAGTGAAGTAGAATTTAGCCTTTTATAAAAAAATAATTTCCCGAGGTTCAGAGATATCCCAAAGTAGAGTAGGATTCCTTCTGATACATGGAGTAAACCATCTCTGGAAGTATTTAAGCAGCAGCCGGATGATGACTTTTGAGGGATTCTGTCAAGGGAAATAATTGAGTAACAGAACTATTTTTGTAGTGCAGTCAAATATTCAGAGGAAGTTCCTTTGTGGAAAAATATTAATGAAGATCATTGGTTGATTCTCAGGAGATTATGGCCTACTGAATTCTTATTTTATATTAGCATCATTATAGCAGATGCAACAGAAGAGGGGATTAGCAGCAGGATGTGCTGTGACATTAAGTATCAAATGATGATCCAATTAGGCATTCTTTTAATGATCAGAATATCCATCAAATACTATATCTGAGTCATCAAAGCATCTTTCTAATACTTGAAAGTGCAATTAACTTTGTGCTTTTGCTTATAATTGATACTCTGCATTGTCCAAATAGTTATCGTAGATTTAGTCTAAGTGTGCGTGGTAAGCTGATGTTTTTATTTTCATCTTTCAAGCAGTCCTGAAAAAGTAAACAATATTTTAGCATCAAAACCACTAACATTTTAGTTTTAACTCTGAACTTGACATTATCTGAGCAAACATTTCAATTTTATCAAAATACTTCAGTTTTCTAGCTGGACTTGGTATTATTTTTTTCACTGTGAGGTTTCCAATCAGCAAGGCAGACATCTCCATATTTGTTAATATGGGAAAATGCTTGGACCAAATGTAATGTTTCATCCAGTGATTTACCAACAGGGAGGTCATTCATTGTAATTTGTCATAGGATTTGCTTATCATCAATAACTAAAAGGCCTGATATTAGTCCTCTAGATAATTCCATAATCTTTTGAAATTTGTTGTGTCAAATCTGAAAGAAGTAGTGTTCATTAGCCTCCTTTTTTTTCTGAGGGGTATAATCCATGCTAAATGGGTAAACTGTGGATCAATGGAGCATATAACCACTTCCAGTATTTATGGAATTCTTCAATTGTGTCACCAAAAGTGCTAATTTAAGTAGGACACACAAAAGTGAAATCAAGTATGTAGAAGAAGAAAACCAAATATTTTCCTTGATAATCAGTTAATTTGAGCTCTTTAAATTCTCCATTTATCACAGCTATTAATTCCCAATAAAGTACTGACTTCAAAATCTTGTCTTTGTTGAAGTGCAAGGAATGGTCTGACACTGGCATGCAGACTTCCTCTCCTGGATACACTTGAGGCATAGAAATGACACTTGGAAATGGGGGCCCAGACTGATGCTGCTCAGCAAGCTACTTGGCCACCTTGCCCCTTACAGACACAGTTCGTAGCAATAGCATCAAGAGCAGCAGTGTGGACTCCAACCTGCCCATGGTTGCTGAGCCAATTGAATCAGCCCAACTCCTACAAAACCACACAAGGGAAGCAGTTCTGCACTCCTGCTTTCCATCTACTTGGGTAGGCCCACATAAATGCAGAGCTAAGGATTAAAAACATAGGACTTGTACTCTGGGTTTGGATAGAAGTAAACAATTTGAAAGGTAGGTTCTTATGGCTGTTGTACAACAAATTAAATTAACCCTTAACTTCAGATCTTGGATCTTGAGCTGGAAGTCACCTCAGAAATTATCGAGTTGAAGATTATCATTTTACAGATGAGGAAACTGGAGGTAAGGAGAGGAAAGCAGTTACAAAAGTGAATCCATGGGTAAATAAGATGGCAGGAAATAAAGAATTAGTTATTCTAACTGTGAATGTGAATGGGATGAACTCTCCCATAAAGCGGAAGCAGATAGCAGACTGGATTAAAAACCAGAATCCCACAATATGTTGTCTACAAGAAACACATTTAAAACATAGTGACACATATAGAATGAAGGTAAACGGCTGGAGCAGAAAATATTATGCTTCAGGTGAACAAAAAAAAGCAGGGGTAGCAATCCTTATCTCAGATCAAGTAAAAGCCAAGATAGATCTAATCAAAAGAGATAAGAAAGGAAACTATATTTTATTAAAGTGTACCATAGATAATGTAGCAATATCTATACTAAATATATATGCACCAAGTGCAATAGCACACAAATTCCTAGGGGAGAAATTAAGAGAGATGGAAGAAGAAATAGACAGCCAAACGATACTAGTGGGGGATCTCAACCTTGCTCTCTCAGAATTAGATAAATCAAACTACAAAATAAATAAGAAAGAAACTAGGGAGATAAACCAATTGTTAGAAAAGTTAGGTATGATAGATCTATGGAGAAAGTTGAATGGAGACAGTAGAGAGTTTACTTTTTTCTCAGCAGTCCATGGAACATATACAAAAATTGACCATATATTAGGGCATAAAAAACCTTAAAATCAAATGCAGAAAGGCAGAAATAGTAAATGCATCCTTTTCAGATCATGATGCAATAAAAATCACATGCAATATAAGTCCAGGAGAAAATAAACCAAAAGGTAATTGGAAATTAAATAATATAATCCTGAAGAATGAATGGGTGAAAGAGCAAATCATAGACACAATCAATAATTTCATCCAGGAGAATGACAATAAGGAGACAACATACCAAAATTTGTGGGATACGGCCAAAGCGGTTATAAGGGGCAATTTTATATCTCTAGATGCTTACTTGCTTAAAATAGAGAAAGAAAAGATCAATGAATTGGGCTTATTATTAAAAAAACTAGAAGAAGAACAAATTAAAAACCCTCAATTAAATACCAAATTGGAAATTCTAAAAGTAAAAGGAGAAATTAATAAAATCGAAAACAAGAAAACTATTGAGTTAATAAATAAAACTAAGAGTTGGTTCTATGAAAAAAACAACAAAATAGATAAGCCTTTAGTTAATTTGATAAGAAAAAGGAGAGAGGAAAATCAAATTGTTAGTTTCAAGAATGATAAGGGAGAACTTTCCTCCAATGAAGAGGAAATTAGAGCAATAATTAGGAGTTACTTTGCCCAACTTTGTGCCAGTAAGTTTGATAATCTAAATGAAATGGAGGAATATCTACAAAAATATAGATTGCCCAGGCTAACAGAAGAGGATATAAATTTTTTAAATAGCCCCATATCAGAAAAAGAAATAGAACAAGCCATTAACCCACTCCCTAAGAAAAAATCTCCAGGGCCAGATGGATTTACATGTGAATTCTACCAAACATTCAAAGAACAATTGATTCCAATTCTACACAAACTATTTGAGAAATTAGGGACAGAATGTATACTGCCAGAATCCTTCTATGAGACCGATATGGTGCTGATAGCTAAACCAGGTAGGGTAAAAACTGAGAAAGAAAACTATAGACCAATTTCCCTAATGAATATTGATGCAAAAATTTTAAATAAGATATTAGCAATGAGATTACAGAAAGTCATCCCCAGGATAGTACACTATGACCAAGTAGGATTTATACCAGGGATGCAGGGCTGGTTCAATATTAGGAAAACTATCAGCATAATTAATTATATTAATAACCAAATTAACAAAAACCATATGATTATCTCAATAGATGCAGAAAAAGCCTTTGACAAAATCCAACACCCTTTCCTATTAAAAACACTAGAGAGTATAGGAATAAATGGGCTTTTCCTTAAAATGATCAGTATCATCTATTTAAAACCATCAGCAAGCATCATATGTAATGGAGACAAACTAAAACCATTCCCCATAAGATCAGGAGTGAAACAAGGCTGCCCACTGTCACCATTACTATTTAATATTGTATTAGAAATGTTAGCTTTAGCAATAAGAGAAGAAAAAGAGATAAAAGGAATTAGAGTAGGTAATGAAGAAACCAAATTATCACTCTTTGAAGATGACATGATGGTATACTTAGAGAACCCTAGAGACTCAACTAAAAAACTACTAGAAACAATTCACAACTTTAGCAAAGTGGCAGGATTCAAAATTAATCCACAAAAATCATCAGCATTCTTATATATTACCAACAAAGTTCAGCAGCAGGAGATACAAAAATAAATTCCATTCCAAATAGCAGATGATAGGATAAAATATTTGGGAATCTATCTGCCAAGGAAAAGTCAGAAACTATACGAACTAAATTACAAAACACTTTCCACACAAATAAAATCAGACCTAATCAATTGGAAAAATATTAAGTGCTCATGGGTAGGCAGAGCGAACATAATAAAAATGACAATACTACCCAAACTAATCTACTTATTTAGTGCCATACCAATCAAACTCCCAAGAAATTATTTTACAGATCTAGAAAAAATAGTAGCAAAGTTCATTTGGAAGAACAAAAGGTCAAGGATTTCAAGGGGATTAATGAAAAAAAAGGCAGATGAAGGTGGCCTTGCTGTACCAGATCTAAAACTATATTATAAAGCAGCGGTCATCAAAACCGTTTGGTACTGGCTAAGAAATAGAGCAGTCGATCAGTGGCACAGGATAGGATATCAGGACAATCTAGGCAATAACCTTAACAATCTAGTATTCGATAAACCCAAAGACCCCAGCTTTTGGGATAAATACTCACTATTTGGCAAAAACTGCTGGGAAAATTGGAAACTAGTGTGGAAGAAATTAGGGCTTGATCCATACCTAACACCACATACCAAGATAAGATCTAAATGGGTTCATGATCTAGATATAAAGAGGGACTTTGTAAGCAAGTTAGAGGAACGTAATATAATTTATCTCTCAGACCTGTGGAGATGGAATAAATTTATGTCCAAAGAAGACCTGGAATTCCTAATTGAACACCAGATGGATAATTTTGATTATCTTAAGTTAAAAAGTTTCTGTACAAACCAAACAAATGCAGACAAGATTAGGAGGGAAGCATCAAATTGGGAAATCATCTTTACATTTAATGGTTCTGATAAAGGCCTCATTTCTAAAATTTATAGAGAATTGTCTCATATATATAAGAATTCAAGCCACTCTTCAATAGATAAGTGGTCAAGGGATATGAACAGACAATTTTCAGATGATGAAATTAAAACCATCTCTAGTCATATGAAAAGTTGTTCCAAATCACTATTGATCAGAGAAATGCAAATTAAGACAACTCTGAGATACCACTACACACCTGTCACATTGGCTAAAATGACAGGAAAAGATAACGATGAATGTTGGAGGGGATGTGGGAAAACTGGGACACTGATACATTGTTGGTGGAACTGTGAACAGATCCAACCATTCTGGAGAGCAATTTGGAACTATGCCCAAAAAGTTGTCAAACTGTACATACCCTTTGACCCAGCAGTGTTTCTATTGGGCCTATATCCCAAAGAGATATTAGAGGAGGGAAAGGGCCCCAAATGTGCAAGAATGTTTGTGGCGGCCCTTTTTGTGGTGGCTAGAAACTGGAAACTGAAGGGATGCCCATCAATTGGAGAGTGGCTGAATAAATTATGGTATATGAATGTTATGGAATATTACTGCTCTGTAAGAAACGACCAGCAGGACGATTTCAGAGAGGCCTGGAGAGACTTGCATGACCTGATGCTGAGTGAAACGATCAGAACCAGGAGATCATCACACACAGCAACAACAGTATTACATGATGATCAATTCTAATGGACATGGCTCTCTGCAACAAAGAATTGTCTCAAACCAGTTCCAATTGTTCACTGAAGAAAACCATATACACCCAGAGAGAGGGAAATGAAATATGGACCACAACGTAACATTTTCATGATCTCCATTGACATTTGTTTGCAATGTGTTGCCTTTCTCGGATTCTTTTTTTTTTCTTGTAGATAGGATTTTTCTTGCATAACTTCTCAAGCATTTCAACATTATTAGCATGTAGTGGACTTCCTGCCATCTAGGGGAGGGGAGGGGACTGGGGGTAAAATCTGTAATGGAAAGCTTTGTAAAGATCAATGTTGGGGAACTACCCATACATATGTTATACAAATAAAAAGCTTTAATAAAAAAAAATAAAAATAAAAAAAAGTGAATCCAGATCTTCTGACCTTCTGATTCCAGGTCAGTATTTCTTTCATTATACTCTTTGAATCCAATTAATGAATTCTGTACAAGCAACTACTGGGAACATTTCATTAAATAGAGATATGGGTTGATTTAGATTAAAGACAGAATATATAACTAGCAGGGAACATGAGGTCAACTAGTCCAATTGCTTCATTGTGCCGGTGAGGAAATTTAGTCAAGGGAAGACAAGAATCTATTATCTAAAGATGTAAAATTAATGACTATCCAAGCTGGGATTCAAACCCAAGTCTTTCAACTCAAAATTCAGTCATCAAACCATGTGGAAAATGTTAAACTAATGTAATAAAATGTTAAACATGGTTCTTAAATGGGCTTTTCAACCTGTTCAAGAGCCTGCACTGATAATAATCTCTGAGAAGCCTGGTCATGACTGATTTGGAGAATAAATGATCCAAGATGTTTAAGTCACAAAGAGGGGGACATGAGCAGGGAACTCATCTCCCTGAAAACTCCTCTGACTTGTAATCTGAGCCTAAAGAGATTTATTTGATTACTAGGTTTGGTCTCAGCCTTAAGTCTAGAATGTTCGTGTGAAACTGAGGATTTTACAGAATGATACACTGGCACTTTGTATATCCTCTTGGGGCCAAATTGGTAAGAGATTAGTTAGGATGTCAAAAGAGCGAGTTGGATGTTTAGGGTTCAGTTATCCTTTGAAATATCATGCTCCAAATTTGGCTTGTCAGTTGCCTTTACTTTAGAAAAAAATCACTGATTATAAGTGCTGTCTTTGACAGAAATGAAGTGTCTACATATTGGTTTCTAAGATGCCAGCAGTTAGAAAAGGAAATAGAAATTTAGTGTATAGCATATGAAAAATAGTGGTCTCATGTACTTATCATAAAATCCTTATGGAACTCTAGTCACTACATTTTAGCAGATAGCCTAGAACATTCCCAGCATGAATGTAAATTTCTGATAGCTAGTGATTGGGAATTAATATCAGAAATTCAAAACGAAGAGATTCAAAACCAGCAGTCTCCAGAATGCAGTGACAATATGATAAATAGCCTTTAAACCAGCTCACATGAAGATCAATTAAGTTATATGTGGATGCTTAGTTTAGAGAAAAGATTATTTAGGAATGAATGAGTATAAATATAATTCTTACCATATGTCCATAACCATTGTCTATTCATTAAGGCTACTAATATAAAATATTATGAGCCCTGAGAATATAAATACAAAGGGGGCAATTCTTTACCTTAAGGAGATTACATTCTGATAGCATATACATCTAGAGGATGAGTGGAAAGGCAGAAATATTTTAGTGTGAAAAGTTATCAGGGTAGTGATGAAGTCAAAGGATGGTAAACTGATATATCATTCCTAGTAATGATAGCAAATTTGTTTTAATTTGATTCAAGAACTAGAATTCTATGAATGGGGGAGACTGGAGAAAAGAAATAGTTAGGAAGTGAAATGAAGCATAACTAATGCTCTTAGATATATGAACCTTATATGTCACTCACCAAATAGGAGGATCAAGAGAGTTCTTTGCCAATATTTGAAGGGAAATCATGGGAAAATCAAGAAGGTTTCATCTAACTCCAGAAGTAGCAATTATAGTTATTAAGGCTCTTGGCTATATTATGGTAATGGATGGATCAGTAAACTCAGAATCTGTAAGACTTGGATTTTAATCCTGCCACTAACACATTTGACCATGAATAAGTCACTTAAGTTCTCTGAATTTTAATTTTCTCACTTATGAAATGAGGATAATTAATATCTACAGTAATTACCTTACTGGGTTGTTGTGAGGATCAAATAAGATAATTCATGTAAAGCACTTTTCAAAATGTAGAGTACTCTATGAATGTCAGTTATTGTTAATAAATTCTTGTTGAGTGAAATTGAATTGAATCAGTGGGGCCACCCAGGATCATTCAAGCTGTCAAACACCACCATTTGGGAGCTGGGCATGCATGCCTCTGTAATAAAAAAAAAGAGCTAAGCTTCCAGAAAGCAGCTTGAGTTCAGGCAAAACATCAACTCTGTGGCAGAGCTTGTAAATTGTGCCCTGAATTGTTGCAGAATCTCTTTCTTGAGATTCTTTAATTGGTACCACCATCATCCCTACCATCACCACTACTATCATCATTATCAATAAGTATTTATTGTTTGTTAAGCACTGTATTAAGTCCTGAGGAGATAGAGAAATGCAAAAGTAGCTTCTGCTTTCAAGGGGTTCTTTGTACTAATTTTATTCTTTGGATCTTATAACTTTACACTTAATTAGGTAATTTCCTCACTTGGCTTTTGGATTATATCTTTTTTTCCCACTTATTAACCTTCCTCATACCTCACCAAAGATTAATTAGAAAGGAAAGGGAAATGTGTTTCAAGGAGGTGGCACAGTGGATAGAGGGTGGGACTTAGGGTCCTACAGACCAAGATTCAAATTTTGCCTCAGTCATTCCCTAGTTGTGTGACTATGGACAAGTCATTTAACTATTCTCAGCTGCCTTATCTGAAGAATAGGAATAATAATGGCACCTACTTTACTTTTAAAGGAATTAAATAAGGTAACATATATAAAGAGTTTTATAAACCTTAAAGTATTATGTAAGTTGTATTTATTATTAACTACTGATCTTGCCTCTAAAGGCTCCATAGTTAGGACTTATAATTTAGCAGTATAAAGAAGATACTGTATGGAAATTCTACATCAAGGCAGGTCAGTACTTTGTCCATATGTATCCTCTTATACTATAATTGCATGGGGCATTAAGTCATAAAGAAACTTTTTTATGGTAAAGTGCTAGTAAGTGTCAAAAGTAGGAATTGGGGATGTCTGTTTTTGAGGACAGTTTTCTATCTATAATATTATGCCATTTTTCAAGGGATTAATTATTTAACTAATTTCAATATAGGTGATATAGGGATTGGCTAGATATTTACTGAAGTTTCTTTAACTCTATAAATGAATTTCTAAGTTGTCAAATGTTTAAGTTTTAATATTTTAGGCTCTATTCACAATGACATAAGGTCTATATGTAAAAAGAAAATGGAAAATTTGAATATTTCCATGTTTTAAAAACTGCAAAAGAAGATCTTAAGAGGGTCAAACAACTAAGTTGAATTTTTTGGAAAGTAATTTAATGGAGATTAAAAATGAAGTATTTGGGTTGAAGAAATCAATTGAAGAAGTGCAGTGTGGTAGAAGTTTAACTAGTTAATTATTTATGTGAAAATGATCTCATCATTGGGTAAATAAGGGCCAAACTCTGCCTAACACACTCTGGAAAGTCTAGAGAGACAAATTGCATTGGAAAGGCTCAAATACACAGTAAATAAGTTGCAGAAAAAAAGACTAGAATACAGGACTCTTTATACCTCATTGAGTGGTCTTTATGTATAATACTTAACACAGTACCTGGCAAATAGCAAACACTTATTTAATGGCAATTGAAAAATTCGTCATCATGTCCTCAAGACCATGACATTCTGAAATTTTTTATATGAGACAAGATTCAATCCTTTATATTTCATATTTACAAAAAAAGTGCATTTATGTGATGAAGTTGTTACATAGCTCCTGTTCTAATATAAAGGTTACAAATCATAATGCATAGTGCAATGGGTTGGGTTGAGAGTGATCAAAATTAAGGTTCAAGTCACACATCAGCCATTTGACCATGGGCTTATTTCTTCATTAATTTTAGACTCAGTTTCAGTATTTATAAAATGAGGATAAAAGTAGAATTGGTAGGCCCAAATCAAGTAATTTATGCTAACCTTGTAATGTGTTTAAAATGCTTTATTATTAATCTGAAGACCTAAAAAAGTCCTCATTCATTCGAGAAGCATGTATTAAATGCTTAATGTGAACAAAGCATTATAAGTACCAAGAATACAAAAGCAAAAATCAAATTGAAAAGTCCCATATGGAATTTACATCATATTGGAATTAAACAAAATAAATAGTTAAGTGATAGATAACATGCATTCATAAATGCAGACATAATATGTATACATACAGATAAATTACAAATCATGTAAAAAGTGGATACAAAGATTTGGGATAGGAGGGCATCAATATTTGGGGGAATATGGAAAGGTCTCAAGTAGGAAAAGCTATGTGACCTGAGTGTTGAAAGAGATGTAAGTGTTAAACAAGGTGAATAAGGAGGAAACAAGGAAAGTGATGTGAGAGATATTTTGAAGGTAGAATATCTGTGACTGTAATAACAGACCTCCCACCATAGTTTATGATGGCTTCTACTTGCTGTCATCTTGGAAGTATCAGTGACATCATTTACCATGGGAAAATGCCAGCCAATAGATTGACTCTAAAGTGACACCCCTAAATAGTTCTCTGAACTATTCTGCCACCTTCTGTGGATGTAGCCTAAGGCTAGAGAAGTTAAATGTTTGGCACCCTGTAGAACCCACATTCAAAAGATTGACTTCATTGTTGGCTTTTCAGCTGGATGTTTTGACACATCAAAAAGGCTGAAGTTTAAACTGTTTGTCACATTTTTTAAAAACACATTTTTTCCCTTCTTGGCAGCATGTAGCTTGGGATAAAACAGTATAATAAGGTTAATGAGAAAAGAAATAGCACAAATCTGTTTCCATCACTGTTAACAGAACTAAATCACAGTACAGGGGAAACAGCTGCTCTGGAACCCAGCCTAGGAGCAGATCAGTAGAAGCTGATTATCTATTAATGAGCAGTTTTTAGTGGTGTACCCTAGTGGAAAGCCCACCAGACTCCATTCAACAAGTCACCAGCTGAAGATGCCATGTATATGAATCACTTGATTGATGTAAAAAATTCAAAACAGATTCTTCCCAGAACCCTAGGGGCTGCTATGCACCACTGCTCTCTTATCTATTTATGTTAATGAAACAGGATCCTTCGGTAAGTAAATGTGTGTAGTATTTAATTAAACTGACTGCTAGGCTCAGTGCAGGATGCTGGCCTTCATTTGGGGGATTCTTAGAAAGTCACTTTTTCCCTTCCTTATTATACTTCTGGTCTATATCTCTTCTCTGCCATACTATGCTTTTTAAAGGCAGTTTTCAGTTTGCGATCACCCACTCCCTTTTCCTTTCTCTCTCCCCCTCTCCATCTTTCTTTCCTTTTTTTCTTCTCCTCCCCCTATTAATCTTTCAGACTGTTCATCCATTCTCACTATCTCCTATGCTCTCAACTAACAGCAGAGGGTGCTCTTGGGTAACTACCAAGCTCTTTGGGACTCTCAGTGAGTAGGCTAAAAATCCCCTTTACCTCCCAGGCTTTTGTAATCACAACCCTCCTTCTCTTCATCTTGGGGGGTTGATGTGGATATGCTGAATCATACCATGAATTTTCTTCTTTCATCATTCATACCACATTTATTTTTTTCCTTCTAAACACATTTTCACATTTATCATATGGCACAAGAAAAATCAGATCAAAAGAAGAAAAATGAGAAAGAAAAACAAGAAAGCAAATAACAACAACAAACATGAAAATGTTGTGCTGTGATCCACATTCAGTCCCCATAGTTCTCCCTCTGAAAGCAGATGGCTCTCTCCATCCCAAGTCTATTGGAATTGGCCTGAGTCACTTTATTGCTGAAAAGAGCAAAGTCCATCCCAATTGATCATCACATAATCTTGCTGTTGCTATGTACCATGTTCTCTTGGTTCTACTCACTTCATTTAGCATCAGTTCATGTGTCTCTCCAGGAATTTCTGAAATCATCTTGCTTCTTTCTTATAGAACACTAATATTCCATTACATTTATATAACATAATTTATTTAGCCATTCCCCAACTGATGGTGATCCACTTAGTTTCCTGTTCCTTGCCACTATAAAAAGGGCTATTACAAACATTTTTGCACATGTAAGTCTTTTTTCTCTTTTATGTGATCTCTTTGGGATACAGACCTAGTAGATATATTGCCAGATTAAAGGATATGCACCATTTGATAGCCCCCTTACAAAAGCATGAGATTGATGATCTTAGAAAAACATGGATAGATTTGCACAAAAAAGTAAAGGGTGAAATGAGCAAAACCAATAGAATGTTGTATTCAGTAACAGTAATATTGTATTAAGAACAACTATTATAAATATCCAAATTAACTATGAAGGAGCTATTAAGGAAGATGTTATCTGCATCCAGAGGAGTAATTAATAAAAATAGAAGTATATATAGAATGATTTTACATAAACACATACATACACATGCTCACACACACATATTGCATCTAATGGTAGCCATCTTGGGAAAGGGGAGAAAAAAATTTCTATAAATTAAATATAAAATTAAAAGCATACTTACTTATATATCTTAAATTGTAATTTCAAAATGAATTTTGAAAAAATAAGACAAATAGCAAATCAATGAAATAGAAGGGACTCACTCCTCTTAGTATTACAATTTCAAATTGAAAGGAATAATATTAGAGGACATCAAGTCTAATTCCTTTGTTTAACAGATAAAGAAATTAAGCCTCAGAGAAGAGAAACAACTTGTATTCAGCAAGTAAATAGCAAAGTCAAGATTCAACTAAAGCCTATGGACTCTAGACCCAGAACTCCCTACACCTCCCAACTTTCCTCAGGTTCAGGATTCATCTCTCCTTTCAGCAAGAAATAGAAAAGCTAAGTCCCACCTCCCAAGTTACTCTCATGAAAAATATCTCATGGAGAAATATCAATTCTTAGGTGTTTCCCATTCATGGCATCACTTCCTTGAAGAATGAGTGTTCAGCAGCAAAGGTGATCCGGGAGCACATCTCTTGGACTCTGAACAGTTGTGACTTGATTCTGCTGACAAGTCTCACTTAAATACTTATTTCCTCATTTCTGCCACTCAGTCCAGCAGCTTCCTTCTTTTCCTCTTGCTTATCTGTACTTATGTCAGCAAAGGCAAAAGGATGACATTTTTAAATAGAGGGTGTAATAGAGTATAAACAACAGAGATCTCATAAACCTTTTCAAGTAACCACATGGGGACAATGAACAGCTTCCTTTTGGTAGTTGCCTTTTCCTCATTTTTTATCTCCTTATGTTTGGTTCAGACCTTTCTCCCCATAATGGCAAGCTCTTTAATTGCCATCACCCCCTGTCCTACCTCTCTGAGAAACATACATTTTGAAACTTTGTGTTTATGGTTCACAGTTACATAACCTACCCAAGAAAGGTGTATATTAATTCCTTGAATGAAGATGAAATATCATATTTATTATATATGTAAATGGCACAAATCTGGGAAGGATTGATCATATATCAGAAGATAGAACTGGAATACAACAAAAAGATCTGTTTGAACTAGAATATGGGGTCAGATGAAATTTAATAGGAATAAATGTAAAAGACAATATTAAGGTTAAAAAAATCAAGTGCATATACACTGTATTGAAGAAAAGTGACTAATTCTAGACAAACCAGGCTACTTTGCATTTCCTCACACATAGCATTCCATTTCCCATTTCTTTGGCACAAAATATCTCCCACTCCTGGAATGAACTCTTTTACCATCTCTACCTTATGGAAAAATCTACCTTTCTTCAAAGTTCAGCTCTTTCTCATTCCATCTTGATACTCTCAATTACCAATGTCCTTTCACCTAACCTTCAGCTGGATATTACTTTTGTCCAAAGTCTTTTATCACATAGCCCTGCCTCTCCCTAATTTTCCAGTCTTCTTGCACTTTATTCCCCGCTGTACATTCTTTAATATGATAGATTCCTGGATATGTCACAAAGAAGATACTATGTTCAGACTAGGTATTGTCACTATCACCCATGCCTAGAATTGCTCTTCCCCTCATTTTCACCTCCTGACTTCTTTGGCTTTCTTCAAGTCCCAGCTAAAATCCTACCTCCTATAGAAAGTCTTTCCCAATATCCCTTAATTCTAAAGCATTTCCTTGCTTTACTATTTATAATTTATTGTGTGTATATACCCATATACATGCACATATATATGTATATACAGGTTTGCATATACATATAAATTTTATATACATGTGTATATATGAGCATACACATATATACATATAAAGGCATATATATAGGTATATATATGTTATATGTGTATATATATATATAGGTATATGTATATATATATGTCATATGTGTATATATATATATATGTATATATACAGCAAGATGGAGACAGAGACAGAGACAGAGACAGAGACAATGAGAGTCCTTAGGGACTTGAAAGCAAGGACTGTGTTTTGTCTTTGTGTCTCTACTATGTAACACAGTGCCTAGCATGGAGTAGGTATTCAATAAAGATTAAGTAACTGGGTCACTGACTTCATATGTATTTCATATTTGAAAGAAATCACATTGTACTGGATAATGCTATTAATTAACTGGTTAATTGGCTTTGTATACATTTTAAATTTGAGAGACAGAACAATGCAGGGGATAGAGAGAAAGTCTCAGAATCAGAATGCTCTGTGCTCAAGTCTTGCTTCTGACATAGGCACAGATGTAAGCAAATGCAAAATATGTTAACATCCATGATTTATTTGGTATAGGGAACATTCAGTGAAAAAATATCCCTTATCAAATCCAAATTGGCAAATGTTCTATAGTCAATAGTATTAGAGATTTGCCTGGGACACTGCGAAGTTAAGTGATTTGTTCAGAGACACATCACTAGAGTGTCAAAAAATGCATAAACACTGCCCAAATGTGCTTTTAAGAAGACTCCTATTCAGGCACAGGTTAGATTAGAGAGTCTCCATGCTAAGATTCTGTGAATCTCTGAAATGATATTAGGCCTATACAATATAATAATTAAAGATCTCAATTAATTGACCTCCAAAGATCCTTCAAGTTCTGAAATATCATGATTCCATGAGAAAGCCTATTATATCACATTTCAAGAGTCCCTTGGATGGTTTGCCTAACAATCAGCCAGCATGAATGGAATAAAGGAAGTCAGAGCTAATTTGCATGCAGAGATGGCCTGCTGAGTAGCACCTGCTTGGACCTTTCACATGTCAGACTTATGTCTGAATTGTGTTGTTGTTGTTGTTGTTGTTTTTTAATTAGCAAATTCTGCAGCAAAGATTAGCCTTAACATGGAGCTGACTTGTCTAGACTGGTGTGGAAACAGAATTGGCCTTTTATGGTACAGCTGATAAAACATTAAGATAGCACTTTTGATACCAACTGTTTCTCCCATCTAAATATATCCCATTATCTAAAATGCAGAATTATAGATCTATCTATTATACATGTTTGACTCTTCCCAAACCTCATTTTCTAAAAATGAAAACACACTGAGTTAGTTACCTCCACTATTAGTGTGAGCAAGTTTACTATTCTTTTTTCACTGAGCAAATCAGTTAACATGTCAGTCACGCAACAACTATTTTCTTTTTGCTTTTTTGATGAGGCAGTTTGATGAGGTTAAGTGACTTGCCCAGGGTCACACAGCTAGGGAATGTTAAGTTTATGAGATCAGATTTGAACTTAGGTCCTCCTGACCTCAGGGCTGGTGCTTTATCCACTACACCACCTAACTGCTCCTCAACAACTATTTATTAAACATTTACTATATACCAGTCACTAAACTAAGTACTGGGTATATAAAGAAAAGCAGAAGGACATATTTTGTCTTCAAGGAGCTTACATTCTAATGGGGGAGAAAACATTTAAATAAATAGATACTTTAAGTATATATATATACATGTATATATGCTTAAAGTATCTATTTATATCTATATATATAGTATCTATCTATCTATCTATATCTATAGATAGATAGATAGATAGATAGATAGATAGATAGATAGATAGATACAGAGAGAGAGAGAACAGATAGAAAGTAACCCTAGAGTAAGTTTTCTTAAATGGGCTTCATAGATAGATTTCCTTGGATAAAAAAAAAATTATATCTTCATTTTTTATCAATATTCAACTGGAATTTATCACTTCCTTCAACTGATTTTTCATAAGCACATTATTCTGTGAAAGGATTCATAGAATTCTCTGAACTTCCAAACAGATTGATAATACAAAAAAATTAAGAACTTCTTTCTTAGAGGTTAAAGAATTAGCATATGTGAGGCCCAGAAAGACTCCCTGTGTAAGGTGAGATTTAAGTTAAATCTTGAAGAAATCTGTAGAAACTAAGAGATAAAGGTAATGAAGGAGAGGATTCCAATTGTGAAGGACAACAAGAGCAAAGGAACAAAGATAAAATCAAGGCTGAGAGCTGCACAGGAAATTTGAGAGAGTTCCTTCTTTACCCCAGAAGCCTCTGCTGAACCATGAAAGTACAAAAAAAGAAAATACAAAAAGAAAAATAAAGGAAATGAACAGAAAATTATTTTTACCATAGAAAGCTACAATGGTAATAGGGAAGACCAAAATACCAATACAGACAAGGACAAAATATGCACAGAGAAAATCTCAAAGAGATCCCAAAGAGATTCCTTGAAAGTGCTCACAAAAGACTTTAAAAGACAATTGAGAGGTAGAAGAAAATGTAAGAAAAGAAATGAGGTTATGCAACACAGAGTCAACAGCTTGAAAAAGGAAGGCAATTACTTAAAAAACACAATAGATCAAATGAAAAGAAATCCATTGAATAAAATCACACATTAAAAACTAGAATGGAGCAAATGAAAACTAATGACTCTATGAGCCAGCAAAATTATATTTGAAAGGTTTAAACTGTTTACATCCCTAGATGGAAAAATGATATCTGTGGCTCTTGAGAACTTTGTCTATTATTGGAGCAGTTATAGGAGAGTATCACATGGACTGAGGGTATGGTTATGCAAAGACAATGATGTAATGATATAAAAGGAAAAGACAACAAGGGGTGAAAAAAGGACTCTGCTGGGAGAAGAGGAAAGAGGGAGTACAATGGCAGAAATTAGATCACATGAAGAGGCACAAAAGATTTATTACAATAGAGGGAAAGAAGGAAGGGGGATTACCATTGTCTGAAACTTGATCTCATCAGTTTTGTCTCAAAGAAGGAATAACTTAATCATTCAGTTGGGTATAAAAATTTTATCTTACCATATAAAAAAGTAGGAGGATAAAGAACAAAGAAAAGGGAGGAGGCTGGATAGAAGGTGGGCAAAAACACTAGGAAAAATGAGTATGAGAAGGGGGGGGATGAAATAATGTAGGGCACATTGTTATTGGGGTGGGTTACAAACACTACTAAGGGCAGGGTAGAAAGAGAGAACAAAAGTTTATACAGCGGAGAAAATAGAATGGAGGGAAACACAGAGTTGGCAATCATAACTATGAATTGTGATTAGGATGAACTCTCCCATAAAATGGAAGGGAATAGCATATTGGGTTAAAAAACAAAATCTTGTAATATGTTGTATACAAGAAACACTTTTGAAACAGAGAGACAAATGCAAATTAAAGATAAAAGGCTGGAACAGAATTTATTATGCTTCATCTGAAGTGAAAAAAGGAGGGTTATCAATTGTGATTTCAGATAAAGCAAAAGTAAAAATAGATTTAATTAAAATAAATAAGGAAGTGAACTGCATCTTGTTAAAGAGTATCTTAAACAATGAAATTGTAACAATACTAAATGTATATACATTAAGTAGTAGAGTATCACTAGAAAATTCCTAGAGAAATTATTAAACCAGTTATAGGAAGAAATAGCGAAATGTATTATACAGTGGGGGACCTCAACCAGCTCCTCTCAGAATTAGACAAATCTAACCACAAAATAAACAAGAAAGAAACTGGGAAGGTTTACAGGATCATAGAAAACTTAGATCTGTGGAGAAAATTGAATAGGGAAAGAAAGGAATATATCTTTTTCTCAGCAATTCATGGCACCTATACAAAAATTGGCCATGTATTAGAGCATAAAAATCTCGCAATCAAATGCAGAAAAGCAGATATAGTAAATGCTTCCTTTTTAGACTACAATGAAATAAAAATTATATTCAATAAAGGGGCAGGGAAAGATAGACTAAAAAACGATTTGGAAATTAAATAATCTAATTCTAAATGAGTGGGTCAAACAACAAAACTACAGAAATAATCCAAAATTTCATTCAAGTAAATGACAGTTAGACAAAATAACAAAATCTGTGACATGCAGTCAAAGCAGTTCTTAGGGGAAATTTTATATCTCTAAGTAGTTCCATGAATAAAATAAAAAAGGAGATCAATGAATTAGGCATGCAACTTTTTTTTTTGCTTTTTTTTGCTGAGGCAATTGGGGTTAAGTGACTTGCCCAGGGTCACACAACTAGGGAATGTTAAGTGTCTGAGACCAGGTTTGAACTCAGGTCCTCCTGACTTCAGGGCTGGTGCTCTAACCACTGCACCACCTAGCTGCCCCAGGCATGCAACTTTAAAAGCTAGAAAAAGAACAAATTAAAAATTCCTAATTAAATACTAAATTGGAAATTCTGAAACTCAAAGAAGAAATTAATAAAATTGAAATCAAGGAAGCTATTGACCTAATTACTAAAACTAAGAGTTGGTTTTATGGAAAAGAAGCAACAAAATAGATATAATATTTGTTAATTTGATTAGAAAAAGAAAAAAAAAACAAATTACCAGCATTAAAAAATGAAAGTATGAACTTACCACCAATGAAAAAGAAATTAAAGCAATGATTAGGGGCTATTTTGCTCATCTGCATGGTAGCAAACCTGACAATATAACCAAAATGGATGGATATTTACAAAAATATAAATTTCTTAGATTAACAGAAAAGCAAATACATTATTTAGTTACATTTTAGAAAAAGAAATTGTACAAGTCATTAATGAACTCCCTAAAAAAATCTCCAGGACCATATGGAATTCTACCAAACATTTGAAGAACAATTAATTCCAATACTAGGTAAACTATTTGAAAAAATAAGTAAAGAAGTCCTACCAAATTCCTTTTATGACACAAATATGGTTCTGATAGCTAAAGCAGGAAGGACCAAAAAAAAAAAAAGAAAATTATCACCCAATCTCCCTAATGAATCTTGATGCAAAAATTTAAAAATTTATATATTAGCAAAGAGATTGCAGCAACTTGTAATCAGGATAATACACTATGACCAAGTGGTATTTATAACAGGAATGCAGGGCTAGTTCAATATCAGGAAAATTATTGCCATCACTGACCATATCAATAACAAAACCAACAGAAATCATACAATAATCTTAATAGATGCAGAGAAAACTTTTGACAAAATACAGCACCCATTCCTATTAAAAACACTAAAGAGTATAGGAATAAAAGGAACTTTTCTTAAAATCATTAGCAATATGTATCTAAAACCAACAGCAAGCATTATTTGTAAGAGAGAGAAGCTGGATGCATTCCCAATATGATCAGGAATGAAATAAGGATGCTCCATTATCACCTCTAGTACAAAATTAAATAATATTGTACTAGAAATATTGACTTTAGCAATAACAAAAGAAAAAGCAATTAAAGGAATTAGAATAGGCAATGAAAAGATAAAACTTTCACTTTTTGCAAATGTTATGATGACAGTGATAGAAAATCATCCCAAAACTTATTTGAAGCAATTAACCACTTTGGCAAAGTTGAAGGATATAAAATAAAGCCACACAAATCATCAATATTTCTAGAAAGAGACATTTCATTTAAAATAAACAAAATAAAATATTTGGGCTTCTACCTGCCAAGACTAATCCAGGTCCTATATGAACACAATTACAAAACACTTCTCACACAAATAAAGTCATATTTAAACAATTAGAAAAAATACCAATTACTCATGGGTAGGCCAAACTAATATAATAAAAATGGCAATTCTGCCTTTCATTGTCATACTGGGAGTGAAACAAGCAGAACAAGGAAGTCACCATACATAGTAACAACAAGAAAGTGTGATAATCAACTATGAAAGACTTGTTCTTCTCAGTGGTTCAGTTATCCAAGGCAATTCCAATAAACTTTGGACAGAAAATTCTAACTACATCCATGAAAAGAACTATGGACACGATGTTCACTTCTTTTTTCTATTTGTTCGTTTCCCATGGTTTTTCCCTTTTGTTCTGATTTTTCTCTGCCAACATTATCCATAAAGATATGTGTATTTCATTCTGGAGAGCAATTTGGAACTATGCTCAAAAAATTATCAAACTGTGCAGCAGTGTTGGCTGAGCAGTGTTTCTATTGGGCTTATATCCCAAAGAGATCTTAAAAGAAGGAAAGGGACCCACATGCGCAAGAATGTGGCAGCCCTTTTTGTAGTGGCTAGAAACTGGAAGCTGAATGGATGCCCCTCGATTAGAGAATGGCTGAATAAATTGTGGTATATGAATGTTATGGAATATTATTGTTCTATAAGAAAGAACCAGCAGGATGATTTCAGAGAGGCCTGGAGAGATTTGCATGAACTGATGCCGAGCGAAATGAACAGAATCAGAAGATCATTATACACAACAACAACAAGACTATATGATGGATCAATTCTGATTCTCTTCAACAATGAAATGTTTCAAACGTGGTCCAATTATTCCATGAAGAAGGCCAAATACACTCAGAGAGAGTATTTGGACCACAACATAACATTTTCATGCTCTCTATTGATATTTGCTTGCATTGTGTTTCCCTTCTCAGATTTTTTTTCTTGTAGATATGATTTTTCTTGCACAGCAAGATAAGTGTGGAAATATGTATACATATATTCAATTTGTCAAGTATTTTAACATAATTAACATATAGTGGACTTCCTGCCATCTAGGGGAAGGATGGGGACTAGGGGGGAAAAATTTGTAACAGAAAGTTTTGTAAGGGTCATTGTTGAAGAATTACCCATATATATGTTTTGCAAATAAAAAGCTTTAATTAATTTTTTTTAAAAAGTGTATTTGAGATATCAAAATGGAAGTGGGAAGTGTAGGATGGAAAATCAGGAGAAATCTAGGAATAATTTACATCATGATAATAAACATATCTTAGACACCAGGAGCTTAGAACTCATAGAAGTTGATGAGATCACCACAAAAGATAGTATGGGGGTAAGAGGGAAACCCAGGGCAGAGTTTCCTACAGTCAGTTATTATTCATCTTTTGTTTTGAAGGGGACCAATAGCATCACATGGTAATGTCTTGAGACTTATGTGTGAATTGGATTTGAGAGAGAATTGGATAGTCATCAGCCTCACTCTTTACCTGAGTCATCAAAATCCAGGAGGATTAAATTCAAGACAACTGACAATGGTCAGATGCAGTAGATAACCTTGGCATTGATGTCTGAGAAAGCTTAAGTGTTCCATGGTGCACATTGGAACAGAACATTGAAATATACCCATTCTTTTCACTACACTCACAGCCCCTACTCAGACCTTCATTATATTCTAATCTGTCCATTTACTGAAAAAGACATCACATGCTTTCTGAAGACATCCCCCTAACTCTTCAATGGGTTTTAGGCCTGGCAGTTACCTATCTGATTTACCCCATCTGCTGAGTGGGTTTTACTTTGGTGTATCTGTTGCACATGCTATAGTTTCTTGGAGCTACAGTGAATAGACTAAAGTGGACACCAAAGGTGAATGAATAACCAAGAAAAAGGCTTTATAATCCCTCATACCAAAGTTTTAGTCCTCCAAAGTTCCAGTCCTTCTTAAACATTTCAGATATCTCCATGAAGATTCAGCAAAGGAGGCTGTGAAGGAATAATAAGAAACCAAAAAGGATAAGAGTTTCAAAAAAGGAGTGTCATTAAAACCTAGTTAGGAATTACCATTCAGGAGGAGGGAATGACCAACACTACTACAGGAAATATGGGGATTAGGAAAAGTTCATTAGATTTCTCTTTGGAAAGAGAAGTTTCAGTTGAATAATGATGTCAGACAGCATTGTGAAAGAAAATGAAAGAGGGAGAAAGGGTCATGAAAATAAAGATAAAGTTCACTGACTTGCCTATGGAAAATACTACTTGAAAGGCATCTGTCTTTTAGAAGAATAAGAGAAACTATTTTTCTTCTCTTATAGCATCAAATAAGAAAATATTAGATAGATATTATGAACAAGACACTGTGATATCTCACTGTACAATGATAAAACCAAAGATCTCTGCTTCTATGATCCAAAATTTATTGGACATGTGTCAATGTGTGTGTATGAAAAACATAATGAAAAGTAATTTGAGAATAATAGGAACAATTTGGGGGAGGGTATCAAAGATGATAGCAAGGAGGTATTCATAGAAAAAATATAACCTTAGTTGAGACTTGAAGAAAAGCTAAGAATTCTGAGAGAGTGACATGTGAAGGAAGTGAATTCCCGGTATGAAATAGAGCTTTTGAGAATATAGGAAGATAGAATGCCAATTTGGCAGAACACCTAGCAGCCCAGTTTGGCTGGAACAGAGAGTACTTGTAGGGGAACAACAAGAAATGTCTGGAAAGATATATTGATATAAAATTGAGGGAAGCCTTAAATCCTAGACTTAAGTTTGTAGTTCTTCCTGCCCCTTCCCACCATGGGTGCCACTGAGAAAATAGAGAATTACTGAAGGGATTTGATATCTGTATGAAGGATGGATTAGAAAATCAAGCAACTAGAAGTCATTAAGGAAATGAATTAGAGGATGAATGCTTTTGGTCCATATGAAAGATAATGAAGGCCTGGGTTGGGGCTGTGAATGCAGTGAAAAGGATGGTTATGTTAGATGCTGTGGTGGTAAATTAATAAAATATAGCAACTGAATGAATATTGGAGTTTAGGGAAATAGAAGATTCAAGAATGGTTTTAAGAGTTAGATGACTCAAGAGAAATTGCAAAGTTTGGACAAAAATGGGTCTGGGATGAAGATGATGAATTTATTTTGAGACAGTATGCATTTGAGAATTTAAAAGGAAATTCAGAAGGAACTTCTTAGTAGAAAGTTGGATTCTAAGGACTAATCTTAAGAGAGATTAGAGTTAGATATATAGTTATTCTTAATAAAGACTTTTTTTTTCAAGACAAGGGGATTAAGCAAGAGTATGCTAATGATTTAATAGCTAGCTCTCTGGAAAACATGTGTAAATAGCATATTTTTAAGTTTAATCTGAATTATTAGCATTTCTCCATTACTGTAAATTTCAACAATTAACAAAACAATAAATCAAGCACTAATGTGTATGATTACCTATCTCTAAGTTCCAAATACTCACACTGAACATTTAACCATAGTCTCTCCACAGCAGATTTGAGTAGGCTCAGGACAGTTGGGTGATATAGTATATGGAGGGCCAAGCATGGAGTCAGAGAGATCTGAAAGCAAATCCATTCTCAGACATTTTGTGAACCTTTTACTTAACCCTGTTTGTCTCAATTTTTCATCTGTAAAATAATCTAAAAAGGAAATGGTAAAACACTCTGGTGTCTTTGCCAAGAAAACCCCAAAAGGGTCACAAAAAGTCAAGCATGATCGAGCCAAATGAACAAGAAATATTCCTAAGTTTATCCTAACCATTTACACAAGGAAAAACCAAAACCAGGTGATGAAGATGAAATTTGGACAGATTGTGACATATGATCAAATGGAAAATTTGTAAAGTTAGTCACTATGAATGTGTGAATACTTTTTCAATATGGTCATATATATTTGAATGTATATTTTTATTTTGGATAATATTGCAAATAGATGACAAATTAGAACCATAAAATGATTAGAACCATTTAAAATGATAAGAAAATGGTAGTGGATTGTCTTTGGCACATCGTTGAGCTCATCTAAGCTTTTCAAACATCTTGATGAATGGGAGACGCAACATTTTAATACAAGTAATATTCTATCAATATTACTGTCTGACTGCAAGTGATGGGACAACACATTCTCTGAAGAATTTAAATGATTATCACCAAGAGAGCAAAGTAAGGCATGGTTGAGCATTAGTAGGTTGTACCATAATAACTAAACAATGCCAAAGGAAAAGTAGAAGAAAGAATATTATCAAAGAAATGTATAAAAAAATAGAAGTAATCTGGTAATGTAGCAAGAGTAAAGGATTACAATTAGATGATCTATGTGCTTCTCTGTTATTATTTTGTCAGAAGAAAATAAGAAGGGGCAGCTGGGTGGTGCAGTGGATAAAGCACCAGCCCTGAAGTCAGGAGGACCTGAGTTCAAATTTGGTCTCAGACACTTAATACTTCCTACCTGTGTGACTCTGAGCAAGTCACTTAACCCCAATTGCCTCAGTAATCAATCAATCAATAAAAAAGAAAGAAGATAAGGAAGTTCCTCATAATGTTGGATAGAGTCCCAATGAATAATTTATGGAAGCATATGAACAAAAATCACACAGAATGGGTGTGCAAAATAATATCAGTGAAGAACCCATCTGCATCTATGAAACAACAGATCAGTTTGAAAATTTTGAATGTAGAAAATCAGGTGTAGCTATTAATTCTGTATGTAGGTACATATGCAATATTTGGAATATGCACAACTATTTACCATGACAATAATTACCTTCTATTTTTTGATGATTATAATATATATATATATATTTACATTCATTATTTCCTTTGATCCTCATAAAGATCTTTTAAAGTATGCAGGTTAAGATGAAAAGAACCCTATATTTAGAGAAGAAGATCTGGTTTCAGTTTCTATGTTAGTACCTTATTACTTGTGTGATTGATCAGGTCTCTTCTAGCTCAAAATCTCTGGCCCTTTGCATATTCTTTTCTACTTCTTATGAGAATGGGTCTATTGAGTCAGTTATATTGAACATTATCTCCCTACTACCATTTCTGTCTTTTAGTCTCACAATTTAAACCTGGAATTCCTATATACTAGGATTACTCCAAAAGAAAATTTACAAGTGATGAAAGTTTGTTTTTTTGGCTTCCCTCCTACTCTTTTTTTCTCTTCCAACCCCATTTCCTTCCCCAAGTGACTATCATTTCTTCTATCTAATCAAAACCTGAGAAGGATGTGAAATCAGTAACTTAGTTTGACTCTGCTATCACAACTTAGTATGAATATAAATTGGAAAGTAATCTATTTTTACTTCAAAGGTAATCGCATTTTAAGAGGTAGTCATTGAGTATTTGGGGGACCTAAATTAAGGAATTATGAGTTCAAATAATGCCTCAGGTGTTTATCATTAGAAAATATTAAGTTCTTTCAGCCTCTGTTTTTTTTTTTATCTGTATGATGGAGATGAAACCTGTACTATCTATCTCTTATGGTTGTTCAAGTTCTTTAGAAGTTTTTTTTAGATTTCATTTATTTTTAACTTATGAAATAAAGCAAATAACAGTAGAAGTTTTTTTAAAAAAAGATTTTTAAAATCAAATCTATTGTGTACAATTTTCTATTATTTTTTGAAAGGTGGCATGAGGCAATTGGGTTTGATTTGCCCAGGGTCACACCACTAGTGTTGAATGTCTGAAGGCAGATTTGAACTCAAGTCCTCTTGACATCAGGGTTAGTGTTCTATCCACCACACCTAGCTATCCTTGCTCTCATTTTTAAACATATAATAATGTTATCATGTAACTTTCCTCCCCTTTTAAAATTCCCTCCCTAATCCCCATCATAAAGATGGCTACTATTAAACATATGTGTATGTATGTGTAATCATTCTACACATACTTCTATTCATCAGTTCTTTCTCTGGTGCAGATATTTTTAATCTTCCTTCAAAAGTCCTTTGTAGTTAATTTGGGTATTTATAATAATCAAAATGATGTTGTCACTCAGCATTGTTCTTAAAACAATATTGTTACTGTATACAATATTCTATTGGTTCTGCTCATTTCACTCTTTATTATTTCAAGCAAGGCTATCCATGGTTTCTTTTTTTTTCTTCTAAAGGTAACAAGCACTTAGTACATTAACATTCCATGATAACCATATACTCATAACTTGTTCAGCCATTCTTCAGTTGAAACAATTTCTTAGAAGTGCTTACCAAGTGCCTACCATGTGTCAGTCACTGTATTAAGCATTGGAGATACAAAGGAAAGCAAAAACAGGTACCTTGCACTTATGAAATTCATATTCTAATGAAGAAGGTGATATGTATATAGTAATGTACACACAAGATGTATACAGTGTAAGTGTGAGGTAATCTTAGACAGAAACCACTAGCTATAGAGTAGGGGGAAGAAAAATTGTGAACAAATCACTTTGCAAATCTTAAAATTCTTTATAAAGATGTTATTATTTTTACCTGTAGGACCTGTGCATTTTCACAATTATCAAATGAAGTCATGCATGTTAAGTGCTTGATGAATTTTCATGAACTTCATAAAGAGAACCTTTCTTTGGCCTGCTTCCTCTGACTTTCTCTTGCACTCACAATTAGATACTGGCATATACCTTGTTTTCTAAGATGCATTCCTCATGCATTAGCAATCCTTAAGCTATAATTTGGGTAACCAGATGGTGCAGTGGATAGAATACCAGGTTTAGAGTCAGGAAGACTCATCTTCCTAAATTCAAATTAAGTGACTTGCCCAGATTCACACAGATAGAAAATGTCTAAGGCCACATTTGAACTCAGGAAGAGGAGTGTTCCAGATATCAAAACCACTGCTCTATCCACAGAGTCACCTACTTAACTCAGGGTAACTATTAATAGATAGATAAATAAGCAGAGTGGAAGATAGATAGATTGATAGACAGATTAATAATTATATATATAATAAAAATAATAAAAGAACAGATATTCAGGTAGATATGATTTACTAAAATAGGATTATAAAGTATGATATATATCTATATGTTACTATATGATACTAACATATACTATATAAGATACTATATATAATAAAATATATGATACTATATGTAGTATATAGATTGATATACATATACTATGTAACTACATATCCATTTATCTAAATAAAATACTATATGTTTTGTATTGAAGTACAAGGAAGCAAGATCCCTGAATTCTAGGAATATACTTTTTAATAGGAGAGAATAATACCTAGAGAGGCACTTGGAAAGAGAGGTGGTGAATGGAAATGACTGGGAGGCAATGTTGAAGTCTAGTTCCAGGAAAGATAAAGGGACTAATCACCTTTCAGGGCCCTAAAGCTCATCTGGGGTATCCTGACTTGTTCTTCCTGATCATCCTATTCAGGACCCTGAAGTGGATTACAAAAGATTAAGTTGGATCTTTAATAAACCAAATAAATTTCAAAGAAGTTTGTTGTATGTGAAATAGATCTCTTTCATCACCAGATTATCTTGTAAATTTCTTTTTTTCCTTAAAGATAGAATACTAAGAGGTGGGGAACAGCAACCACACACAGTTGATTATGGGTTACTGAGGACATCTTTCCATTACCCAGAGGTTCTGTGACACATAGCTGGGAAGAAGTTTATCAAAAACATCAGCTTTGACTTGCAGAGTTTTTGAATAATCCATCATTTCTTCTCATTCACTCTACTGTTATTCTGAGCTGGCATCTCCTCCAAACTATGCCCAGGTGCAAACTGTCCAGGCTTGCAAGAATTCATATAGAGTATGTTCATTGCATTGAAATAATTTCTGCACAGCATTGAATTCCACTTCTTCTCCCAAAACCCCTGAGCTTCATCACATTTCATTATTTGCATGAACACATGATTCGCTTGCCCTCCAAAGCCTAATTGGTATTAATTAGCAAATTAATCAAACCGATTTTTCATTACCCTTTCTTTTCCCCCATCAGTATTTACTTGTTTGCACTGAGTAAAAAAGAGAAAGAACAATAAATATCTGCAAACAGTTTTTTCTGAAGATGCAAAATCAAAAATGAAAGTGTTTTTATTTTTAAGAATTTTATAGTTTAATGGCAAATATAAAAAAGGCATATATATATATGTATATCTAGAATGAATTTAAAGAGAATGAATACAAACAAATAGAAAATTACTAGACAGGGATGGTACTTGGTCAGGAAAAGCTACATGAGGAAGATGATCCATGAGTTCCATTTTATTTATTTATTTATTAATTTTTATTATTTTATTTTATTTGCATAACAAACACTTTCATTTTTGATTTTGCATCTTCAGAAACTAGCATGTCCATGAAACATGATAGGTATGAAACAAATGCTTGTTGATTGATTAAACAATGGCTATTGGATGATTTATTTATTTTTCTTATTTTGTTTATTTTGTTTTGTTTAGCTCCAACAACTCCCAAACATCCTTTACCAAGAATGGAAGAGTTGTGTTCTATGTCAGTAGAAGGAGGATTCAAACTGATGAAATTATACACTTTTAGGAAGTCATAGAGAAAGTGTAGATCTTTTCCTTTGTCAGCCAACTCTAATTCATCTTCACAGTTCTGAGAGTCTGCCAGTAGTATGCTTAAACTTTTTTGGTAAAAAGTAATTCACACATATGGGAGAAGAAGTTCTCAAAGCATTAGATGGGAAGTTTTTTAGGGTTTTTTTTTTAAACTGGTTTTCAAGTGAGTAATTTAACTTTTGATAAGGGAAGATGATCCAGGTTTGAATGAACATGTCCATTAACATGATGTCATTCTCAGGGAATTGAATACTCTGAAACATCATGGGAAGATTTGAATTAATGCCTAAACAATGGTGTGGGTATCGTTTCATTGCACATTTTATTTAACAAATTTCATTCTTTCAATCCCTTTTTTCTTTATATCCATAAAAGCTTCGGGAGGAGAATTCCACTAAAGTTCTATAATGATGGCAACAGATAAATCACCTAATTTATTGTTAAAATATGTTCATATGACTCCTTTGTGCTAGGGATGCTGTCTACAGAGTCTACTTGGCATATTAATTCAAAAATGTCTACTGTTTAATGTGACTCTCCTGAACCTGTTATTCCTCATCCAACATTTCTAGAATTTTAACACATTACTTCCCTTTGTACCCTTTAAGACTAAGCAAAATTACCTTTTGCTTTTCCTTATTCAAGACTTTCCATATCTTGTCCCTGTGCCTTTGCACAGTCTTCCTCAGCCCAAAAAAACATGGAATATTCTTTATTCTCACTTGTGCCTCTTGGACTCCTTCAAAGCTCACTTCAAATGGAATCTGCCACTTGAGGTCTTTCTTGACTTTGCCAGCTTCCAGTCACTCATTATCCTTCCCAAATCATCTTGTATTTATTTTTTATGTATCCTGTATTGACATCTATCAAAACATATTGCTCCCCTTTATTAATAAGTTCCTTGAGGATGGGGACAGCTTCCTTTTTTTTCTTTGCATCCTATCATTGAGTGACATATAGTAGGTAATTAATAAATATATATTGTTTAATTGATTTGAGATTAGAAATCTATAGTAGTGATCATAGGAAGTATATGATATTTTTCTTTCAGGCGTTAAAAGAGCTGACATATAATAGAAAAAATAAGATCATTCTTATCATACTAATGCACTGTTGGTGGACTTGTGAAATGATCCTATTATTGGGGAGAATAATTTGAAACTATGTCTAAAGGACTATAAAACTGCATACCCTTTCCTCTAGCAGTGTCACTATTGTGTCTGCATCCCAAAGAGATCATAAAAGAGAGAAAAGGACCCATACATGTAAAAATGGTTGTAGCAGCTGTTTTTGTAGTAGTAAGGAGCTGAAAATTGAGTGGATGCTCATCAATTGGGGAATGGCTGAATAAGTTACAGTATATGACTGTAATGGAACATTATTGTTCTATAAAAATGATGAGAAGCTGATTTCAGAAAAGCCTGGAAAGATATGAATTGATGATGAGTGAAATGAGCAGAATCAAGAGAACATTACACACAGTAGCAGCAAGATGTTGTAATGATCATCTATGATAGACTTCTTTTTTTACTTTAAAGCTTATTTGCAAAACATATGTATGGGTAATTTTTCAACATTGACCCTTACAAAGCTTTCCATCACAAATCCCCCCAGTCGCTACCCCTTCCCTAGATGGCAGGAAGGCTACTACAAGTTAGTTATGTTAAAATACTTGACTAATCGAATATATGTATACATATTTTACAGTGATCTTGCTGTGCAAGAAAAGTTGGATCTACAAGAAAAAAAAATCTAAGAAGAGAAACATAATGCAAGCAAACATCAATAGAGAGCATGAAAATGTTATGTTGTGGTCCACATTTCATATCCCTCTCTCTGGGTGTATATGGCTTTCTTCAGTGAACAATTGGAACTGGTTTGAAACATTTCATTGTTGAAGAGAGTTATGTCCACCTGAATTGATCATCATATAGTCTTGTTGCCATGTATAATGATCTCCTGGTTCTGCTCATTTCGCTCAGCATCAGTTCATGCAAGTCTCTCCAGGCCTCTCTGAAATCATCCTGGTGGTCGTTTCTTATAGAATTATATTAGATAATATTAGATTTTCTTTGCCTCTTCATGACATTTTACTTTATTTTTACCTCCTTTTTTTTACTTTATTTTACCTCCTTCCCCCTCTTTTTCCAGTATGATAGCCCTTCCACCTATAGTTTATTTTTCATTTTATCAAAGTAAAATAAAATTATACCCCCATTCTTTAAGTATACCCATAGTAGAAATATAGTTCTCAAGAATCCTTTTTACCTTTTTATGCTCCTCTTGAGTTCTGTGTTTGGAGGTCAAATTTTTTGTTCAGATCTGGTCTTTTCATTAGAAATAGGTGAAATTCTCCTATATCATTGAATGACTATCTTTTTTCCCCTGGAAGATAATGTTCATTCTAGCTGGATAACTTATTCTTGTCTGTAATCCAAGTTCCTTTGCCTTTCAGAATATCTGATTCCAGGCCTTTGATCCTTTGTTGTGGAAGCTGACAGATCTTGTGTGATTCTAATTACAATTCTTCGGTATTTGAATTATTTTTTCTAGCTGCTTGCAATATCTTTTCCTTGGTGTGATAATCCTGAAATTTAGCCACACTATTCCTTGGGGGCTTTAATTTTGGGGTCTCTTTCAGGAGGTGATCAGTGAATTCTTTCAATGGCAAATTTCCCTTCTGATTCTGAAACATCAGTGCAGTTTCCTTTCATGATTTCCTGGAAGATAGCATCTAGATTCTTTTTTTCATCATGGCTTTCAGGAAGTCCAATAATCCTTAGATTGTATCCTAAATCTGGTTCCTAGGAGATATTTCATATTTTCTTCTATTTTTTTCATTTTTTTGTTTTTGTTTGACTGATTCTGGAAGTCTTATTGAGTCATTCACTCCCATTTTTGTTCATTGCAGTCTTTTTCCATTTTACCAATTTTGTTTTTCAGTGAATTGTTGTCTTTTTCCATTTAGCCAATTTTGTTTTTCAGTGAGTTGTTGTCTTTTCCATTTCACTGTTTGTTTTTCAGTAAGTTGGTGTCTTTTTCCATTTCACCAATTTTGTTTTTCAGTGAATTGGTGTGTTTTTTCATCTCTTTTATAGGGCATTATATCCTTCTTGTACTGATCTCAATTCATTTCCTCATTTTTCTTCTAATTCTCTTTTGAGATTCTGTATGCAATCTTCCAGGTAAGCCTTGTGAAATGGAGACCAGCTCGTGTCTGCCTTTGTGTCTTCCTCTGGACTTGCTTTACTTTTAGGAACCTCAGGATCTGAAGTCTGCCCTTCTTTCTCTCCATAAAAGCTGTCTATGGTGAGAGTTCCTTTCTGTTTCTTACTCATTTTTTAGAGCTTGAGGTCTGTTTAAAGCAGAGGAGCAGCAAATGCTTTACTTTGCCCTGGGGCAGTTCAGCTGATTGATTTCCGGTTCTGGGCTGGCCAGACTAGGTCCTGTATTCTCAGTGGTTTTCAATCTACCCTTCACCAATGGCAGATCTGCCAAAGCACCTGCCGGAAATAAAAGCAAAGTGGCCCAAGCATCTCCCAGGGACTTCCTGGGTGCTTAGAATCTGCCACGCTCCAACCCAGCCCCAGTCTCCTTCCCTGGCTGCACCTGCTGCCTGAGCTAGGCAAACTGCCCAATCCCCTGCCAGTCTGAAAGAGACCTGCTCCAAAGTTCTTCCAAGGTAACTTTTGCTGCAAATGTGTTGTACTCCAAATATTTGGGGGAGCTTTCACTCCAGAACCAGTTCAGAGGCTTAATCTGTTGGTTTGAGAGAAGATCAGAGAAGGTAACAGAGAGTCATGTCTGCACTCCACCCTCTTGGCCAAGGGTCTATGATAGACTTCTTTTTTTTATTAAAGCTTTTTATTTGTATAACATATGTATGGGTAGTTCCCCAGCATTGATCATTACAAAGCTTTCCATTACAAATTTTACCCCCAGTCCCCTCTCCTCCCCTAGATGGCAGGAAGTCCACTACATGTTAATAATGTTGAAATGCTTGACAAGTTATGCAAGAAAAATCCTATCTACAGGAAAAAAAGAAAATCAGAGAAAGGCAACACAATGCAAGCAAATGTCAATAGAGATCATGAAAATGTTACATTGTGGTCCATATTTCATATCCCTCTCTCAGGGTGTATATGGTTTTCTTCAGTGAACAACTGGAACTGATTTGAGACAATTCTTTGTTGCAGAGAGCCATGTCCATAAGAATTGATCATCATGTAATACTGTTGTTGCTGTGTATGATGATCTCCTGGTTCTGCTTGTTTCACTCAGCATCAGTTCAGGCAAGTCCCTCCAGGCCTCTCTGAAAATCGTCCTGCTGGTCATTTCTTACAGAACAATAATATTCCATAACATTCATGTACCATAATTTATTCAGCCACTCTCCAATTGATGGGCATCCCTTCAGTTTCCAGTTTCTAGCCACTACAAAAAGGGCTGCCACAAACATTCTTGCACATGTGGGTCCCTTTCCCTCCTCTAAGATCTCTTTGGGATATAGGCCCAGTAGAAACACTGCTGGGCCATAGGGTATGCACAATTTGACAACTTTTTGAGCATAGCTCCAAATTGCTCTCCAGAATGGTTGGATCCGTTCACAGTTCCACCAACAATGTATTAGTGTCCCAGTTTTCCCACATCCCCTCCAACATTCATCATTATCTTTTCCTGTCATTTAGCCAATCTGACAGGTGTGTAGTGGTACCTCAGAGTTGTCTTAATTTGCATTTCTCTGATCAATAGTGATTTGGAGCAACTTTTCATATGACTAGAGATGGTTTTAATTTCATCATCTGAAAATTGTCTGTTCATATCCCTTGACCACTTATCTATTGAATAGTGGCTTGAATTCTTATATATATGAGACAATTCTCTATATATTTTAGAAATGAGGCCTTTACGGATCCAGAGAGGCCTGGAGAGACTTGCATGAACTGATGCTGAGTGAAATCAGCAGAACCAGGAGAACATTATACACAGCAACAAGACTATACGATGATCAATTTTGATGGACATGGTTCTCTTCAACAATGATGTGATTCAAACCGGTTGTTCAGCAATGAAGATAGTCATATACATCCAGAGAGAGGCCTGTGGGAACTGAGTGTGAACCACAACACAGCATTTTAATGCTTTCTGTGAATATTTCCATGCATTTTGTTTTCCTTCTTAGGTTGTTTTTTTCTTCTTCTCTTTCTAGATCTGATGTTTCTTGTGCAGTAAGATAACTGTATAGATATGTATACATGTATTGTATTTGTCATATAATTTATCCTATTTAGCATGTATTAGATTACCTGTCATCTAGGGGTGGCGGGTGGGGGGAAGGAGGGGAAAAGCTTGGGGAAAAAAAAGTTTTTGCAAAGGTCAATGTTGAAAAATCACTCATATGTTTTGTAAATAAAAAAGCTTTATATATATATATATATATAAAGAAAGAAAGAACAAAAAGAGAAGAAAAGAATAATAAATTCCTTTCATAATTTAAAAAAATAGAATAAAATAATTCTTTGAAAATTAAAATTTAGCAAGAGTAAGCCAGTGAAGGTATAAGGGATCAAGAAATAACAAAATAAAATATGAAGAATGAAAAATAGGTGAGAATGTGAAGCACTTTTAAAGAAAAACAATATATCTAGAGAGATCAATAAGAGGAAAATATAAGTATAATTGGGCTGCCTGAAAACTATGACCAAAAAAAAAGAACTTTGACACAATGCAAGAAATAATCAAAGAAATTTGTCCTGGAATGATGGAACACAATGGAAAATTAGAAATAGAAAAAATCTATTCATTACCACCTCAAAGAGATTCTGTTTTGAAAAACATGTAGGAATATTATTGCTAAATTTTGATACCCTCAGATCCAAGAGAAAATTCTGCAAGAAACAAACAATAACAATGAATTCAAATATGTGGGTGCTATACTTAGATTTGTACAGGATTTATCATCAGCTACAATAAAAGAATGCAGGTCCTGAAATAATATTTATCAACAATAAAAAAGCCCTAGGCCTGTGGCCAAAAATATCATATTCAGCAAAATTAACTATAATATTGAATGAAAAAATATATTCAATGAACTTACAGATTTTCAATTCTGTGTCTCAAGCAAACCAGAACTCAATAGAAATTTTAACATCAAAAATAATTTAAAGAGACGCAACAAGGACAAATTGTTTATTTTACACAAACACATATATATTTATAAATATATATATACACACACATATGGAAATATGCCATATGTTTAAGATTAATACCAATAATTGGGTAGCTTAGAAGAAAGATTGGGGTAGAGTTGAGTAGGATCTGATTCTAAAAAGCAAAACTGTATAGGAAAAGGTGAAATAGTAATTACGCTTACATGAATGCGGTACACAGTAGGAATCAATACAGAGACATTAGATAGAGGAGGAGTGCTACCTACTCACACTGGGAATGGTTTAAATGGATAACAATACATGTATATACCATAATGGTATAGCACCCTCCGAAATCTATAAAGATATAAGTAGGGAGGGCATAGGATAAGGTGGGGTATAGAAGGGTATTTTAATTCATGGCAGTGGAACAAGGTGTATAAATTAATGGATAAGAGATAGAGAGGGAGCAAAAGGGTGACACAAGATAAGGTAGGATACAAAAAGATGTTTGTAAAAATAAAATTATGATGAATATAAATAGAATAAAAAGGAAGGGAAAGAGTTGGGGGGGAGAAGATAAGAAAGGGATACATGAGTGGGGGGACGTTTAAGTAATAACAAGGCAAGTTAAGAAGTGAAATTAAAGTAGAAGAGTAAGGGGAGACAGGAAATAAATATACACAAACAGTATAACAAAAATCAAAAGCAGAATTCATTAGAAAAAACAGTAGGGCTAGAGATCATTGAGGTCCGACAAAATCAAACTTAAAGATTAAATCAGTAGAGAAATCTATATGTCAGCCATATTAATGTTGTTTTAGATCCATGTCTGCATATGTGTAAATATGTATGTATATATGTGTATATACATTGTGTATGTGTATATGTACATTGTGTGTATATGTATATGTTTGTGTGTTGGTATATATGTATACATATATATGTGCTTGGGGTTGATAAAAGGATGAAAGGGGGGAAAAGAATAAAGGAAAAAGTGATAGAGAACAAAAGAATATCTCACAATGAAGCGAAGATGGACAGTGATTAATATATAATCTCTTGTATTATTATAAATGCTTTCTTGAAATGGAAATTTATCATTACATATTTTGAATCAGCCCTGATTCTGTTGGAAACATGAAAATGCTTTTTAAAATTCTCATTTCAGTTTTTCTTTTTCTTGTTTGTTTTTTCTTATTTTGTACCCAATTTTAAGTTTAAAAAAATTTAAAAATGTAGAGAATTAGATCAATGGAACAGACTAAACAATGAAGAAGAAAAAAAATGACTCCCATAACCCAATGTTCAATAAATTAATAAAAACAAAAAGTATATATATATGCATATATATGCATATATATATATATATATAATTTTCTAATTCACTGAGAATTAATGATAAAACCTAAACCCAATCTGGCAGAAATGAGATTTAGACCAATAATTTGCTGCACATGCTACTGTGCTGTAGCACAGTATTGTTGAATGGATGGACAGTGGGGAAGAATTAAAAACAGATGGAGAGACAGAGAAACACAGAAACAGAGAGAGACAGAAAATATGTATGGTAAATTTCAAAGCTACAGCTTGATATGAAAAGTTCACTAAAGAATAAATGGAAATTATAAAAAAAATATTGAAATTGTAAGAAATGCATGCCATTGAAAGATTTTTGAACAATTAAAACCAACACAAGTGGAAAAAAAAGGAAGTTTAAAATTTGGGGATATAAGTTAAATATTTCTGAAAAACACCTGATATCTAAAACATTTTGGCCACAGAAATTAATAAGAACAATTAAAAATGTAATAGACTAGTAATCAAAGGAAAAGCATAATTCTTAAAAGAATTATAAACCATCAACAACCATATGAAGCATTGCTTCAAATTAGTAATAATAAGAGTTGGAATCCAAAATGACACTTGAAATTAAAACTCCTTCAGCAAATTGGGGGTGATAATAAAATATGGAAATACTCAATGTTGGCTAGAGTTATAGACATTACCGGAACATTAATATACCCTTAGTAAAACTATGAATTGTTCTTTTGAAAGCAATTTGTAATTATGCTATAAAATTGATTAAAATGTCCATATGCTTTCACCCAAAGATTTTATTATTAGCAATATATTCCACGATCCCATATACACCAAAATATACCTAGCAGCAAGCTTTATAATAGCAAAGAACTGTATACAATGCAGATGCTTATTAATTGGGAACTAAGGAAATAAGTTGAAGTGCATGAATGTAATAGCTTATTTTTTTCTGAATGTTCAGTTTTTTTAATCATTTCTTACTCTTCATAACCTCATTGGGGGTTTTCTTGGCAAAGATATTAAAGTGGTTTGTCATTTCCTTCTCCAGATCTTTTTACAGTTGAGGAAACTAAGGGAAACAGAGTGGTGTAGCTTGCTCAAGTCCACACAGTTAGTGTGTGTCATACAGCTAGTAAGTGTCTAAGGCCAGGTTTGAACTCCATAACATGAGGCTTCCTGATTCTAGACCCAGCAATCTATCCACTTTGCCATCTAGCTGCCCCAGTGGAATGCTCTTAAGTTGTTTTTCAAAAAGCTCTAATTAAAATGGGAAAAAACAACTAAATAACCAAAACTGAATACTGTAAAATTATGGCGAACTTCACCTCCCAAAAGAGAAAGATGAATACAGAACCTATGCCTATTCTTTGATCAGTGACTGTGAAATATAGCATATTATGACTTTTTTGATATCTTAGTTTTGTGGAATTTATTTTGCCCCCTTTTTTTATTCTCACTAACTTTAATGTATCTAATTATCACTTCTATGCTGATGTTCTCAAATCTACCTATCCTGTCCTAACATCTCTGCTGATCTCAGTCTTGGATCTCTTATATATGTAGAGCCAAGAACCATTTCCTAAAAAAATAAGTATTCAGGGGATATGAACAAGTAGATTTCAAAAGGATTGCAAATTAACAACCATTTGAAGCACTGTAAACCAGCAATCATAAGATAAATGCAAATTAAAATGCTGAAATTTTACTTTTTCCCCAGCAAAATGGTAAATATAAAAGATATACAGAGTCCACTTTAGAGAAGCTACAGAGGAAATGTAAATTAATATGCAATTGTTGCAAATATGAATTGATATAACCATGCTTAAAATTAATTTGAATTTTTTGTATAAAGTATCAAATATATCTGAACATTTTGATACAAGGATGCTACTGATAGGAATGCACTCCAAGAAGTTAAAAGACAGAACATGTACACCAGCCATGTGCACCCTACATGTACACCAAAATATTTATCGCACCATTTTTTGCGCTAGTAACAAAAATAGCTATCAAAGTCAATGTTTGTTAAATTGAAAATGACATTAAAAATTATAATACTATAGATAAATATAATATAATATTGCTTTTTTGTAAGAAACATGTAATATGAAAAATTCATAGAAGCTTAAAATAACTTACATGAAATGATGGACTACAGAATCAAGAAAACAAAATATACAATGATAATCAAGACTGAGAATTTGTCTGGATTCAAACATATGCATTAAAGTTAATGCCAACTTGGAAGGAGGTCTCCAGTGGCACAATCCAAGGTATTGTGTTTAATCCTGTTTTCAAATAGATAGTGTCCTTAGCACATTTACAGACGTGCTATTAGCAGATGGCAGTTTGCCCTAGGTCATATGGATAGGGGTTAGAATCAAGTGCCAATGTAGATCCTCTTACTCCAGCTTCTTTGTTATTTCTACTGCACTATGCTGGAAAGGAAATTTATGTAAAATGGTCCTAAGGATTTCATTAGTGAACTGCAAGACTGAGAAAAGTCAACAGTATAGTATGTTAGCCACCAAGCTAAAATAATTGTCCCACATTAATTTACAAGAGGCATAAAATCTGGAAATAGCTAAGGAGGTAACAGTTCTACACAACTCTATCCTGTTTAGATTGCATATGAGATATTATATACTATATAGGGCATTAATAAGGGCAGAATATCCTAAAGAATTCATTCATGAACTTCCTTCTGGGGGTGGAGCCATGGTGGCAGAGATCAGACAGGAGTCTCTGTAACCTCCTCTAACCTTCCCTCAAACCAACAACATATGAATCCTCTAGACTGATTTTGAAGCAAAAAAATCCACAATATTTGGAGGATAACACGATTCTAGAAGAAGATACTCTGGAAGAACTTCAAAACAGGTCTGTTTTAATTGGGCAGGGGGGTGGTCTGCTGAACCCAGACTGCAGCACAGGGAGACTGGGGCAGGGAGCTGGAGCAGGGAGCTGGAATAGGAGTTGGAACAGGAGTGGGAGTGTTGTGCTTTTCACACACCTGGGAGTCTTCTGGGGGCCTCTTGGACCAATCTGTCCTGATTGTGGGCAGGTGGTTTGGAGGGTCTGCCTTTTGTGGGGAGTAGATTGTGAACCACTGAACCCCTGATGAGCATGGGACCCAGCTGCCATTACACAGCACCCTAGGTGATCAATCAATCAGCAGGACTGATCAGCACCAGAAATAATTCAATCAGCAGAACTGCCCAGTAGCTGAAATAATTCAATCAGAAGAACTGCCCCAGGGTGAACTAAAGCAGAACTGCCCAGCACCTGACATAATTCAATCAGCAGAACTGCCCAGTTCCCAAAATAACTCAATCAGCAGAACTGCCCTAGGGCAAATTAAGGCAGCTGTCCCACCTTTGCCCTAAACAGACCTCACACCTTTAAAAAAAAATGAATAAAAAACCAAAAAGAGCTCTCACCATAGACAACATTTATGGAGAGAGGGAAGAACAGACCTCAAATCCTGAGGCCCCTAAAGGTAAAGCAACTCCAGAAAAAGCCCCAAAGAGAGACATAAAGTGGTCTCCATGTCACAAGGCTTTCTTTGAAGATTGCATAATAAAATCTTAAAAGAGAGTTAGAAGAAACATGGGGAAACGAAATGAGATCACTGCAAAATAAAATAGAAAAAAAATGGAAAAAGAATGCAATGAACAAAAAATGTAAATGGTCAATTGCAAAAGGAACTAAAAACAGTAACTGAAGAAAATAAGACATTAAAAATTAGAATCGAACAATTGGAAATTAATGACTCATCAAGACTTCAAGAATCAGTCAAACAAAAACAAAAAAAATGAAAAGATAGAGAAAAACATGAAATAACTCCTAGGAAAAACAACTGACCTGGAAAATAGATCTAGGAGAGACAATCTAAGGATTATAGGGCTTCCTGAAAACCATGATGAAAAAAAGAACCTAGACACTATCTTCCAGGAAATCATAAAAGAAAACTGCCCTGATATTTTAGACCCAGAAGGCAAAACACTCCTTGAAACAATCCACCAATCACCTCCTAAAAGAAACCCAAAAATTAAGTCCCCCAGAAATATCGTGGCTAAATTCCAGAACTATCATACCAAGGAAAAGATATTACAAGAAGCCAGAAAGAAACAATTTAAATATCGGGGGGCCACAATTAGGATCACACAGGACCTAGCAGCTTCTACTTTGAAGGATCAAAGGGCCTGGAATCAGATATTCCAAAGGGCAAAGGAACTTGGATTACAACCAAGAATAAGTTACCCAGCTAGAATGAGCATTACCTTCCAGGGAAGAAGATGGTCATTCAATGATATAGGAGAATTTCACCTCTTTCTACTGAAAAGAGCAGAACTGAACAAAAATTTGATCTACAAACACTGAACACAAGAGAAAAATAAAAAGGTAACAAGAAAAAAAAACTCTTGAGAACTATATTTATGTTATAGATACTTATAGAATGAGGGTTGATTTTATGAATCTATTATTACATTATGATTATGATATGATTACTGTGATTTTTATGATTATTATTATATGATTATTGTGATTTTATGATTATTATGATATGATAAACTGAAAAAGAAATTAGAGGTAGAAAAGGGATAACACTGGAAGAAGAGGAAAAAGAGGTAAAATAAGGGAAATTACATCACATGTAGAGGCAAAGAAAACCTATAACGATTGAGGGGAAAAAAAGGAGGGGAATGAGAATTGGGTTAATCTCCATCTCATCAGATTTGCTCTGAGGGAATAATAGAAGTACTTGTAAGGAAACCGGAGGGAAAGGGGGAAAAAGGGGTGGGTGGGGCTCTAAAGGGGAAGGATTGTTTGAGGGAAATGGCTACCAAAAGCAAAATAGTAGGAAGGAGGGAAAGGGGATAAGAAAGAGAAAAGCATAAGCTAGGGTAATCAAGATGGCAGGAAATACAGAATTAGTTATTTGAACTGTGAATGTGAATGGAATGAACTCTGCCTTAAAGCAGAAGCAGATAGCAGACTGGATGAAAAACCAGAATCCAACAATATGTTGTATACAAGAAACACATTTAAAACATAGAGATACATACAGGGTGAAGGTAAAAGGCTGGAGCAGA
>JAJPUD010000775.1:469480-504023 GCA_023553655.1 Myrmecobius fasciatus | reverse complement strand
GTTCTCTTCAACAATGATGTGATTCAAACCAGTTCCTATTGTTCAGTGATGAAGATAGTCATATACATCCAGAGAGAGGCCTGTGAGAACTGAGTATGAACCACAACACAGCATTTTAACGCTTTCTGTGAATATTTCCATGCATTTTGTTTTCCTTCTTAGGTTGTTTTTTTTTCTTCTTCTCTTTCTAGATCTGATGTTTCTTGTGCAGTAAGATAACTGTATAGATATGTATACATGTATTGTATTTGTCATATAATTTATCCTATTTAGCATGTATTAGATTACCTGTCATCTAGGGGTGGGGGTGGGGGGAAGGAGGGGAAAAGCTTGGGAAAAAAAGTTTTTGCAAAGGTCAATGTAGAAAAATCACTCATATGTTTTGTAAATAAAAAGCTTTATAAAAAAAAGAATTCATTCATTATTTGCACCTTAACAGTATTTTTGTGGTCCCTCTTTCTGATTGGATAGTTCCTCTTAAAATATTCAATTAAGCAATGTCTCAATCTAGCTATCTGATCAAATTTACCATCAGCAATCTGGATTCCTCTATAATGTTTGCTTATAGGTTATTTTTTGTATTGTCCTCCACCATTAAAACATAAGCTCCTCGGGGACAAGGGCTTAATTTCTTTTTTTGCTTGTATTTTTAGTCCCATTGCTTAGTTAACTGCCTTTCACATAGTAAGTGCTTAGTAAATCCTGATTGACTAAGATTATTTGAGGATATTCAAACAAAAAAGAAAAAAGACACTTAATGAGCAAGATAACTTTGAAAGTATTTGAAAGATAGCCCTATTTTTAAAAAGGGATTAGATCTCTTCTATTATTCTCCAGAGGACAGAACTAGGAGCACAAAAGAAACAACTTTAGTCTTGGTATCAAGAAAAAAAAAAGAAAAACAAAAATGAAAACTTGCTGATGATTAGAGCTTCCCAAAAGAGGAATAGGCTTCTTTGGGAAGTAATGGAGGGCAAAAGGTCAAAACTCTCAAGAAGAAGTTCTTAACCTGGGTCTATGAATATTAATATTATCTATTTTGATGACTTTTTCAATGTAAAAGATTTCCTGTGTAATCCGATATATTTCATTAATGCATTTAAAAAAAGGTTACTTTGAGAAAGTATCCATAGGTTTCACTGGAATGCCAAAGGGGTCCATGAATAAATAAAGTTTTAGAACCTCTATTCCACAATTTGGAACTATGCCCAAAAGACTATAAAACTGTGCATACTCTTTGATCCGGTAGTGTTACTACTGGGTCTATATTCCAAAGCAATCATAAGAAAAGGAAAAGGATCCACATGTATAAAAATGGTTGTAGCAGTCCTTTTTGTAGTGACAAGGAACTGGAAATTGAGTGGGTGCCCATTAGTGGGAGAATGGCTGAATAAGATATGGTATATTAATGTAGTGGAATATTAATGTTCTATAAGAAATGATAAGGAGGATGATTTCAGAAAAACCTGGAAAGATTTATATGAACTAATGCTGAGTGAAGTGAGCAGAACCAAGGGAACATTGTGCACAGTAACAGCAAGATTATATGATGAATAATTGTGATGGGTTTGATCCTTTTCAATAATGTGGTGATTCAATACAATTCCAATAGATTTGGGATAGAAATTGCCATTCCACTTCCAGAGAGACTGAATATGGATTGAAGCATAGTGTTTTCATTTTTTGTTTGCATTTGTGTCTTTCTTTCTCATGTTTTTTCCCTTTTTATCTGATTTTTATTGTGCCACATGACAAATATGGAAATATGTTTAAAAGAATTGTATATATTTAGCGTATATCACATTACTTACTCTGTTGGGAAGGGAGGAGGTAAGAAAAAAAGGGAAAAACATTTGGAACACAAAGTCTTACAAAAACAAATGTTACATATGTTTGGAAAATAAAATACTATTGAAAATTTTTAAAAAGAGCCAACATTCTGTAGTTGGTCCTTTAGCCACTGAATGGCTAATTCCATTAAAAAAATAAATTTCTGCTCTAGGGCTGCAAGATATCTCAACAATCCTGTAGGTCAATGCTTTCTTTTTACAAATGAAGAAACTGAGACTCAGAAAGGAACTGAGACCCAGGGAGGTGAGGTATATTAGTCAAAGTTCACGTAATATTTGAACTCAGATTTGAACCCAGGTCCCTTGACTTTAGAGGGTGTACTCTTTCTAATTATGTATTATTCTCCCTTATTCCTTGTATACAGAGACCAAATATGTTTGTTATATATATGGATATTCTTTGAGGATTGTTGGTAGTAATATATATTAGTTTATATGTTTGTCATGGCTACTCACGACTCTGAAATTCTTTGATTCTATGACTTGGTTTTAGAGAATATGAGATTTTATCCCTAAATGAATAGTCTTTATTGCTCTGACTTATGAAGAATGCATTCCTATTATAACAGACTATTTCTATGGCAGAACCAGCTTGAAGATTGAAACGTAGTTATCTCCGAGAATGGGTTTTCCACATTTCCCTGGGGGACTTTTGAACTACGGCCTCATTGAAATAATTTCAATTCTAGTGTTGTTCTCCTATTTCTCGCCCAATGATTAGACTCAGACCTTCAGTTAATGGGTATTCTTAGTGAAAGAACACGACTGCTATTTGGTGACAGGGATATTGGAGAATAATAATAATAATAATATTGAAGTTTTGAAGTAGAAAAGCACTAATGAAAACTCCTTATTGGCACAACCCTAGTGATAGGACAAAGACTTGATACAAGTAGAATATGTTGTGGGGTTTTTTTTGGGGGGGGAATGGCAGAGGAAGGTAGAAAATTGAATGTTGAGCCTCGAAGTTTTTGCTGGATTTATTTCTCTATATTTAGTTTATGAAACTGAATCAATATCTTGCCAACTTTCTGGAGATTAATATTGTTTATTGAAACAAGTATTGTACTAGGAATTAAATTATCTAGATTCCAGCCTTAGCTGGATAAAATATGTATTAATTGGTTACTATTTGTCAGGCATTGTGCTGAGCAGGGAAAATGAAGATATAAACAAAAAGAAAGGCAGTTCTCTCAAGGAATTATATTCTAATAAGGCAAGATGACACTGAAAGGCAGCTGAAAAGTGAGGATGGATAACAAAGAGAAAGTACTAGAGTAGAGGCAAGATAGAGACATAAAGGTCAAGAGTGGAGAAGTGAGCATGACTTCTTGGGCACTTGTTTAATTGGAAATTCTTAGTAGAAACACCAGTGTGTAGAGAACGCATCATATTAACAATTATGAAATACACAGGAAGTTTCATGAAAGAATCAGACAATCTAGTAATTTATGAAATAGTAGGTCTTTTGTTTTAATTCATACAAAAGAATGTTCAGATCCTAAAGTAAAACATTAAAATAGTTATTTACAGAGAAAATAGGCTCTTTTTGTAATCTTGGCTTTCTGGTAGCCCAATAATTCTTAAATTATTTCTCCTTAATATATTTTTAAAATTGCTTCTTTCCCCACTATGATATTTCATAATGTATTCTATTTTTTCATTCTTTTGATTTTGTTTTTCTGTTTCTTGAAGTTTCATGTAGTCGCTGGCTACAACTTGACAAATTTTAATTTTTAAAGAATTATTCTGAGCTTTTGTACCTCTTTTTTCATTTAATCTATTCTGCCTTTTAAGAGTTCTTTTCTTCAGTGAATTTGTGTGTCTCTTTTACTAAGCTATAATTCTTTTTTATAATTTTCTCATATTAATTAATCATTTATTTTCCCGATTTTTCTTCTATAATTCCTCTTTTTCCTCAACTGTTTTAGGATTTCTTATTAAGCCTCTGTTCAATTAGCATATTTCTTTAAGGCTTTTAAGTATTTTTTGTTGCTGCTGTTTGATAATTTTTTTTCCATCCCATTTCTTTTTTTTTTAATCTCCAAGGAATTTTTAAAATTTTTTTTATTTTTATTTTATTTTATTTTTTATTTTATTTGCAAAACATATGTATGGGTAATTCTTCAACATTAACCCTTACATAGCTTTCTGTTACAGATTTTTCCCCCCAGCTCCCCACCCCTCCCCTAGATGGCAGGATATCCACTACGTGTTAATTATGTTAAAATACTTGGCAAATGGAATATATGTATACATATTTCCAAACTTATCATTGCTGTGCAAGAAAAATCGTACCTACATAAAAGACATTTCAGATAAAGGAAACATAATGTAAGCAAACATCAATCAAGACTATGAGAATGTTATGTTGTGGTCCACATTTCACATCCCTCTCTCTGGGTATATATGGCTTTCTTGAGTGAACAATTGGAAGTGGTTTGAAACATTTCATTGTTGAAGGGAGCCATGTCAATCAGAATTGATCATCATATAGTATTGTTGTTGCCGTGTATAATGATCTGGTTCTGCTCATTTCACTCAGCATCAGTTCATGCAAGTCTCCGTCCCATTTCTTGATATTGAACTTATGCTAAAGTTCCACTCTGCTCATCTGGGGGTAGGGATGTATTGTCCCAAACTTCAATTTTTTAGTGTGTTTCTGTTTTCAAAGTAGTTCTAGGGTGTTGCAATTTTTGATGTTTTCAAGGTGGTATGATGTAGGAAAAGGTGTGGTTTCTGTTCTTCATAGTCCATGTTCTAGATTTTACTGAAGAAAAGCCTCTACTAACTTTTATTAAATGCAGATCTTGAAAGATAAAGTACTTTCCCTGCACTTCCTCTATTATACACCTAATACCTATACTCTAGGCACTTTCACCCTTTGATTACTTTTATCAAATTGTCTGTTCTATGACTATTAATTTGTGATATACTAATTATTATTATCATGATTGCTATAATTTTTATTTTCTCAATCTCAATATCAATTTAATAATTCCCCAGTACTGATGGCTGCCAGAAGTTTTCACTGAATAATAACTGCATACCTTTATTGGTTGAGAACTTCTCTAAGGGCAAAAACTGTGTAGTTTTAAAATACATATTTTTATTTCTAGTGTTTTATACATCATGGTCACTTAAAATCTTGGGAAAGAATTAATCTAGCTGCCTAAGAAGAAAGTTAACAGGTGTTTCTCTAGTTTTCTCATCAGGTAAAAGACATTAATTTCCTTCAAGTGGCTTGTTGCTCCATCGCAAAGGAATACCTCATTAACAAAGTTTCATCATTAAATCCTTGCTATTCCTTAAATGATGTCTTCCTTAAAATCCTAAATCACACATTCCTGACATTGTATCTAATGTCTCTAAGAAAAGTTCCATAGCGTTTCCATGAGACAGATAGCTATGCATTCAATCCCCTTAGCTTCACTAGGCCCATTATTCAGAAACTGGGTAACTGTGAGGATGACAAGTACATTATCTGTAATGTTGATTTTTCTTCTCCCTGCTTTGCAGTTATTGATTTCTTGGACTGCCTTAGCTACATCCATCAGAAAAAAAGATGTAAAGTTGAAGAAGCATTGATGGTATGCTCTATGAAAGCAGGTGGGTAAGAGAATCACCAAGCATCCTTCACCTAGAGATGAATAGCAAGGCTACATAACCAACTTTTATCTTCAGATCTATCTGGGTTTTCCAAAGTGCTTCAAAGCCCTAGGAGGGGAAGACTCAGAAAGGTTAAGCAGGACTGCTAATGGTGTGAATCTGAGAGAAAGAATTCTGAAGTACAAATTCACTTCTACTCCTATGCAGATAACTGGTTCTTTTCCCCTTCCCCTGAGTTTGGGATTCAGACTGGGCAAGATCTCTTAATTTTAATTTTTTTTTCTGAGAGGAAAGCCAGCTGGCAAAGGCTTAGTACCTGAAAAATATGACTATGAAGGTTAGTACAAGAAAGTGCCTATAAGAGCATAGACATTGCCCATAAGATCTTAGTATTGGGGAAGCTGAGGTCATTGCTGTCCCTTTAATCTGTACCTTTAATCAAAAGTCTTCTTTCCAACAAATACAAACCATTGTTTACTTTAAAAATACAGTGAAGCGTAGACGAAATTGTTCTGGACCAGTAGTCAGGAGACATTCACTACCATTTACTAGCTGCTGATAGTACTCTTCTGGACTTGGAATCCAAAAGATCTGGGTACAGAGCCTGTCTCGAATACATATGACTATGAGGAAATCACTAGAAATTGTTTCTGTTCTGGTCAGAAACTCTGAGGGTCTTTTCCTCCTAGGTTGATTCTTTGGGGAAGTTAAATTAGATTAATTTTTGCCTAAATACTTACCTAGCCTTTAACTGCTGAATGGTTGTTTCCTCAAAAATACACTAAGATCTAGGAAAGCACCTTAACTTCAGGCCAAGGTCTCCCACTACATCAAGGGCTATTGCCACTCATCTTGACCTGTTACTTGTCACGGGACTCTGATGATTTTGGAGAGAATGTGAGGTTGATGACTTTGTACAGCCCTGCCTCATTTAAATCCAATTCACTTGCAAGTCAAGAATCACCCTTCTAATTGTCATTGGTCCTTTTCAAAAAAGAAGAATGAACAACAACTACAACAACAACCATCACCATCTACCCTAGAGTTTGTTCATCTATAAAATGAGCTTTGGGACTTGATCAACTCTATCAACTCTATCCTATCAACTCTAAATCTATTATCCTGTTCCCTTGCTTATGAAGTTCCTGTGGGTCCCTCTCATCTTTAGGATAAAATGAAAATTCATCCGTATGATATCTAAAGCCCCTTTCTAATCTTACTCCAGCTTGCCTTTCCAGACTTAGTGTATATTACTACCATCCATGTTTCCAGATAAATTGGCCTATTTGTTGTTTCTTATCTCCCAGGTTTAAGTCTTCATGCTTATATTCCTGGGGCCAGGAATGTCCTCTTCCTCCCTTCTGTCTCTTAGAATTCCTAGTTCCTTCAAGACTTAGTTCAAATGTTACATCCTACAAAGAGCCTTTCTGAACTCTACTGTTGTTAGTGATCTCCCATAAAATTCATGAAAATTTATTTTATTTGCATGATGTAGTTATATATGTCTACAAGTATTTTCCCTGTATCAACTCTACAATATAATTCAGTCTCTGAAGGAAAAAACACTTTCATTGATATCTTTCTTCAGTGGAAACTGGCAATATAATCTGGCACATGTCACTTAATGGATGCTTGTTGGATGAATGCATTCATGACAATATTCAAGACTTAACCTCTCTGAGAATCAGGTTTATCATATATAAAAAGATAATGGCAACATTGATATGTTAATTACTTTTCTTATGACATTGTTGCTAAGTGTAACTGATATCTCACTCAGCTCTATAAATTACATGTTGCTTGAGTTATATGTGAAAGAAGAAATACTGCTTAAGGATTTCTTACGTTTTCTACGAAAATACTAGGCAAAATTTTTAAAAATTAAATGGAGATAAGCTAACAAATAAATTAGTGAGTTTTTTTTAAAATATCCTTCTTCTGAAAAGAAAGTCTCTTTTTAATGGTAATATCCTATCAGCATTATTTTACAAATCTGAATCATGTAACACTACCATTAAAATTAGTACCAGTGAAGGCAAGGAAAATGGTGGGCATAAATGAGTAGTAATAAAATAAATAAGAAACTATGAAGAAAAACTAAAGTAAAGATTAACTGCATAATAAAGCAAAAAAAGAAAAAAGAGAGATAATGGGTAGCCACACAGCAGTTCTGCCCCAATGATTTCATTAAAATGCAAAAGGAACTCAAGGAAGGCAATTACAATGTTGAATAGACCCCCAAACTAGACATTTGGGAAGGCATGGATGGGAATCATACAAGATGGAAAAACACATATATATGCATCACTGAGTGAAACATGCACATTAGTGAGGTCAAGGATCCATCTGAGGATCAAAGGAAATATTTGCTTAAGAGCCATTCTCTTCCACTAAAATTGGGAAATACCCTTACTTTCCATGTAATGTGCCCCAGACTCACATGTTCGGGTCTTTGGTTAAATTGCTTCCCAGCCTCTACCCATTGACAACTTAGGTAACTATGAGAATTCACTGCCTCAGTCCTTCCCATGGAAGATCTCTAGTTCTCTTCAAGAAAGATTCCCAGGCCTATTATCTAGTAAGTAGGAAATATGAATTATTTTCAGCAGCTTCTCATCTCAGAGTAAAGAAAGGATGATTCTCCTTCTGAGTTTTCCTGAGATTGTAAATAAGTACCTGCAGTCTTTTCCATTTATCCTTTCCCTTTTCTGGTAATTAGTACCTTGCCAAAGAAATGATCGTGAAGCTCTGATAATTTCATGAAATGTTCTAAAAACACAGAAAAGAAGTATGTTAATTTTTTCTGACATTTTTGCCACCATAGTAAAGATCCACTTTTACCAAAAGAAAGTATTTTTAAAATATTAAAGCATGATGCAAATAGGAGCTATTTAGATATATTTGCAACCAGAACTTTGTGTTTTTAATCATCATATTTTAATTCAGTGAGGCTTTTGTTTTTAAAATCAACTTATAATTTTGTTAGTAATTTTATTATTATTTAGTGGTTATAATGATTATTATTGTTGAAAATTAATGCTAGTTTATATTAATAATAGTATATAGTATTTTGAAGTTTTCAGAACCCTTTACCAAACTTATTTTAATTGGTCTTCACAACAACCTTAGGAGGTAGATGTGATATTATCTCCATTTTACAGATGAGAAAACTGAGATTGAATTTAAAAGTTTTCCCAGGATTTCAAAGCAGGTAAGTGTTTGAAACCAGATTTAAACTTCTTGACTGCAGAGATAGTTCTCTATTTTCTGTGCCCTTGCTTGACTCAATTGTAATTGGTTATTAACCTCTTGATCCCCTCTAATGAAGTGGACCTCAGAATCTCCTCACTTTCTCAGATGCCCCTGATTCCCAGGAATTTGTTTTATAGTGTTTGATACTTAAACACTCTAGAGAGGCTACACACAATAAAGAACCAAATTGATTCATAGACTTTGCTTCAAGGATCAAAAAGGATGCATAAGCCAAAAGAATGACTTATTAGGTGAGGATTGGGGTTGGGCAAAGCATGAGGGATCTCTACTGACTAAATAGTCATAAGATGGTCATCTGCTCATGTTGGACAAGAAACTTGTCCAGAAGCTCAAAAATAAATTGGGGGGGGGGCAGCTAGGTGGTGCAGTGGATAGAGCACCAGCCCTGAAGTCAGGAGGACCAGAGTTCAAATCTGGTCTCAGACACTTAACATTCCCTAGCTGTATAACTCTGGACAAGTCACTTAGCCCCACTTGCCTCAGCAAAAAGCAAAAATAAATAAATAAATGAATAAATAAATTGGGGGGATTTTCTCTGTGATTGAGTCACTTTCACCACACTGGGTTTGATCACCATAACAGAGTGGAAGAACAAAGGGAGGGGGTCTCTAGTTAGCTTTCCATGAATAACCAAATGAATTTACAATTTGCAGTTCCCTCCTCTGGTAGCATATCAAACTCATTACTACTACTGATTGGAATGGAATGGGGATCAAAATAAATAATTATGCTCTTGAGCAGGTAATCCTAGCAATACTATTCCCAGCTAACTAGTACAGTAAATAGAATACTAGACTTTGTTAATTAGCAAGACCTAAAGTCAAATCCTGTTTCAAACACTTATTATGTGACCCTAGGCAAGATATTTAATCTCTATTACTTTCAGTTTGCTTATCATTAAAATGGGTATACTAATAGCACTACTGTAAAGCACTAACCATTCAAGGTTGTCAAGAGGATCAAATGAAATAATATTTCTCAAGAGCTTCACAAATCTTAAAGCTTTTACAGTTGTTATCCCACAGATGCAGAAGCTGAGAACCTGAGAATTTCTGTGACTTACTTATGTTCACCTGGTTAATAGTATTCACTTAAAGCTAGAGAAAATCTGGACTTCATTTTGAATCTGTAACTTTTGCCATAGGACCTCTTGATTTTACTAGACATTCATTTAAGTTCTAAGATTCCCTGATTTTGTAACTCTCTGACCATTGCAAAGAGTTTGACATTTACAAAGGCCAGAGGCACAGGGCATTTTCTATAGTGTTATCATAATGAAAATGTGTAGACTGTCCTTTGATATCCCAGTGCCATGATGATGACTCAGAAATGGCAGATAACATTCTGGCTCATTGTCTGGGATGAGAGTAGAGAGAATCAACTGTACATTAGAAACACTCAAGGGATGGCATGGATGTCGGCCATGTTCTCCTAACTTGTCTATCATAATACCCTTGTGGTTCACCTCACACTTCCTCCTTCCTCGTGTCATTGTAATTGTCCAGATGGCTCACTCCATTTTCAGTTACAGAGAAAATGGCTTGTCCAGCAATGACCTTCTTCAGAAATTCATCTTTAAAATGTTCATCTCTGCTGACATAAGAATCTGCAATTGTCATAACACTGGAGTGTACAAAATGTCCTTCAATTGTTATATGAAAACTTGCTCCATTTTCCTGTCTTCATTATCTTTCAGCACATCCTATCCATCTGTACAAATGAAAGAGTGGCCACTGGTAGCCTCTTTGTTTTCAAGAAAGAATCTTAAAATTTTATTTTAAAGTGTATACATATACATATACAAATTTTTACATATACATATATAAGATTATTCCTAGGGTCTGTATATAAAGCCATGATTCTTAAAAAAATATTAAGGATGTAATTACTATGGCAACCCCATCATTTGTTAGATTAGGTGTCATTCCTTTGGTCTGCTGATCTTAAGCTCTTTGAGAGTAAGGATTGTTTCATTCTTTGAATTTGTGTTCCTAGCAACTAGCACAATTACCATCACATAGTAGATGCTTAATACATAGTTGCTGACTAGTTGATTGACTTTTGGTTCCTTTGACACTATAGTAAACATCTCTGGTGTGCTGATGCCTGAATAATCACTAGTCTTTAGAAGGAAGAGGAATAATGAAATGGGGCATCCCATTTGATTGTATACCTTCCTTTTCATCCTTACTTGTCTCCATTCTTCTCTCAGAGAGGAGTGGCAGCTTCCACCCAATGCTGTACATTTTCACACCTAGTCTTACTTTACATATCTGAATGATTTTGAAGTCTTATAGATCAGGACTTCCTAAAATTTTTCCACATGAGAGATTTCCACATGACTCTGGTTATATAGATTTATAAAATAGATATATAAATCAAATATTTACTGATAACAAATAATAATTTCCCAACCTTCACATACAGTTACAAGACCTTATATGGAGTCACAACCCATAGTTTAAGAAGCTGGACTATAAATCAATTATCCAAATTCCATTTCTCTTGCTTACTACCTTATTCCTTGGGATATTACTCTGTACCTAGTTTTCCTTACTTTATAGTTTCAGTTTCACATGTTATTTTGCAGCTCAATTTATTTTGACATGCAAGACAAACATAATCATTTTTTCTTGCAAAAGGAAAACAGATTTCAAGGATGATTAATATGATTAAGTAAACAATTATGAAAATATATTATAGATCTCTTTAAAAAGTTAACAGATGAGAGTGAGAAGGAAAATGAGATAAACAACTTTATTATCCAGGAAAGAAGTTCACTAGGCCTTGAAAGATACTATTTATTTATATCTTCCCTCTGCTTTTACCATCTACTTCAGACTAACCCCAGACTAGAAGTTAATGATGAATTTGAAGATAGAAGACATGCACTCAGATGCTGAATCTTTTTTTACTCTCTACTTGACTTTGGGGAAATCACTTCACTTCTCAAGGATTGACTCTATAGAGACTCTTCTGGTTCTAAATCCCCTGCTTTTCTTGTGATATAGTATGATATAAAGTCCCTAGGGATAGAAATCCATGAGGTCCAGAAGAAAAAGCACCAAGATAGTATAGTGGTCATAGCAAACACAAGTTAATTGTCAGCAATTATGTACTGATCATAGTAGGACATGGTGCCCTGAATAACACCAAATTCACAAAACAGTTCTACTCCTCAGAGTTCACATAGCTCAACTATCTCATTCCAGTGGAAGATGCATTTCAAGTCTGATTGGTCTCTAATATTCTAAGATTATATTCCAATTAATCAGCTTATCTTGCAAGAGAAATAACTAAAGACAGTACATTTTAATGAAATAGTTATGTACTTTCCCTGTTGAATCCAGGAACTTGCCAATAATAACAGCATTAACATATCTTACATTAATATAATGCTTATGTAAACACCTTGAAGACAGGAATTTTAGGTGTTTTTTTTTCATTTTGATATACTCAGCCTCTTAATCGATTTTTGGACTATAATAAGTGTTTAAAGGGATGATAAGATATGAGATTGGAGCTCAAAAAGTCTTTGCAGTCAATTAGGCCTATCCTTTAATTTTACAGTTGAAGAAAGTGAGGCTTAAAAAATACAAGACTTGCCCAAAGTTATAGATAGTAAAGCAAAGCTGGAATTTGAATTCATGCCTTCTGACTCCAAATACATATTTCTTGAATAAAATTATTTGAATTCATAATAGCAAAATGTTTTTAATCTACATTATCCAACTGATCATATAATGACAGTGCATATATTATTATTTTCATTTTATGGATGAGGAAATGCTACTCTAGTCAGAATCCAATGCCAAAGTTTGACATGTTGTTATTCAGTTATTTCAATCATGCTCATTCTTCTTGATCCCAGTTGGGGTTTTCTTTTAAGAAAGCCTCAAATAGAGTCACTGAGTGGTTTGCCATTTCCTTTTCCAGCTTATTTTATAGACTAGGAAACTGAGGCAAACAATATTAAGTGACTTGCTCAGGGACACACAGCTAGCTAGTAATTGAGGTCAAAATTTAACTCATAAAGATGTCTTCTTGACTCTAGTCAGGCCTAGGCCTGACACTTTTTCAACTGCATCACCTGTCTGCCCAATGCTGTTAAATTATAAGCTTCTTGGGGTAGGTCTCATATTTTATTCAACTACTGTATCTATCCTAGTGCCTAGCATAGTGCTACTCACACCTGGGACACTTTATAAATTGTGCTTTTATTCTTTCATGCATTCATTCAATGAGGATTTTTAAGTCTTTACTTTATTAAGGATTCTGAGAAAAAGAAGAAATTACTTGCCCAAGATCATCCAACTAATGAATCTGACCAAGATCTTTCTGCTTCTAGCAAAAGAGCAAAGATAGAGACATTTGAATGATTAACACTCCACAATGTTTTGACTTAGACAACTATGATAATGAAATTTTCCTACAAATTCATCCATCAGCATGCTTTATTAAGTGCTTGGACAGTTAGAAGACCTGAATTTAAATGTAATCTTAGACATTTACACTATGATCCTGAGCAAATTCAATTTAATTTTTCTCTGCCTCAGTTTCTTCAACAGCAAAAAAAATAATAATAACAGCACTTTCTTGCCAGGTTATTGTGAGGGTCAAATAAGATAATATTTATCTTAGTATAGTGCTTAGCACATAACAGATGCTAAATAAATGCTCACCCTCCCATTCCCTACTATGTGCCAGACACTATGCAAGGAATCTATTAATGCAAAACTAGTAGTGTTGTAGTTTTTATTTTAACTTCCCCCTAAAGTTCCCACTCTGTTTTCTGTCCTCAGAGAAATGTTCTCTCTCAGGCTTTTGACATTTTAAACAGAAAAAATTATGTGGAATTTTTCTGACCCATATTCAGCTGAGCTCCCAGACAACCTCTTTTGGTGGTAAACTCAACAGCCACACAGAGCCTGAGTGCTTCTGTGTAAGGAATTAAGTCCCAGTTTGTCCATTCCCATGGCTAGCTAAAAATATGATCATGAAATACAATCTTGCCTATTTGGGAATTATAAATAATTGGCTTCCAGAGTACAGCAGATTAATATTTGATTAAGCACTGAAACAATTTTAAGAAAAGGCAGGATTATGATTCTGGGAGAAATGGTTTCCTAGAAATGCTTTTGGAAGTATTTAGAAGGGCAGTTTATGGCTTGGTGTGCTCATTTGGAAGCTCACAAAGCTGTTTCTCACCCCAAGAAATAAAAAATCTAAGAGCATTCCTTGCAATTCCTTAAAATAGAAGATTCGGATTTTCTCCATTGCAGTGTTGAGATCTAATGCATCATAGAGTATTCCCAGGTCTGATTTTAATTCATTGGCTGGCTTTTTCTGCATAGTACTGTTACCTCCTGGGCAAATGCAGAGTTACTGTAGAATAACCAAGTTTTTCCTAAAGATAAATCCTCTCCAATGCTGAGTGAGTCACCTGGACTTATGAAAGGGGAAGAAAAGTGGGGAGGGAGAATAAAGAGAAATATTGTAAACATAATTCTTCTTTCTTTTCTCCAAGCTGAAATATTTTTGCTTAAAAATATATTCCCTCTGGCCTGAAAACCTATTTCCCATGTCCTGTGGTTTATTTTCTGTAGGTGTCCTGGAAATAATTGGGTATTTAAAGAACCTCAAAAAATTGTCGATCAGAGAACCAACTGCCTCACACTACTTTACCTCTGAGGCTCTTATTAATTTTTAATCAGCTCGCTGCTTGCTTCAAGTCTTTAGGCCCTACCGTAAGTAAAGAAAAATGCCATGTGGGCATCCAAGGAGGGCAGAATAAACAAACTAGGGAAGAAAGAGCCTCAGAGAAAAAACTGCAGAAACACAAGACCTACCTTGTCTTCAGTGTAGATAGTAGTGATGAGAAAGCTTCTTGGGAGAGCACTATTTCCTTAGCTGAATTGAAGATGAGAATTAGAATCCCACTGTTTTCAGCAGCCTAAATATCACAAGTTAGCAAACTTGGCCTGCTTGCTAAATCCTGTATTGCTGATCTTGTTATTTGGATACTACTCCAGCAATGGCATCTCCACATAAGAGGGTATCATCAATGGCTGGCTACATGAATATATCTCTACTCCTCCTTTCTAAGCGCCTAAATAACTCACATCTTTCTGAGTCTCTTCTCTCATTTTTGGATCTGTCCCTTCTCTTCTTGCCTCCAAATAACCACTTCAAAACATTCAGTTCTTAAGTAAAATCTTGTTTATGATATCTATAAGAAGAATCTAAGGGAGAAGCATATTTTTATTCTGTGACTTGAAAAGCAATTAACTCATCTAAGGTTATTCAAAAAAGTTCTTATTTTTATTTTTTTGTTTTCTTATTAATTCATTTATTCATCTATTTGTTTGTAGGTATGTGTGTATTTTTTTATTTTTATGAAAAGAGAGGGTTTGGAAGCGATATAAACCTATGATTTCTTGCCAAGCATATTATCAACTAAGGTGGTGCAGTAAATAGTGTCAGGTGTGTAGTCATGAAGAATTAAATTCAAACGTAACTTCATACACTAGAGCTGTAGATCCTGTTTGCCTCAGTTTTCTCATCTGCAAAATGAACTAGAGAAAGAAATGAAAAGTCACTACAATATCTTTTCTAAGAAAATCCCAAATGGGGTCACAAAGAGTCAGGCATGACTGAAATGACCAAACAACAGCAGCAGTGTTATTATGGAGATGCCCTTAATGTGAGGTCTCTTCCAACTGTCAAGTTTTTGATTATGTGATGTAATCATTATAGAGAATATCTTAATATGTGAATTAATGGAAATGTTTTTATTACTGCATTGTGTTAAATTCTGAGGATAAAAATAAATCAAAAACAGACCCTGATCTCAAGGAATTTTTATTCTACTAAGGAGAGACAACACATAAAGCAGTAAAGTGAACAAGGAAAGTAAATTTGATCTGGAGTCAGGGAAATAGTGATTCTGGAGATGATGGTCAGACTTGTGATTTAGCCATCATACTTTGGATGGCTAAATTTTGAGGATGGATTGGAAAGCAATCCATCATGGCGAGCACACCTGCTAGTAAGTTATTGCAATAGTTTAAGTATGAAATATATATGCATATATTTGTATATACATGTATATGTATGTATTATATACTTGTGTCTATATGCATACATACACATATACATATATCTATCTTTATTTATGTATGTCTCTATCTGCACTTTGAGTACATAGTTCACTGTCAGGAGTTGAAGAGTATGTTTCATCATGAATTCTCTGTCACTGTGGTTACTTGAGAGTTTATCAGATTCCCTAAGTCTTGCAGCAGAACTAGAATGGAAGAGTAAAGGCAGTGACTCAGCTAAGCTCTCCTCCCAACCCCTCCAAATATCTTTAAATAATGATTCTTTAAAAATCATAGAGCAGCAGAACTCACAAAAAAGGAGTGAAACAATTTTCCAGACCAAGAAATCTTGGTCAGTAGAAAAAGTCTATTGCATCAGGATGAAAGTGGAGCACAGTCAATCACAGGCCATGGCGGTGCATACCAGTCCCCAGGAAACCAGGAGCAGGCATTGGGATGACTGAATCAAAAGTGGTAATGGCTGCTTTTGAAGCTCTCACCTCACAAATGGTAAGGGGGGTCAACAATTGGTCAGAAGGAAATTATCAGGGGTCTCTTGGCTAGCACTGAGACAGGACTCTGCTGCTTTCCCCATCCTCCAATCTGTATTACAGTCCTGGTTAGTAGTCCCAAGGCAAGGAGGAGTACTAGCACACCCTGAAACCATAGTGGAACCAAGACTCTCTCAAAGTGCCAGGGCAGAAAAGAGCATTGGTGGTCACTCACAGACCAGAATACAGACCAAGAGAATAGAAAATACCTCTCTTAGATCATACTAACTTGGAAGAATTTAAAACTTACAGGTCCTTAGAAGCATCTCTGAAAACAGCTGTACAAAACCCACAAAGTTGCATTCTACACCCTGAAAGCAGAGTCCTACTTTAACAAAGAGTTAAAAGTCAAGTAATAGGTTGGAAAAATGAGCAAACAAAAGACATAAATTCACCATAGAAAGTTACTATGGTAAGAAACAAAATGAAATACATACTCAGAAGAAGATAACAAGGTGAAAAATTCCTATATCCAAAGCTTCAAGAAAAACACGAATGGTCTCATGCCATGAAAAACCTCAAAAAGGACTTAAAAATTAAAGAAGAGACATAAAGGAAAAATTAAGAAAAAAAGGAAAGTGATGAAAGAAAATCTTAAAAATGATTCAGGAGCTTGGTAAAGGAGCACACAAAAAATATTGAAGAAAATAAGACCTTAAAATAGACCAAGCAAAATGTAAAGGAGGTTCAAAAAGACAACGAGAAGAACACTTTAAAAAGCAGCATTGGTCAAATGGAAAGAGAGGTACAAAAATTCACTTAAGAAAACAAACTCTTCAAAAAGTAGAATGGGCCAAATGGAAAAGGAGGTTAACAAGTTTATTGAAGAAAATAATTCATTGAAAATTAGAATTAAGCAAATGGAAGCTTGGAAGGAAATGGAAGACTTTAGAAGACATTAAGAAACAATAAAACAAAACCAAAAGAATAATAATTTGAAAAAACAAATAAGATAGTGTGAAATATCTCATTGGAAAAAAATTGACCTGGAAAGATAGAGATAATTTAAAAATTATTGGACTACCTGAAAGCCATGATCAAAAAAAAAAAGAGATTAGACATCTTCTTTCAAGATATTATCAATGAAAACTGACCTGACATTCTAGAATCAAAGGGTAAAATAGAATTTGAAAGAATCCACTGATCATCTCCTGAAAGAGATCCCAAGATGAAAACTCCTAGGAATATTATAGACAAAATCCAGAACTCCCAGGTCACGTAGAAAATATTACAGGAAGACAGAAAGAATTCAATTAGAGTGTAACCAGACTCAGGATCATAAACAATGTTAAGGTCTTAATGGATAGGAGAACTTTGAACATAATATTCCAGGGGACAAAGGACCTATTATTTCAAATAAGAATTACCTACTCAGAAAAACTGAGTATAATTCTTCAGGGGGGGAATGTAAATTTAATGAAATAGAGGACTTTCAATCATCCTTTTTTCCTGTTTAAAAAGTTCATTTATTATTTTAACATAATTAACATGTATTAGACTTCCTGCCATCTAGGGGAGGGGGTGGGAGGTAGGAGGGAAAAATTTGTAACAGAAAGCTTTGCAAGGGTCCATGTTGAAAAATTACCTATGCATATGTTATGCAAATTAAAAGCTTTAATAAAAAAATTCTGAGAAAAAAATTCATTTATATAACTTTTTACCACAGTTATATTTAAAACAATTTTTTACATTTGCTTTTAAAACTTTTGAGTTCAATTTTTTCCTTTATCCCCATGCCCATCCCCATTAAGAAATCACAATCAGTTCCTTCTCTGGGTATAGATAAGATTTATCATCATAAGTCCTTTGAAGTAGTCCTGGATCACTGTACTGCTGAGAATAAAAAAGTCATTTACAGCTGATTATCCCACAACATTGCTCATATTTTGTACTTAGTACATTTCACTTCGCTTGAGTTCGTGGAGGACTTTACAAGTTTTTTCTGAGAATACCCTACTTATTTTCCACAGAACAATAATATTCTATCATATTCTCAATTCATTCAGTCATTCTCTCATTGATGGACATTCCCTCAATTTTCAATTTTTTGCTCTGAAAATAGAGTTGCTGTAAATATTTTTGTATATATATAGGTCCTTTTCCTTTTTTTAAAAAAAATCTCAATTGGGATTTTTGCATAGTAGTGGTATTATTAGATCAAATGATATGCATGAATTGAGAGCCCTTTGGGTATAAATTATATGTTTTGATTATTTATCAATTGGGGCATGGCAATTATTTTTATAAATTTGTGTCCTCTTTTTTATTAAAGCTTTTTATTCACAGAACATATGAGTAATTTTTCAACATTGGCCTTTGCAAAACATTCTGTTGCAAATTTTTCCCTCCTTTCCCCCACTATCCCCTAAATGGCAGGTAATCTAATACATGTTAAATATGTTCAAATATGTGATAAATCCCATATATGCATAAATATCTATACAGTTATCTTCCAGCACAAGAAAAATCAGATCAAGAAAGAGAAGGAAAAAGAAAAAAAACTAAGAAAGAAAAAAAAACCCAAGAAAGAAAAAATAACCTAAGAAGGAAAAAAATGCAAGCAAACATCAAAAGAAAGCATTAAAATGCTATTTTGTGGTCCACACAGTTCACGCAGGCCTCTCTCTGGGTGTATATGGTTTTCATCACTGAACAATAGGAACTGGTTTGAATCATTGCATTTGTGAAGAGAGCCATGTCTATCAGAATTGATCATCATATAGTCTTATTGATGCCATGTATAATGCTCTCCTGTTTCTGCTCATTTCATTTAGCATCAGTTCATGTAGGTCTTTTCACGCCTCTCTGAAATCATCTTGTTGGTTGTTTCTTAGAGAACAATAATATTCCATAACATTCATATACCATAATTTATTCAGCCATTCTCCAACTGATAAGCATCCATTCAGTTTCCAGTTCCTAGCCACTACAAAAAGGGCTGCCACAAACATTTATGCACATGTGTGTCCCTTTCCCTCCTTTAAGATCTCTTTGGGATATAGGCCCAGACTGCTGGGTCAAAGAGTATGCACAGTTTGATAACTTTTGGAGGATAGTTCCAAATTGCTCTCCAGAATGGTTGGATTCGTTCACAGTTCCACCAACAATGTATCAGTGTCCCAGTTTTCCCACATCCCCTCCAACGTTCATCATTATCTTTTCCTCTCATGTTAGCAAATTGGACAGGTGTGTAATGGTATCTCAGAGTTGTCTTAATTTATATTTCTCTGATGGATAATGATTTGGAGCACCTATTCATATGACTATAATTAGTTTCAATTTCTTCATCTGAAAAGTTTCTGTACATATCCTTTGACAATTTATCAACTGGAGAATAGCTTGAATTCTTATAAATTTGAGTTAATTCTCTAAATATTTTAAAAATGAGGCCTTTATCAAAGCCTTTGAATGTAAAAATATTTTCCCAGTTTATTGCTCCCTTCTAATCTTGTTTGCATTTGTTTTGTTTGTACAAAAACTCTTTAACTTGATGTAATCAAAATTATGTATTTTGTGATTGATAATGATCTCTAGTTCTTCTTCGTTCACAAATTCCTTCCTCCTCCACAGATCTAAGAGGTAAACTATCCTATGTTCTTCTAATTTGTTTATAATATCATTCTTTATGTCTAGATCATGAACCCATTTCAATCTTATCTTGGTAAAAGGTGTTAGATGTGGGTCAATGCTTAGTTTCTGCCATACTAGTTTCCAATTTTGCCAGCAGTTTTTATCAAATAGTGAATTCTTATCCCAAAAGCTGAGATCTTTGGGATTGTCAAACACTAGATTACTACAGTCATTGACTGTTTTGTCCTGTGAACCTAACCTATTCCACTGATCAACTACACTGTTTCTTAGCCAGTGCCAAATAGTTTTGATGACTATTGCTTTATAATATAATTTTATATCTGGTAGAGCTAGGCCACCTACATTTGAGGTTTTTTTTCATTAATTCCCTTGAAATTGTTGACCTTTTGTTCTTCCAGATGAATTTCATTGTTATTTTTTCTAGGTCAGTAAAATAATTTCTTGGGAGTTTGTTATCGCACTAAATAAATAGGTTAGTTTAGGTAGTATTGTCATCTTTATTATATTTGCTTGCCCTATCAAAGAACACTTGATATTTTTCTAATTGTTTAGATCTGACTTTATTTGTGTGGGAATTGTTTTGTAATTTTGCTCATATAGTTCTTGACTTTCCCTTAGCAGATAGATTCTCAAATATTTTATACTATCAACAGTTATTTTGAATGGAATTTCTCTTTGTATCTCTTGCTGTTGGATTTTGTTATTGATGTATAAAAATACTGATGATTTATATGGATTTATTTTGTATTCTGCAACTTTGCTAAAGTTGTGGTTTATTTCTAATAGTTTTTAGTTGATTCTCTAGGGTTCTCTAAGTATATCATCATATCGTCTACAAAGAATGATAATTTGGTTTCCTCATGACTCATTCTAATTCATTTAATCACTTTTTCTTCTCTTATTGCCAAAGCTAGCATTTCTAATACAATATTGAATGGTAATGGTGATAGTGGACAACCTTGTTTCATCCCTGATCTTACTGGGAATGGTTGCAGTTCAGCCCCATTACATATGATGCTAGCTGATGGTTTTACATAGATGCAACTGACTATTTTAAAGAAAAGTCAATTTATTCCTATACTCTCTAGTGTTTTTAATAGGAATGGATTTTGGATTTTATCAAATTTTTTTTCTGAGAAATCATATGTTTTTGTTCATTTGGTTATTGATATAATCAATTATAATAATAGTTTTCCTAATTTTGAACCATCCCTGCATTCCTAGTGTAAATCCTACTTGATCATGGTGTATTATCCTGTGAATAATTTTCTGTAATCTCTGTTAATATTTTATTTAAAATTTTTGCATCAATATTCATTAGGGAGATTGGTCTATAATTGCCTTTCTCTTTTTTTGTCCTACCTAGTTTAGCTATCAGTACCATGTCTGTGTCATAAAAGGAATTTGGCAGGAGTCCTTCATTCCCTATTTTTTCAAATAGTTTATATAGTATTGGAGTTAATTGTTCTTTAAATATTTGGTAGAATTCACATGCAAATCCATCTGGTCTTGGAGATTTTTTCTTAGGGAGTTGATTAATAGCTTGTTCTATTTCTTTTTCTAAAATGGGACCACCTAAGTAATTTATTTCCTCTTCTGTTAATCTAAGCAATCTATATTTTGGTAGGTATTCCTCCATTTCACTTAGGTTATCAAATTTATTGGCATGAAGCTGGACAAAGTAACTCCTAATTATTGCTCTAATTTCCTCTCCATTGGTGGAAAGTTCTCCCTTTTCATTTTAAGACTAACAATCTGATTTTCCTCTTTCCTTTTTCTAATCAAATTAACTAGAGGTTTATCTATTTTGTTGGTTTATTCATAAAACCAACACTTAGTTTTATTTATTGATTCAATAGTTATTTTACTTTCAATTTTATTAATCTCTCCTTTTATTTTTAGGATTTCAAGTTTGGTATTTAATTGGGGGGTTTTAATTTGTTCTTTTTCTAGCTTTTTTAGTTGTAACTCCAATTCAATGATTTTCTCTTTCTCATTTTATGCAAGTCAGCATCTAGAGATATAAAAATTTTTTATTACTGCTTTGGATGTATCCCACAAATTTTGGTATGTTGCCTCATTATTGTCATTTTCCTAGATGAAATTATTGTGTCTATTATTTGCTGTTTTACCCATTCATTCCTTAGGATTAGATGATTTAATTTCCAATTAACTTTTGGTCTATTTTCTCCTGGTTTTATATTGCATGTGATTTTTATTGCATCATGAGCTGAAAAAATGTATATATTATTTCTGCCCTTCTGCATTTGATTTTGAGGGTTTTATGCCCTAACTTATGGTCAGTTTTTGTATAAGTTCCATGAACTGCTGAGAAAAAAAATAAACTCTTTTATCTGTCTCCATTTAATTTTCTCCACAGATCTATCATACCTAAATTTTCTAACATTTTGTTTACCTCCTTAACTTCTTTCTTATTTATTTTGCAGTTCAATTTATATAGTTATGAAAGAGCAAGGTTGAGATCTCCTACTATTATAGTTTAACTCTTAACTCTTTAACTTTTAACTTCTCCTCTAGGAATTTCCATGCTATAACACTTGGCACATATATGTTAAATATTGATGTTACTTCATTACCTATAGTACCCTTTACTAAGATAGTTTCCTTCCTTATCTCTTTTAATTAGATCTATCTTTGTTTTTACTTGATCTGAGATCAGGATAGCTACCCCTGCTATTTTTTTTTTCACCTGAAGCATAATAGATTCTGCTACAGCTCTTTACCTTAACTCTGTATGTATCACTATGTTTTAAATGTGTTTCTTGTAAACAACATATTGTATTCTGACTTTTAATCAAGTCTGCTATCCACTTCCATTTTAAGGGAGAGTTCATCCCATTCACATTCACAGTTAAAATAACTAATTCTATATTTCCCACCATCTTATTTACCCTAGGCAATGCTTTTCTCTTCCCTATCCCCCTTCCCTCCTTCCCAGTATTTTGCTTTTGATGACCACCTCCCTCAAAGAGTCCTCCCTTTTTAGAGTTCCTCCCCCTTTTTAGACCTTTCCCCTAATTTTTTCCCTTCTATTAGTATTTCCATTTCTTTTCCTTCTAACCCTCCTACTTTCTGATAATGTGAGACAAGTTTCTTTGTGATACCAAATATGTCTAATATTCTTTCTTAAAGCCAAATCTGATGAGAGTAAGATTCACACAGTGCTCATCCCCCTCCCTTCTTTCCCTCAATTATAATAGTATTTTTTGCCTCTTTGTGAGTTGTAATTTCCCTTATTTTACCTCCTTTTTCCTCTTCTTCCAATATAATCCCTTTTTACATCTAATTTCTTTTTCATATTATCATAATAAAATTAAATTTTATTTGCATTCTCTAAGTATACCAATAACAGAAATATAGTTCTCAAGAGTTTTTTCCTTTTTACCTTTTTCTGCTTCTCTTGAGTTCTGTGTTTGGAGATCAAATTTTTTGTTCAGTTTTGGTCTTTTCATTACAAATAGGTGAAATTGACCTATATCATTGAATGTTCATCTTCTTTCCTGAAAGATAATGTTCATCTTAGCTGGAGAGTTTGTTCTTGGTTGTAATCCCAGTTCCTTTGCTTTTCAAAATGTCAGATTCCAGGCCCATTGATCTTTTAGGTTGGAAGCTGCTAAGTCCTGGGTAATCCTAATTGCGGTTCCTTGGTATTTAAATTGTTTCTTTCTGGATGCTTGTAATGCCTTTTCCTTGGTATGATAGTTCTCAAATTTAGCCACAATATTCCTTGGGGATTTAATTTCGAGGTTTATTTTTGGAGGTGACTGGTGGATTCTTTCAATGGCTATTTTACTTTCAGATTCTAAAATATCAGGGCAGTTTTCTTTTATGATTTCCTGTAAGATAGTGTCTAGGTTATTTTTTTCATCATGGCTTTCAGGAAGTCTAATAATTCTTAGATTGTCTCTCCTAGATCTATTTTCCAGGTCAGTTGTTTTTCTTAGGAAATATTTCATATTTTCTTCTATTTTTTCATTTTTTTGTTTTTGTTTGACTGATTCTTGAAGTCTTATTGAGTCATTCACCTCCATTTGTTCAATTTTAATTTTTTAATGTATTATTTTCCTCAGTTACCTTTTTGAGCTCCTTATGCAATTGGCCAATTGAATTTTTTTTTTGTTCACTGCATTCTTTTTCCATTTCACCAATTTTGTTTTTCAGTGAATTGATGTCTTTTTCATGTCTCTTTTGTAGGGCATTATATCCTTCTTGCAATGATCTCATTTCATTTCTTCATTTTTCTTCTAATTCTCTTTTAATATCCTTTATTCAATCTTCAAAGAAAGCCTTGTGACATGGGTACCATCTCGTGTCTCCCCTTGGGGCTTTTTTCTGGATTCTTTTACCTTTAGGGACCTCAGGATTCGAGGCCTGTTTTCCATGCTTTCCATAAAAGCTGTCTATGGTGAGAATTCTTTTTCATTTTTTATTCATTTTTTAAGGCTTGAGGTCTGTTCAAGGCAAAGGAGGGACAACTGCTTTAATTTACCCTGGAGCAGGTCAGCTGATTGATTGATTTCAGGAGCTGGGCAGTTCTGCTGATTGATTGATTGCTTTAGGGTGCTGTGTAATGGCATCTAGGTCCAATGCTCTTCAGGTGCTTAATGGTTCACAATCTACCCCCCAAAGAAGGTAAATCTGCCAAACCACCTGCTTACAGTCAGGACACATTGACCCAAGAGACCCACAGAAGACCCACAGGTGCCAAGACCTCTGCTCCAGCTCCCTGCCCTGGTCTCCCCGTGCTTCAGTCTGGCCTTGGCAGACTGTCCCCCTGTCTGACTGAAATAGACTTGTTCTGAAGTTCTTCCAAGGTAACTTCTTCTAGAAATGTGTTTTACTCCAAATATTTGTGGACTTTTTTACTTCCAAACCAGTTTAGAGGCTTCATCTGCTTTTGGTTTGAGGGAAGGTTAGAGGAGGTTACACAGAGTTGTGTCTGCTCTTCACCATCTTGGCTCTACCCCTGGAAGTCCTGTCCTCTGTATTTGAGAAATGAGATCTTATCAGAGAAACTTGCTTCAAAATTATTTTTTGCTATTACTATTGATAACTATATTTCCCCTCATTTATCCTATTCTTTCTCTCCTTTCACCCTGTCCCTCCTCAAAACTTTTTTGCTACTGATCATTCCCTCCCCCAATATGTCCTGTCTTTTATCAGCCTCCCCTTTTCCCATATCCCTTCCCCCCCCATTTTCTTGTAGTGTAAGATAGATTTCTGTACCCATATTGAATGTGTATATTATTCCTCTTTGAGTCTATTCTGATGAGAATAAGGTTTACTCATTCCCCTTCTTATCCTTCTCTTTCTCTCCACTGTAAAAGCTTTTTCTTGTTTCTTTTTACGGCAGATAATTTACATCATTCTACTTTTCCCTTCCCCTTTCTCCCAATACATTCCCCTCTCAAACCTTAATTAAGATATTAACCCTTCCTATTCAACACATACTTGGGCCCTCTGTCCATATATACTCTTTAACAGACATAATACTGAGAAAGTTCTAATGAGTTCCAAGTATCATCCTCCTATGTAGGAATGTAAAGAGATAAACTTTAAGTCCCTTATGTTATTCCTTTCTTGATTACCTCTTGAGTTTGAAAATCAGATTTTCTATTTATCTCTGGTCTTTTCATCATGAATGCTTAAAAATCTTATATTTCATTGAATTTCCACCTTTGTCCCTGAAGGATTATAACTCAATTTTTCTGGGTAAATGATCCTATTTCTATTGCTTTCTGGGATATTATATTTCAAGTTTTCTGGTCCTTTAATGTAGAACTTCTAAGTTTTCTGCTGTCCTGACTGTGTATCCACTATGCTTGAATTGTTTCTGGATGCTTGAAATATTTTCTCCTTGACCTGGGAGTTCCATAATTTGGCTATAATATTACTGAGAGTTTTCATGTTAGAATATCTTTCAGGAAGTGGTGAGTAGATTCTTTCAATTTCCTTACTCTCTGGTTCCAGAATATCATGACAGTTTTCCTTGATAATTTCTTGAAAGATGATGTCCAGGCTCTTTTTTTATCATGATTTTTAGATAGACCAATAATTTTAAAATTATCTCTCCTGGATATATTTTCCAGGTCAGTTGTGTTTTTCCATTGAGATAATTCACATTTTTTCCTAGATTTTTTGGTTTTACTTTATTGTATCTTTATTTCTCATAAAGTCATTAGCTTCCATTAGCTCAATTTTAATTTTTAAGAAATTATTTTCCTCAGTGAGCTTTTGTACATACTTTTCCAATTTTGCTTTTTAAGGCAATCTTCTCCTCATTTGTTTTTTTCTGTTTCATTTTGTACCATTTTCAATTCTCTTCTAAATTTTTCCTCTATCTCTCTTGCTTGACTTTCAAAATCCCTTTTGAACTCTTCTATTGCCTGAAACCAATTTTTATTTTTCTTGGAGGCTTTGGATGTGGTAACTTTGACTTTGTTATCTTCTTCTGAGTGTGTATTTTGATATTCCTTGTCACCACAGTAACTATCTATAGTCAGAATTTTTTTTTTATTTCCTGCTCATGTTTCTAGCCTGTTATATAGCTTTTAAGTCTTCATTAAAGTAAGTCTCTGTTTCGAGGATGGAGGGTGCACTGTCTCAAGCTTTAAGAGTTTTGTTTTCAGATCTTCTTCTAGAAATCTGACCAGAAGCACTCTTTTCTGCCTTGGAACTGTTAGAAATGTCGCTGCCCCACTGTAGCCACAAGATCTGTTGTATATCTTAGAAAAAAAATACTAGCATGTTTAAAAAATACATACTCTGTTGGGTATATAAATCTTTCTTGCCCTTCAGAAAAATAGGAAGGGATGGAAATGAGAGAAGGCAAAGTGATTGAGGAAAGCCACAGGAAGAGGTTGTCAGAAGCAAAACACTCTTGAGGAGGGACAGGTTGAAAAGAGAGACAACATAAAATAAAGGTCAGGGGGTTGAATAAATTGAAGGGAATACAGTTAACATTAGTAACTGTGAAAAAAAATTAAGCAAGTTTTTCTGATAAATTTTTCATTTCAAAGATATTGTGAACTGATCCAAATTTAAAATAATGACAGCTATTCCCCAATTAATAAATGCTGCATGAATATGAGCAGGCACTTTTCAGAGAAAGAGATCCAGGCTATCAATTGTCTTATAACGTGCATATTAAAACAATTCTGAGATTCTACCTTATATTCATTAGATTAGAAAAGTTGACAAGAAAAGAAAAGGATTAAAAAATGCTGGAGAGGTTGTTTGAAAACAGGTGCATTAATACACTGATGGTAGAACTTTGATATGGTCCAGGGATTCTAAAAAACAATTTGGAACTATCCTCAAAATGCTATTATATTGTTCATGTCCTTTGAGCTAATGATAGAACCATTGGATTGATTTTTGCGAAGATATCAAAGAGAAAAATACTCATGTGCAAAAATATTTTAGGTAGTTCTCTTTGCAGGGGCAAAGAATTGGAAAGTGAGAAAGTACCCATCAATGTGGAGCAAGCAGAACAAGATATAGTATGAGAATATTATTAAATATCATTGTGCTGTATTAAAAAGAATTGTCTTATAGAGACCTAAGAAAATTTATATAAACATCAAATATGAAGCAAATTGTACTAAGGGAAAAATTCATATAATATAGTCATGTAATTAATAACAATATTGTGAAGACAAACTACGTGTGCTTTCTAGAGCTCCCAAGTTGGGTGCCAAAATGTACTATGCTTTCTACAGCCCCCATGCTAGGGTGCCAAAATATACTGTCTAGACTAGTTCTCTGGAGGATCTTGGGACCAGCCCAAGTCCTTGGTCTTAATGGAGGAGTGATAAAGGCAGGGACCCAGAAGGATGGTAAAACATCCAGTCCATTTATTTCAAGTTCTCTCAGCCCCTAAATACCTTAATACAGTTACAGCACTACAACACACTGAATATGTGCTAACTCTAGTATGATTACATCACTACAGCACATTGAGCAAGTGCTAACTATAAGCACTGTGCTATTAATATGTAAATGCCTCTTTTACTATATCTCCATTTCAAGTATAAGACAGGCTTTCACACCACCCCTGACTTCTCAGGAAGGGTGAGACACCCCAAGGGGAGATGGGGAGCCAAATCAGATATTGTCAGCAGGTTCCCTCTGGGCTGAAGGGTCTTATACCTCAGCGAGAGTTTCCCCACTGTCTGTGGCTCTCTACATCTGCTGCTTTCTTTGGTTTTAGTTGAAACAGATATACATAAATCCATCAACATAGGAGGTATAGCACAAGTAAGTAGTAATATAACACAGGCTAGTAGTAACATAAGAAACAATATGAATCAACGTGGTATTATAAGAGATTTCCATGAGTCCTAGAAGGAGGGTATATAAATGACAATCACACATACACCTCCTTCAGCAGCCAAGAGATAGTCCAAAAACCAATCTATTATCCATCACTTCATGTGTCAGGGAATCCAATGATTCCTATAGGTTTTGCAGTCCTGCATCAGTCTTGTCAGGGTTCAAGGAATCCAAAGATTCCTGCAGGTTTTTAAGTCCTGCATCAATTTCATTAACAATTATTCTTGATGTTCATAAAACAGTTGCCATATATGGGGGGCTAACTTCCATGCTCTTTCAGTGGCAGCCATAGTCAGAAATGGAACTACCCAATGTTTCTTGGGTCTTTTTTTGAAGATCTTTTCTTTTTCCATCTCTCTCTGATGAACAAGGCAGATATGACTCTTTGGCATCCATCTGATTCCTTCTCCATATGTAGAGATTCAAGCAAACTCTCTGCCCCAAGCGGTTAGTCTGTCTGGTCTCTTTCATTCACCACTTTTTGGATCTCTCCACATCACCTGGAGATTATCTAAAGATACTGGAGCTGCTCACACTGGACACTGCCCTTCGGTGGGTTATGAAACCTGTCTGCCAGAGCCAGTGCATCTTCATCAAAATTCAAAAGATTAATAGTATATAGAATTAAGTTTAGAAATTCTCTAGCATTACCTGTGGCTTCCCTTTCTTTTGTTTTCAGAGGAACATCTTGATTTCTCTGTTTCTCCTCTCTACTATTGCCTGTCCTTGAGGATTAAAAGGTATGGCAGTAGTATGTACAATCTGATACTATGCACAAGTGTACAAAATATTTAGAAATATATGCAGGTCCATTATCTGTTTTTATTGCTTGTGGCATGCTCATGATTGAAAAGCCTGCATAAGTACCTTAGGATATAACTTCATATCCTAAATATTGAAAAGGAGCGTGCCTTAGAATTTTTTCTGGGGCTATATACAATTGGTAGTTCTTTAATGTTTCTATGGTCTTTTGTAGACATACTTCTAACATTTGTTCTTTGGTGCACACCCCAAGATATCATCCATGTAATGTAATAGTACAACTTTTGGAAATGCTTTTCTTATAGGAGTAAGAGCAGCAGCCATATACATTTGACACATGGTAGGGCTATTTTTCATTTCCTGTAGCAAAACTGTTCATTCAAATCTTTTATAAGGCTCAGGCAAATTAATGCTGGGCAGTGAAAAAGCAAATCTTTTTACATTCTCCTTATCCAGAGGGATAGAATAGAAACAATTCTTAATGTCTATAAACCAAAGAGGCCATTCCCTAGGCAATTGAATAGGAGATGAAAGCCCAGGCTAAGGAGATCCCATAGTTTCCATCTGTTCATTCACTTTTCTCAAATCAGTCAACATCCTCCATTTTCCAAATTTCTTTTTTATAACAAATACAGGGGAATTCCAAGGACTTATAGAAGGTTGTAAGTGTCCTTGGTCAAATTGCTCCTGTACTATATCTAATAAGGCCTGAATTTTTTCACTGGGTAAGGGCTACCGTTCCATCCATACCAGTGTATTAGTTTTCCATTGAATAGGAACAGCTGAGAGTGCTGGCAGGGTTTTGACAGCAGCCCTGCCTAAAAAGCCAAATTACTCAGTTGTAATCCTTACTGATGTATGTCTCTTTCCCACAGATTGATGGGGATTTTTTTTTCCTACAAGAGGAGTAAAAATTCTTGTTTTATCTTCAAATTTCCATCTCAAAGGGGTAGTACTAAGTTCAGCTACTATTGATCCTCCTAAGCCAGACATATGGATGTTTGCCATAATCTTTGGCCAGTGACTGGGCCAGCTGGCACCTCTAGTGACTGTAAGATCTGCACCCGTGTCTACCAACCCTTTCAATGGTATATATACTATTTACATAGATGGTGAGCCTAGGGCAGTCAGCTGTAATAGCTGCAATCCAGAATATTCCTGGATTCTGTTGTTGGGAATCAAAATCTGGATAAATATCACCAAATTACATATCAGGATGTGTATCAGGAGTCCTCATGCTACTACTTCTCCTTGGTGATAGATCACACATATAGGAGATGAGGAGATGAACCAGACATTGTCAGCAGGTTTCCTCTAGGCTGAAGAGTCGTATACCTCACTGAGAGTTCCTGCATTGTCTGTGGCTCTCTACCACAAACATCTTTAAAAGAATAGAAATCACTTTTTTAAAGAATCAAATTTTAAGGAACACATTTATTCATTATTACTAGAAACTCAGGATGTAGCCCAGTGTACAGAGTGCTGGGACTGGAATCAGGAAGAGCTAAATTTAAATCTGGTCTCAGACACTTATTAGCTGTGTGACACTGGGCAATTTACTGTGCCTCTCTTTGCTTTAATCCATAGGAGAAGGAAATGGAAAAGCCCTCTAGTATCTTTGCCAAGAAAAATAACAACTACAAAGATTCCTGAAGAATATGGTATCTCACTGAGGCTTATAAATCCCAGAAATTAAAAGGGAAAACATGCCAGGTATAATGGATAAGCAATGCCAAAATAAGAGAACGTAGAGAGATGGGGAGAGGATAATATCTGCATCCCTTAGAAGCCTTCACTCTCTTTTTCCTCCTGAAAAAAGATCTGTTGAAGCTTTAAATTCCATCATTAATCTTTATTCCTTTATTATTTGGCTAAAATGCTGATCTCCAAGGGATAAGTAGCACTTGAAGCTATTTTCAGTCATTTACACATTAGATTAAATGAATCCCACATCCTTTCCAGAAAGTCCATTTCTGGAAAATGGCATATTTATTGTGTAATCTTGATTAAGACTTTTTATCTCTCTATGCTTTAGTGTTCTAACACATAAAGTGACTAAATCATAGCTTCTTAACTTAGGGTCTATAAATTTACTTGTAAAAAATATTTTGATGAGTGTATTTCAACATAATTGTTTTCTCTTGCAATCCTTTCTTAAAAATGCATTTAAAATAATCTAGCAATCAAATGTAGTATTGGGCTCAACCATCTTCTATTTCTATATTGAAGCCAGAAACGAGAAGTATCTAGAGCAACTGCAAAATACGAAGACTGTGAAGAGAGCAGAACTTCCTTTTCGTCTACTTTTGACAGCTCTGCCCCTCCTCTCATGCAAGCAGAAAAACTCAAATTCTCTTATAGATAGTGTGATCAAATATCATTGTCTTCTGCAGATAGAATACAAATATGAAAAAAGAGATGGTTCCTACACTCAAGAAGCTTACCATTCAGTAGAAGATAATGCACAAAAGGAATCTGTAAAGGTAAAAGGAGGATAGTATCAGTCAAGGGATGTGATAGATAAATTCAAAGGAGTACAGTAAGATGAGAAATAAAGAGATTACTAACCTGAGTGCCTTACTTAAATTGAGGCTCTGGGAGAAACTCCATGCTCTACCTTCCATTCAGAAGGAGGGATATTAGGGACAGAAGTTACTTTTGAATTGTGAATTCCAGAACTGATGTGATCTTGAAGGACTATGATGTTCCCGGAACATAATGCACAGCAGGAAGAACAGCTGGATGGGAAATGAAGAGATGATTGATCTGGATGCCATAGAGATTTTAGGAAGATTTCTAAAAATGTTTCAGAACATGTGACACAGAGTGTGCATTGCTTTGGGTCAGTAGGACAGTGATTTCAGTTGGCACAGTGGTTGATAGGAAGACAGCTTCTTGAGTTACATGTGTTTTAACTCAAATGTCGAAATCACTATACTTTGTTAGTAAGCATAGACTCAAATTTTAGACCTGAAAGGACTTCAGAGCCATCTAGTCCAAAACTTTAGTTTCATAGATGAGGAAACTGCTAAGTGACTTGCTCAATATCATTTAGCTAGTAAATGTCAGAGGGAGAATTGGAACCCAAAACTTTCTGACTTCAAATCCATCACTATCTCCATTATGGCAACTCCAAATTGCCAGTTGGGTCCAGCTCAAATATGGAAAATAATTTTGAACCATTCCTAATAATTAAGACTATTAACTTAGACCAAAGGACATTAGAATTATCTACTGCACAGAAGTGACAACTAGTCTATGCTGTCTTTATATCTGATTTTCAATTTCATCAACATACATTTTCAAAGGCTGCATTTCTCAAAAATTACTTCTCATACTTTATTACTTTTGATTCAATTCAGAGTAAATCATTACTAAATAACTTTTTAGGCTTCCTTCCGGGGGTGGAGCCATGGTGGCGGAGATCAGACAGGAGTCTCTGTAACCTCCTCTAACCTCCCCTCAAACCAACAACATATGAAGCCTCTAGACTGATTCTGAAGGAAAAAAAAATCCACAATATCTGGAGAACAACACGATTCTAGAAGAAGATACTCGGGAAGAACCTCAAAACAGGTCTGTTTTAATTGGGCACCGGGTGGCCTACTGAACCCAGACTGCAGTGCAGGGAGACCGGGGCAAGGAGCTGGAGCAGGGAGCTGGAACAGGAGTCAGAACAGGAGTGGGAGGATTGTGCTTTTCACACACCTGGGAGTCTTCTGGGGGCCTCTTGGAACAATTTGTCCTGATTGTGGGCAGGTGGTTTGGAGGGTTTGCCTTTTGAGGGGGATAGATTGTGAACCACTGAACCCCTGATGAGCATGGGACCTAGCTGCCATTACACAGCACCTTAAAGCAATCAATCAAACAACAGGACTGATAAGCACCAGAAATAATTCAATCAGCTGAGCTGCCCAGAACCTGAAATAATTCAATCAGCAGAACTGCCCAGTTCCTGAAATAACTCAATCAGAAGAACTGCCCCAGGGCAAATTAAAGCAGCTGTCCCACCTTTGCCCTAAACAGACCTCACATCTTTAAAAAAAAATGAATAAAAAACCAAAAAGAGCTCTCACCATAGACAACTTTTATGGAGAGAGGGAAGAACAGACCTCAAATCCTGAGGCCCCTAAAGGTAAAGCAACTCCAGAAAAAGCCCCAAAGAGAGACATAAAGTGGTCTCCATGTCCCAAGGCTTTCTTTGAAGATTGCATAAAAAATCTTAAAAGAGAGTTAGAAGAAACATGGGGAAACGAAATGAGATCACTGCAAAATAAAATAGAAAAAATGGAAAAAGAATGCAATGAACAAAAAAATGTAATTGGTCAATTGCAAAAGGAACTAAAAACAGTAACTGAAGAAAATAAGACATTAAAAATTAGAATCGAACAATTGGAAATGAATGACTCATCAAGACTTCAAGAATTAGTTGAACAAAAACAAAAAAAATGAAAAGATAGAGAAAAACATGAAATATCTCCTAGGAAAAAACAACTGACCTGGAAAATAGATCTAGGAGAGAAAATCTAAGGATTATAGGGCTTCCTGAAAGCCATGATGAAAAAAAGAACCTGGACACTATATTCCAGGAAATCATAAAAGAAAACTGCCCTGATATTTTACACCCAGAAGGCAAAATACTCCTTGAAACAATCCACTGATAACCTCCTGAAAGAAACCAAAAATTAAGTCCCCCAGAAATATCGTGGCTAAATTCCAGAACTATCATACCAAGGAAAAGATATTACAAGAAGCCAGAAAGAAACAATTTAAATATCGGGGAGCTACAATTAGGATCACACAGGACCTAGCAGCTTCTACTTTGAAGGATCGAAGGTCCTGGAATCAGATATTCCGAAGGGCAAAGGAACTTGGATTACAACCAAGAATAAGTTACCCAGCTAGAATGAGCATTATCTTCCAGGGAAGAAGATGGTCATTCAATGATATAGGAGAATTTCACCTCTTTCTACTGAAAAGACCAGAACTGAACAAAAAGTTTGATCTACAAACACAGAACAAAAGAGAAACATGAAAAGGTAACAAGAAAAAATAACTCTTGAAAACTATATTTATGTTATAGATACTTATAGAATGAGGGTTGATTTTATGAATCTATTATTACATTATGATTATGATACAATTACTGTGATTTTATGATTATTATCATATGATTGCTGTGATTTTATGTTTATTATTATATGTTTATTGTGATTTTATGAATCTTATGATATGATAAACTGAAAAAGAAATTAGAGGTAGAAAAGAGATAACACTGGAAGAAGAGGAAAAGGAGGTAAAATAAGGGAAATTACATCACATGTAGAGGCAAAGAAAACCTATAATGATTGAGGGGAGAAAAGGGAGGGCAATGAGAATTGGGTAAATCTCCATCTCATCAGATTTGGCTCAGAGGGAATAATAGACGTATTTATAAGGAAACTGGAGGGAAAGG
>JAJPUD010000775.1:447666-463300 GCA_023553655.1 Myrmecobius fasciatus | reverse complement strand
CCCACATGTGCAAAAATGTTTGTGGCAGCCCTTTTTGTAGTGGCAAGAAACTGGAAATTGAAAAGATGCCCATCAATTGGAGAATGGCTGAATAAATTATGGTATATGAATGTTATGGAATATTATTGTTCTGTAAGAAATGACCAACAGGAGGATTTCAGAGAGGATTGGAGAGACTTGCATGAACTGATGCTGAGTGAAATCAGCAGAACCAGGAGAACATTATACACAGCAACAAGACTATACGATGATCAATTTTGATGGACATGGTTCTCTTCAACAATGATGTGATTCAAACCAGTTGTGCTGCGATGAAGATAGTCATATACATCCAGAGAGAGGCCTGTGGGAACTGAGAGTGAACCACAACACAGCATTTTAACGCTTTCTGTGAATATTTCCATGCATTCTGTTTTCCTTCTTAGGTTGTTTTTTTCTTCTTCTCTTTCTATATCTGATGTTTCTTGTGCAGTAAGATAACTGTATAGACATGTATACATGTATTGTATTTGTCATATAATTTATCCTATCCAGCATGTATTAGATTACCTGTCATCTAGGGGTGGGGTGGGGGCCGGAAAGGAAAAGCTTGGGAAAAAAAAAGTTTTTTTGCAAAGGTCAATGTTGAAAGGTCACTCATATGTTTTGTAAATAAAAAGCTTTATAAAAAAAACTAAATAACTTTTTTTAAAATATTAGTACTGAATAAGCCTTAGAAATAACCTAATCAAAATGCTTCACTTTATAGAATAAGAAATTGAGGCCCAGAGATATTAATTGATCTGACTAAACTTATATAAGCTTGTGAGTATACAAGCAGGCCATAGAATTTATTAATCATGTAATAATAATTGGAAAAAACCTCAGAGGTCATCTAATGTACAATGCAATAGAACAAAAATCCCTTCTATACGATCAAGGTCTCCTGGAATATTTCCATTGATAGAAACACTAAGGCATTCCATTTTACTTTGGGAAAGCTATTTGTTGGGAAGGGTTTTTTGCTTCCCTCTCCTCACTCCACCCTATAACATCATGTAAAAATATGCCTCCTAAAACTTTGTCTGATTGCTTCTAAATCTGTCTTTTTGGCTATGGCAAATCAAGTCTTATTCCACTCCCTCATGGAAACTTTCCAAATATTTGAATACAGATATAATATTCTCTTTAAATATTTTCATCAGACCTAAGTCATGAACAAGCATTTATTAAGTTCCTGTTATGTTTCAGGCACTGTGCCAAGTTCAAAGAAAGGCAAAAATATACCTCATCTCTAAGAAGCCCACCGTCTGATGGCTAGGGAAGGTTTGACAACATGCAAACCAACTTTGCAAATAATATAAATGCAGGTTAAAGAAGAGATTATAGCAGAGAGGAGGCAAAATATTTCCTTTTTATTGATTTTCTATGACACATTCATCCTTATGACTAGAATTCTGGCTCTCATAGATCATATGCCACAGTGTAAGGAGTATTGCCTTAGAGTCACAAAAGGGAAGAAAAGCATTTATTAAGTTCCTCTTTTGTGCCAGATGCCATACTAAATGATTTACAAATATATCTCATTTGCACTTCACAACATCCCTATGAAATATTATTCCCATTTTATAATTGAAGAAACTGAGGCAAACATATATTAAGTGATTACTCAGTCACAGAACTAAGTGCTTTACCATTGCAATAATTCATTCAAGAACAGGTTTCAAAACCAGACATGGATACTTAACAACTGTAAGGCCATCTCATGTATAAAATAAAATCTGCAATACCTGCTTAAGTGTGTTGTTGTAAGATTCAGATGAGATAATGCACATAAAGTGCTTTGTAAGCTTTATAGCATCATATAAATGTCAACTACAATTATCATAAATAACCTTCTTTAAATGTGACACTTGGAAGTGAACATGATATTGCAGATGTGGTTTGGCCAGGGCATAATAAGTAAGGACTATAATTCTCTCATCTGGAATATATTCTTTTCTAACAATAAAGCATAAAAGAATATTGTCACTTTTGCTTCGAGGTCACCCATTTTACTCATACTGAGCCTTTTAGGTTACTAATTGTAGGTTAGTAACACTTCCAAGTATGTTCAATAGAACAGTTTTCTCTCAGCAAGCTTCCTATATCCACCAACCCTCTCCTATAATTTTAAATTCAAGCATAGCATTTTGCAAGTTCTTATTAAATTTAACTTTATTTAATCCAGTAAATACATGTTTCTTATTTCTCCTGATTTCTTGACATATAAAATTTCACAAGTGTGAAATCCATGACTTCAACCAATGTGTTAAGGGATTTTTATTTCATTGGTGTGGTTAATCCTTTCACCAACATAAATTTCAATCCATCTGTGACCTAGTAGACAATCTTCAAGAAATGCTGTGGCCAAATAATCCATTATCCTATGGAAAACTTGATCATGAGCCACTACAAATTTAGCTCAGTTAGACTTAGGATAAAAAGCCTAACCATATTACCATCATGCTCAAAAAACTGCTGTGTTCCTTCTATTGCCTCATGCAGAGAGAGACAGAGAGAGAGACAGAAAGACAAAGACAGAGACAAAGACAGAGACAGAGAAACAGAGAGATAGAGACAGAGAGAGACATTCAGAGAGACAAAGACAGAGAGAGAGAGAGAGAATCAGAAAGAGTGGGGGGAGAGGGAAAGGGAGAGGAAGAGGGAAAAGGAGAGGGAGAAGAGAGAAAGGGAGAGGGAGGGAGGGAGAAGCAGAGGGAGAAAGAGAGGGAGAGGGAGAAGAAAGGAAGAAGGGAAGGAGAACAAAACAAAAATTGGGAGGGAAAAAAAACAAACATTAAAGCCTATCATGATATGATAATATTTTAAGGCCCTCATTACGTTTTTCTCCTTCAAGCAATCTGTAATTCTACTGATCTCATTGCTATTGTTCATATACATTCTGATCTTTTTCTCATTTCCATGCTTTTGCACAAGCTGCTCAACACTCCCAGAATGCATTTCTTCTTCACTTTTGCTTAGTACCTAGAGGTTCAGCAACACGCTCAATTATTAAGGTCTTTCCTTAACCTCCTCAATTTCTATTGCAACTTATCCCCATATAACTTAGTATTTATTTAGAAAATATTTTCTGTTTACCGAGATAAGAATATGCTGTTTCCACTGACAATGTAAACTCCTTGAGTTCAAGGATTATTTTGTTTTTGTCTTCAAATCCCCAGCACCTAGCATTACAACTGACTCCATAAATTCCTGATTTCATTTATTGATTGCTTTAAAGCTATCAGGAGTAGAACAGAAAAATAAGATTCTATATATGTATTTGATAACTTTCCTTTTCCTATTACAGGGCTACTTGATCTATGGAAGAAATTTCAATTTAATGACATATAATGAATCAGAAAACAAGCAGCTGAGTGCTGGGCTTGGAATCAGGAAAACTCATCTTCATGTGATCAAATCTGGCCTTAGACACTTATTAATTGTGTGACCCTGGGCAAGTCCTTGAACCCTGTTTGTCTCAGTTTCCTCACATGCAAAATGAGCAGGAAAAGGAAATGACAAACTACTCCACTATCTTTGTCAAGGAAATCCTAAAATAAGGTCTTGAAGAGTTGGATACAACTGAAAAATGACTAAGTAATTCTTCTAAGGTTCTGTACTAAAATTTAGAATTACAAAGAAAAGCTTTTTTAAAAAGTCCCTAACCTCAAGAATCTCAGAGTTGAAAGGGGAGACAACCCACAAATAGCTATGACTAAATAAGATATTTACAGAGTAAAATAATAAATATAGGAAAGTATTAAGCAGATATTAAGCAGAATTGGGAAAACTTCATATAGACTTTGAGATTTTAGCTTTGATTTAAAGAAAGCCCAAAAACAGCTAATAAGAAAGGGAAAGAATTGGAGATAACCAAGGAAAATAAATGGAGTTAGGAGATTGGGTGTTTTAAATAAAAAGGCCATTATCACTATATTTCAGATTATATCACTATATATATAACACAAGAAAGGTAGAAGTGAACCAGATTATAAAAGACTTTGAATATGAAACAGTAAGGTCTATATTTGATCTGAAAGTAACAAGGAGCCAGTGGAATTTATTGAATAGGAGTAGCAATGACAAAATCAGACTTGAACTTTAGGAAGATCACTTTGACAGCTGAGTAGAGGACAGGATGGAGTAGAGAAAAACTTTAGAAAAGATGACCAATGAACAGGCTGTTACAATATTCCAGGCAGGAGTAGCTGATGGCAGTAGTTGCCTTGGGACCCAAGAAACAACTCTGATAAACCAGATAAAACAAGGGGAAAAAAGACAACAAGGGCACCCACCTGGAGCCCATATATAGAGAGCGCTACATCTAAGGGAAACTTCTACACTTTAGTTTACCAAAGCTGTGAGTTTATCCTCTGAATGTGCTCCATAAATGCCCAATCTGCCCTGGGATTTTGGGTGTGCAAGGAATGTGTGCCTCCAGTTTGAGGGAGAGTGGGTGCACACTTTTAGAGAAGATCTTTATTAATGTGATATGGTATATAGTTGGCAAATATGTGTGTTTATAAATATATATATATATATATGTTTTATGGTAGACTTGGTAAATATATATGCATGTAGACTTATACTAACATGTACATAAATAATATACATATATTTTCCAAGAGTCTAAATGTACATCCATATTATGTATACATACACACATATTTGCCAACCATCTACCAGACCATATAAATAAACATCATTTTTAAAAAGCTAATTAAATCTGGCTGACTAATAATCTATATGATGCTCATTAATTATGAATTTGTGAGCAACAGTACTGGAATCCCAGATTTCCACGGTTACTCCCAGACTCCTGAGAGGAGCTGTCCTCTAGAGATCCCAGACCTCAAATTTCAATTCAGAGTTGGGGAATTAGCCCTAGACAAACTGATCCAATGAAATATGTGTATTTTCTAAATTATGGTTATTTTCAATTCCAGAGAAGAGCTAGAACTAGGAAGACATGGTGTACTTCAATAAAAGAATGTCCTAAGGAGTAGATAAGAGCTGTTTATAATTAGTATATCTCAGATTTCAGCAGTTTAAATTCACTCTTTGACATCAATTTGTTCTTTAAATTAGGATAAACATCTTTGTTTTGTTTATACTCTTAATTTTCCCAAGTATTATTTTTTTCCTGCTAAATATCAAATGATCAAATAAATAATCAAATAAATATCAAAAGATCAAATGCAGTGTAGCATTTTCACCCAGCAAGAATTATCTTTAATTCAGAATGAGTAGAATTGGAATTAATCCAGTTTTATAATTTCTTTCATTAGTATAAAGAAAGATCCCTGCTCTGTGTAACGGGGCACATCTGGCTTTGGCTAGTTAAACTATTCTGAGCAGCTGTGCTTCCCTGAGTGCCTCCTCAGCCAGAAACATAAGCACCAAACAAAAGGTATCATGATACAGAGTGCCCACTGGGAACCTAAGTCATGCAGTCATTTAAGGCAGCTCCAACATGGGTCTTTTTCCTTTGGTGACCTCTAGCATTCAATATTCCTTCCAAATGCAAGGAAGGAATGCTATCGGTGGGGGGTAACCATTCCATAAATAGCAATTTTTGTGCCTGGTGCATGTGACACAAAATATAGCATTGATTTGTTTAGGAGGGGTTGGGACCTTAGAGAGGACTGAGACCTCAGGATACTACAATGACCTTGCTTAGGAGGTAACTACCAGTAAAGGTAAGAGGAAAAGGAAAGGAGATGTTGAAACCTGAGGAATTCATTTTGAATATGTCCATTGAATCATCACTTGGAATATTTTAACTAAGTTATCTTGATATATAGGTTCAAAACTCTATCAACAAGCATTTATTAAATACTTATCTTGTACCAGGCATGGGCATTAAAAAGCAAAATCAAAATAATCCTTGCTTTCTAGAAGCATTTTTCTATTTAAATGTAAGTAAAGACAACATTTATATAAGTACACTCTAGACGCAATTAGGAAATTTCCTATAAGTTAGAGCAAGAAACCTGAAGGAAGTGAGAATTTCTAAAAGGGATAGAGGAAGAGGACATGCATTCCAGGAACAGAAACCATATAAAAGTAAGGTAAAGATTGATCAAATATAAAAGCTCTTTCCTTGCTTTACACCAGATAGTTGGCTCAGTGGATAGAGCACTGGACCTAGAGTGAAGAAAACAAATTTAAATCTGGCCTTAAACACTTCTTAGTTGTATAACACTGTGACTGTAAAATATGCCTCTTGTAATGGTCCTATTTTCTAAAGTTGATGTGAGAATAAAATAAAATAATATTTGTAGAGTAGATTAAATTAGATAATATATGTAAAGCACTTAAAATAGTGCGGGACACATAGTATTTGCTTAATAAATTTGCTACCCACTTCTGCCTCAAGTCTCCTTGAGGAAAAATGTGTCTTGTTCCATTCTAGCTACCTAGAATTCTGCTAGGAGGTAAAGTATGCAAAACTATACAGTGTATCTTCATAATTCTCTTATTCTCCACTTCAATTGTCATGATGCTAAATTAATAACTAAGTAGTCCTTTCTCATAACCTTGCAAATAAGGGGCAGCAAGTAGCTATTGAATGTCCACAATTCAAAAAAACTTAAACTAAAGAAAATCTATCTAATTAGATTAGCAAGGGCTAATCTAACCATATTCAAATAGCTATTTCCCACCCCTTGCTCCATTTATCCTGTTTCTGAATGCAGTAATAGTAGCTGACATTCATTGGCCACTTAAGGGTATACAAAGCACTTTACTTACATTATCTTATTTGATCCTCACAATAATATTGTGGTGGAGGTGCTAATATTATCCCTATTGTTTGCAGAGAGGTATACCTGGGTACCACAGTGGATAGAGAGTAGGCTTGGTCAGGAGTAGGACATCTTTTGAATATGAATCCTACCTTAGACACTAGCTATGTGATGCTAGGCAAGTCCCTTAATCCTGTTTGCCTCAGTTTCCTCATCTGTAAAATAAACTGGAGGAGGAAGTGGCAAACCACTTCATTATCTTTGCTGAGAAAACCCCAAACAGTATTGGGAAGAGTTGGACATGACAGAAATTACTCAAAAAGAAGAAGATTATGTGACTTGTCCAGTGTAACAAAGACTCCAAATGTCTGAAATAATATTAAAATCTAATTCTTTTCCTGGCTTTAAGTTCAACAATTTGTCTGGTACTTTAGTTAAGAGTAAGAAGAAATTAGAACTGAAAAATTTATGTAGTCCTAGGATTCCTTACATGGTTTGATAAAGCCCTCAAAATTTAGACACTAATTCTTTCCACTCCCACTCCAATAGTGGCTCAACTATTTTTTGTCACATAATGTTAGAGCTGGGCTGGAATCTTTAGGGCAGAGAACAACCTAACTCATTGGTCATTTAATAACCTAGTGGTTACCTGCAGATGCCAAGAGCTTTATTGACTTCCTCAGGTCATTTTGTAGGATTTGTCAGAGACAAGACTTACATCCAGGTTTTCTTGATAAGCAAGCCCTAAAATAACCCTAGTAAACTGACTCTTAATGAGAACTAGATAATTTCTTACTTTCTAGTTACGGGTCACCAGAGCTTAATTTGACTTGACACTATCTTTGTTAGTTCTGAGCAGATGATTCTTCTGCTTAATGGGAAGACAAAGGATGATTTTGCATTATTACACTCATGTTGCCAATGAAGAAACTGAGGTTCATACAGGTAAAGACATGAGCCTATTAATATGTTAAAGGCAGCAGTATGGTACACTGGATGGAGTCTGCAGTCAAATCTAGTCTCAGAGACTTAGTTGTTGTCCTTTATGCTCAAAGAGAATCAAAATGACATCTCTATGTGGGGGTCAAAATAGAGTGTTTCTGACTGTGGCTGACTCAACCAATACAAGTCAGGCACAAATAGTCCATATGAAAATTTGAAGTGGAAATATCCTTATGTGTAAAGTAATAGTCCCCACCCCCCAAGATTGTTGTGAGAATCAAATGACATAATCATTGTAAAGTGCTTAGCACAGTGCCTTCCATACAGTAAGCCCCATATTCATTCAATACTTTCAATTATGTAGGACTCTTTTTGACTCCATTTGGGGATTTCTTGGCAAAGATACTAAAGTGATTTGTCATTTCCTTGTGCAGCTCATTTTACAGATAACAAAACTGAGTCAAATAGAGTTAACGAGCTTATTCAGGGTCATACAAATAATAAATGTATGAGATCGAATTTGAACTCAGGAAAATGAGTCTTCTTGACTGCACTCCTGGCATTTTATCCACTGTGCCCACCTGGATGCCAAGCACTATATAAATGCTAGTCAACGCAATTATTATTTTCATCATCATCATTATCATTATTATTATTGTTGTTGTTGTTGTTGTTATTTTGCAATTAGGACCCTAACCCAGATCTTCAGACACCAAGGTCAGAGCTCTTTGTATGAAACAATTTTACCTGCCATATAAAATAATGAGTATGGAAGTGCTTTGGAAAGCATTAATGGTAAAGCAAATCTGAGGCATGATGAATGATGCTGACTCTTCTACAAAGACATATGCTTGAACCCCCTAATGAGGGAAGTAGTAATGAATGGGACCTTTCACTTTCCAAGTTGGAGTTTCAGTCTCTCTTTTATCATCACAACAGAATCTATGTAAGGAAATTAATTGAATGTGCTCTTGGTCTATTAATGGAGTCTGATCAAAAGCTCTTTTCAGTGGAACAATAGAAGTACTATGAACCCAGATTCCAGAGAGCTGGAATGTCATTCATTAAAATCACCCTTTGTCTTCCCATCAAGCAGAAGAATCATCTGCTCAGGACCCACAAAGATAGTGTCAGATTGAGTTAGGATCTGGGGACACAGAATTGGAAAGTATCTAAGGAATCATCTAATTCTCCCTTTTCCAGTTTGGTCTAAAAGGAAATAAGGACAAAAGCAAGAAACGATTTGCCAAAGGTATAAGAGACAAGAGCAGAGCCAGGAACTCATACCCAAGTTTTCAGACTCAAGTTTTTACATGATTCTTCTTCTACTCCACTAAGCTATCTCTATTCAGAAGACCAGAGAATTATCTCTAAATTGTTCTAATTTTGTCTTTAAATTATGAACTCTGAGGGCAGGTACTCTTTTGCCTCCTTTTAATCCTAAAAGCTTAGTGTTTAGCACATAGTAGGCTCCTAATAAATATTTGTTGATTGGTTGATAGTTTCTAGTGAAACTGAAGGGCTGAAATAGACAAATATTGGGTGTTCTCATCTAGTTATTCTTTGGAAGGACTGAAGTCATAGAATTATCTATTGACATAGTAATACTGGAGAAAGCCCTTGTTTCTATTTTTTTCTGCCCCAGTGCATTGTCTCAGCTTCTTATACCCCATTTGGACTTTTGTAACTTAATGTGGGGGTTACAAAGTTACAATTTATTATCAGTAAACAGTTTGATTTGGATACTGATTTTATACGGCTCTATACTCAGAGTCAAGTAAAAATTTCTCAGATGAAAAGGGGTTGCAAGTGGAAAAAGTTTAAGAAGCCTTACTTATGTTAGTAGAATGGAAAAGGTATTCATGGGAAGTATATGTGCATGTGATTATGTGTGTGAGTATATGTATATGTATGTGTATATGAGTGTGTGTATATGTGAATGTGTGTTTAAGTAAAGTATATGGATATGTATGTATGTATGTGTATGTGTGTATGTATGTATATAGGGAATTGTATGATTTTGTTTGAGTCTACAATTTTTAAGTTTTAAACTTGCTATGGGCAGTTAGGTGGCACAGTGGATAGAACACTGGGCTTGAAATAAGGAAGACTTGTCTTCCTGTGTTCAAATCCAGCCTCAGATATTTACTAGTTGAGTGACCTGGCAAATCACTTAACTCCCTTTGCTTCAGTTTTTTCTCTGTAAAATGACTTGGAGAAGGAAATGACAAACCACTCTAGTACCTTTGACAAAACAAACAAACAAGCAAACAAAAAAACTTAAATGGTCATGAAGACTCAGACAGGATTGAAACAATTCAACTACAACAACCACTTGCTGTATTCAATAAAGTTCTTATTTGGGAGAATCTTTTTTTTTAGGTCAGAAGTCCATTTTTTTGACTGGCAAATACAACATAGACTCTTTATTCTGACTTGTTCTCTACAAAGTTTAACTTCAGCTGATTTGTTTCTCCCTAGCTTTATTTTATTCTATTTGTCTTCACCTCCTATAGCCAGACTCTCCCCACAGTCTAACTCCAACTGATTTGTTTTTCCCTAGCTTTATTTTATTCTATTTGTCTTCACCTTCTGTAGCCAGACTAAACTATCTGCTTCATGTTCTACTCCTATTTTTCCATCTTATTACTCTCACTACCTCCCACATTTGGAATGGTTTCTTTTTTCCATCTCTGAATGGTGCCTGGTGAAAATGATCTCTCATCAAATCCCAAATTAGGTGCCACTTCCTTCATAAAACCGTCCAAGATCCACTCAGTTGGGAGTCATGTATCTTTTCTCAGATACCTCCTTTCACTTTTCTTGACTTCTCCTTTACATTTATCACATCTAATTTTCTTCCTCAGTACTGTCATAGATTTTTCCTCAGATATTTGTCCAAAGACATTTTCTTTTCTTGCTACCATTTTTTTTGTTTTACAATTTTGTTTATAAAAATACTCATCTACCAGATCTATACAAATGTCATCCAAAATGACATCTTCAATCCTGACCTTTCTTTGGCGCTTCAAATCCAAATCTCTAATATCCTCTAGGTCATCTTAATCTGAATGTCCAGATAATATCTTAAGCACCATATGTCCAAAACAAACTTTCCCTTCAAACATGATCCTAATTTTTACATCATTATTTTTATCTATTACAGCACCATTCTCCCAATTTTCAATCTTTAAAATCTTATCTCTGTTTTTTACACTTCTCTGTCTGTCATCTCATATACCCAATCAGTTAACCAAGTTCTGTGGATTTCACTTCCACATCTCACATTTGTTTTCCTTTCTCTTTTATTCATACTGTCATCAAACTAATAGAATATACTTCATTTCCTACGTAATTTCAGGGCTGAAAATGCCCAGGCTGCTTAGTTGAGCTGAAGGAAGAGGAATAGTGCCAAGGTTAGGATGGCAAAATTAAGAAGAAAAGGCATAAAAGAGAAATTTTGAAAGTTGGAAAACTATCGTTGCCCAAGCCTCTTCTGGCCATGGCTTCCATCTTCACTCAGGAGATTCTAGAATAATTATGATAGTATATTATATAAAAACTTGTTATTTTAAACTGTTTTTCAGTACATTAAAGTTCACAAAATTTAGAAATATCTCTTTTGATACTAATAACAGTCCTCATTCTTTCTATTTTTGTAAATGATTTTAGCACAATCACTGGCATATACTAGCTACTTAAATATTTTTTCTCTTTCTCTTCCTTTTTACAGATGAGAAAACTTGGGCAGACAGAAGGTAAGTGACTTGTCTAGGCTTACAAATCTAGGAAGTGAATTTGAATTTTGGTCTTCCTTACTTTAATCCCAGTGTTCTATCCATTTTGCCACCTTGGCACCGCTAAAAGGAATAAATAGTGTATCTCTTTAAGGCTTATGAAGCACTTTATTATTTCATTTTATCCTGGGAAATTGGTTCTATTTCTGTCCTCATTTTACAAATGATAAAACTGAAGCTGAGAGAGGTTGTGTAAAGATCAGGGTCACCAAGCTAGGAAATGCTTGGGACCACATTTAAATTCATTTTTCTGATCCTAGGTCCAGTGCTCTAGCCTCCAGGTAATCTGGTTAGCATGGGATCTTACACTGTTGTGCCTGAAAGCCTAGTGATTCAACAACAAAAGAAAGCTTAGGATAAAATTTCCAGGATCATGGAAGAAGAGCTAGAAAAAATTGAATTAACATCTTGTTTGCCCAGTAGTGATGCATAGAAGCATCCTTGACAATTCTGTAAGTCACCTCAGTTGTCATGTTGATATTATGCTGTAGGGCTAGAGGTATTTCCCATCCCCTTGTGTGGAGAAGGGCAGAAATTTTAGGAAAGTAATGGAGTAATTTAGGAAAGCATCTTCTACTTTCTGATAACTATGAAGTGGCAGCATTGCTGGACCCTGGGGACTTCAGGGATGATGATTTGTGGTAAATATGAAAGTGAAGAAAAAAGACTTGTGAAAAGATAATTTACCTGATTTCTCTCCCTCTCTCATGGCAGCTTTGACCTTGAGGAAAAGATTATTGAGCTGTAGTTTATGCTACATGATCCTACTATAACCTGATGTGAACCTTGACATGATCTTATTTTTTCTAGTTAAACTTTAACTTTTACTGTGACATGAGGTCTACTGATTTCTTACCACATGGGTCCAAAGGAGAAAGGTTTTAAAGAATAAGGGCTAAATAAACTAGAATTGGAGTAACAAGAAGGAAGTGCAGAAGGGACTGTCATCACCTATCTTATAATTGCATAGCCAATGTCTACACAAAAATAAGACTGGGGGAAGGGCATGATCACTATCTTGTCGAAGAAAAAATAGTTTTGTTCTGCTTTGCCACAAAGGAAAAAATAAGCAGCAGTGAGTGGGAGTTGCAAAGAGAAAACATTATATCTGATATACAAATAAAACTAAATATGATAAACCTTAGCACTATATCAAGGTAGAATGGGCAATTTTTGGAGGCAATTTCCCCACCCACATTGGAGTTCTTCAAGAAAATGTTAGGTTATTCCTATTTGGTGTGTTGTAGTTAGAATTCCATGTCAGAGATGGGTTGGACTGAATAATGGATAGAATCCCTTCCAAGTCTGACTTGCTATGATTCTGAAAATCCCAGAATCTTTCCCTTCTAACACTACCTTGCTAAAGTGACCTTCAACAATCAATCAATCAATAAGCATTTATTAATATTGATAAGTAGTTAAACATTTATTAAATGCTACCTGTGTGTCAAGAACTGTGATAGTCATTGAAGATATTACAACAAAAGTCATATAGTCCCTGCTCACAATAAAGTTACTTTTTTGGAAGGAATTGCGATTTTCTCATCTGTAAAATTAGGGGTTGGATTACATGATCACTAATGTTTCTGTTGTAAAATTCATGAGCACATAGGAACACCCATAAATCTTTCATCAGCTATTCATAATTTCATGTAAATTAATTGTTTTTAAACATATTTCCATAAGAGGAGAGGGGAAGGAAGCAAGAGATGGCCATTCTCTTCTCTGTCCTTTGCATTTGCTTTAAAAAGAAAATAAGAAAGGTGGAAGAAAAAATGAGAAAAGAAATGAGAGGCACACAAGAGAGAGTCAAAAGTTTGGAAAAGGAAAGCAATTATCTTTAAAAATACAATTGGCCAAATGAAAAAAAAAAAAAAGATCCACCGCAGAAAAGTGCAAGCCAAATTATTCCAGGATCTTTACTAAGAAAATCCAAATGGGCTATTGAAGAGTTGGACACAACCGAATAATAATAACAAATATGTGTATATTTTACATTTTGGCATTCATTCACCAGTCAATTTTCAGTTTGTCATTGTCATCACACTGTTATCATGGGGGGAGAAGAGAGATTGGGGTGAGGCTCACTCAGATTTGATTTTTCTGAGAGAATTATAATGGCAACTTGAGAAAAGCCAGCAAGCTGCATCTGTACCAGTTCCTTTGTTACTTTTGCCTTGCCCATCTCTATTCCATTCAGCCCTACCCCCAGCTCCATCACTTCCTAAGAATTTTGTAGAACAATCTTCCAGCTGAAAGAGACATTAAAAGTTATCTTGTTCCACCCCCTTCATTTAGAGGTGAGAAAACTGACCCTGTCAGTTTTGGAATTGAGTGATTTGTCCTAACTCAAAACAGAATAAACAACTGAGCCAGTCATTGTTTCCTGCTACCTTGTATGTCTTTTGATTTGTTTTTTACTTGCTACCTGCCTCCTCATTTCATGGATCCTCATATTTCATGGCATGGCCTGCCACTATTCCTACTGATTTTGCTGTCATTGAAGTTGCTCAAGCAGAAGCTGAATAACCACTTGTCAGAGACATTCCATGTTTATATATCTGACAAGGGGTTGGCCAATGTGACCCCTACTGTCCCTTCCCTTAGTGAGATTCCATGACTCTAAGGCCTCCCAAGTTTGAATATCTTTCCTAATAAATTGCAAAATTCAATAAATATCTACAAAGATAAAAAATAGCATGTTTTAGAATTAAGTTCTCTTTGAATTCATAAGAAGAACTGATAAGATGATCATTCCTATATGGAAATCTTCCTTTTCTTATTAAAAAAAAGCTATTGATTATTGGGATTTTGGATTAAACAAACCAGTCACTTTAAATACACATCAATTGTTTAATAGGAACAAATAGTCCCTTAAAGAAAATTGATTAAGATGTACTCAAGCTACACAGGAGTAAAATAATAGAGTGAGAAGAGAACGGAATGTCAGTATTTTTTATTGAAATCTTTGGCTACATGAGTAGTAAAAAGTCAGCTAAATGTGGAACTTTTTAATTTTTTTATCTTATCCTCACTAGTAGCTGGGGGCAAAGGAAACAATGTAATCAAAAAACCTAAATTTTTAGTTAAGTCCTTAGTTGGGGCAACTAGATGGTGTTGTGGATACTGGTCCACCTCAGATACTTAACACTTACTAGCTGGGTGACCTATGGCAAGTTACTTAACCCCTACAACTAATGAAAGTCACGATATTCAGGAAGTCATTTCACTTCTCTGTGACTTAATTTCACTTCTCCTGTAAAGTATAAAATGAAAGACTGATTTATTAGAGGGAGAGCCATTTGGTTACAATATCCCATGAAAAATATTCCATGTTGTGGGAAAAGCTCAGAAAAACACGTGTCCTCTCTGCCATTTTGGCTCTGCCCCCCAATTCTAAAATTCTTAAGAGATACCTTGAGAGTATCCTTGTATCATTTTTTTTCTGACCATCTGTGTCATTTGCCCTATGTGAGCTCTTCATAAATTACTTTTAGCAAGTGTACATTTGGCCAATCTGATGGAGTTGTGCTCTCTGCAGTAGAGTTGGAATGTTTGAAATTTAGTTTGAGAAAATACCTCAGTATCTGTTATCCTGCCAGGTGGTAGGATAAGACAATTCCTAAGACAATTCAAGTGGAAGTGAGTCAGTTTCCTGGCATGGCATGGTGAAGTTTTGAAGGGTGTGGATAAGTTCTCTCACCTTGACAATATAATTTCCAGAGAGGCCCACACTGGTAATGAGATTGACACATGCATTGCCAGAGCTAGCTCAATGTTTGGGAAGCTCCAGAAGAAAGTGCGGGAGAGAGGGGGCGGAGCCAAGATGGCGAACTGCGCACAGCTTTCTCTGTGAACTCCTCCGAAATTCCCTCAAACTCAGACAAAGTAAGCCTTCCAACTGGTTTCTGAGTGAGGGCCTCGCCAAGCATTTGGTCTACAACGCACTTCTATAAAAGATCTACCTTGAAAGAACTCCGGAGAAGGTTAGCCTCAGGGGAAATCGGCCCCTGGTCGCGATCGGACTCCAGCCGGGGCGGAAGTCAGGGCTGTGATAGAGGGGCGGATTTTGGGCACTCAGGAAGCCCCTGGGAGACGCCTGGGCCACTTTGCTCTGCTTGCGGG
>JAJPUD010000775.1:381674-442666 GCA_023553655.1 Myrmecobius fasciatus | reverse complement strand
GAAAAAGAAATAGAACAAGCTATTAATCAACTCCCTAAGAAAAAATCTCCAGGATCAGATGGATTTACATGTGAATTTTACCAAACATTCAAGGAACAATTAATCCCAATACTATATAAACTATTCGAAAAAATAGGGAAAGAAGGTGTACTACCAAATTCCTTCTATGACACAGATATGGTGCTGATAGCTAAACCAGGTAGGGAGAAAACTGAGAAAGAAAATTATAGACCCATTTCCCTAATGAATATTGATGCAAAAATTTTAAATAAGATTTTAGCAACAAGATTACAGAAAGTCATCCCCAGGATAATACATCATGACCAAGTAGGATTTATACCAGGAATGCAGGGCTGGTTCAATATTAGGAAAACTATTAGCATAATCAATTATATTAATAACCAAATCAATAAAAACCATATGATTATCTCCATAGATGCAGAAAAAGCCTTTGATAAAATCCAACACCCATTCCTATTAAAAACACTAGAGAGTATAGGAATAAATGGGCTTTTCCTTAAAATGATTAGTAGTATCTACTTAAAACCTTCAGCAAGCATCATATGTAATGGAGTCAAACTAGAACCATTCCCAATCAGATCAGGAGTGAAACAAGGCTGCCCACTGTCACCATTACTGTTTAATATTGTATTAGAAATGTTAGCTTTAGCAATAAGAGAAGAAAAAGAGATAAAAGGAATCAGAGTAGGTAGTGAAGAAACCAAATTATCACTCTTTGCAGATGACATGATGGTATACTTAGAGAACCCTAGAGACTCAACTAAAAAACTACTAGAAACAATTCACACCTTTAGCAAAGTGGCAGGATACAAAATAAATCCACATAAATCATCAGCATTTTTATACATTACCAATAAAGTTCAGCAGCAAGAGATACAAAAAGAAATTCCATTCAAAATAACTGTTGATAGTATAAAATATTTGGGAATTTATCTGCCAAGGGATAGTCAGGAACTATATGAACTAAATTACAAAACACTTTCCACACAAATCCAATCAGACCTAGTCAATTGGAAAAACTTAAAATGCTCATGGGTAGGACGAGCGAATATAATAAAAATGACAATACTACCCAAACTAATTTACTTATTTAGTGCCATACCAATCAAACTCCCAAGAAATTATCTTACAGATCTAGAAAAAATAGTAGCAAAGTTCATTTGGAAAAACAAAAGGTCAAGAATTTCAAGGGGATTATTGAAAAAAAAAGGCTGAAGATGGTGGACTTGCTGTACCAGATCTAAAACTATATTATAAAGCAGCAGTCATCAAAACCATTTGGTACTGGCTAAGAAATAGAGTAGTCAATCAGTGGAATAGGATAGAATCACAAGACAAACTAGGCAATAACTATAGCAATTTGGTTTTTGATAAACCCAAAGACCCCAGCTTTTGGGATAAGTATTCACTATTTGACAAAAACTGCTGGGAAAACTGGAAACTAGTGTGGAAGAAATTAGGGCTTGACCCACATCTAACACCACATACCAAGATAAGATCTAAATGGGTTCATGATCTGGATATAAAGAGTGATTTTGTAAACAAGTTAGAGGAACATAATATAGTTTACCTCTCAGACCTGTGGAGATGGAATAAATTTATGTCCAAAGAAGAACTGGAACTTTTAATTGAAAACCAGATAGATAACTTTGACTATATTAAGTTAAAAAGTTTTTGTACAAACAAAATCAATGCAGACAAGATTAGGAGGGAAGCAATAAATTGGGAAATCATCTTTACATTTAAGGGTTCTGATAAAGGTCTCATCTCTAAAATATATAGAGAATTGTCTCATATTTATAAAAATTCAAGCCATTCTCCAATCAATAAATGGTCAAAGGATATGAACAGACAATTTTCAGAGGATGAAATTAAAACTATTTATAGTCATATGAAAAGGTGCTCCAAATCACTATTGATCAGAGAAATGCAAATCAAGACAACCCTGAGGTACCACTTCACACCTGAGTGGCTAAAATGACAGGAAAAGCTAATGATGAATGTTGGAGGGGTTGTGGGAGGGCTGGGACACTGATGCATTGTTGGTGGAGCTGTGAACGGATACAGCCATTCTGGAGAACAATTTGAAGCTATGCTCAAAAAGTTATCAAACTGTGCATACCCTTTGACCCAGCAGCATTTCTATTGGGCTTATATCCCAAAGAAATCATAAAGGAAGGAAAAGGCCCCACATGTGCAAGAATGTCTGTGGCAGCCCTTTTTGTAGTGGCCAGAAACTGGAAATTGAATAGATGCCCTTCAATTGGAGAATGGCTGAATAAATTATGGTATATGAATATTATGGAATATTATTGTTCTGTAAGAAATGACCAGCAAGATGATTTCAGAGAGGCCTGGAGAGACTTGCATGAACTGATGCTGAGTGAAATGAGCAGAACCAGGAGATCATTATACACGGCAACAACAGTACTATATGACGATCAATTCTGATGGACATGGCTCTCTTCAACAATGAAATGTTTCAAACCACCTCCAATTGTTCACTGAAGAAAGCCATATACACCCAGAGAGAGGGATGCGAAATGTGGACCACAATATAACATTCTCATACTCCTTGATTGATGTTTGCTTACATTGTGTTTCCTTTATCTGATATATCGTTTGTGTAGATAAGATTTTTCTTGTACAACAATGATAAGTTTGGAAATATGTATACATATATTCGATTTGCCAATATTTTAACATAATTAACATGTAGTGGATATCCTGCCATCTAGGGGAGGGGTGGGGAATTGGGGGGAAAAATTTGTAATGGAAAGCTATGTAAGGGTTATTGTTGAAGAATTACCCACACATATGTTATGCAAATAAAATAAAATTTAAAAAAAAAAGAAAGTGTGGGAGAGGAGAGGTATTAAACGAAATTGAAAGTCTACAGAGCTGTTGTGCTGACCTCATTGTTGTATACCTGTCAAACCTGGACAGTATGCCAGCAAAATGCCAGGAAACTGAATTGCTTCCATTGAATTTTCTTAGGAAGGAGTTTTGTACTCAAGATCTTATAACAAATAGGTGCTAAAGTTCAGGTGTATCAAGCTCCAAGCTAGTGTCCTTGTGACAGTGAGCCATAATTTGAATATTTCTCTTTTATTAGATAAGAATCTTGAAGAACTGATATAGCTGTGTCCTTACTAAAGATTTAAAGTCAAAATTTTTTATTGATATTTTGCTAGTAGTAACATAAGGGAAGAGTTCCATTGATCATCTATAATATTTATAATACTAATCATAAATATAGAGAAATTGGAGAAGGCAAGAATTCATAAGTAAACAATAAATACAGAATATTATAAAAATGCAGAATGGATAATTTTGATTACATTAAATTAAAAAAAAAGATTTTGCAGAAACAAAGTCAATGCAACCAATATTAGAAAGGAAGCATGTACATGGGAAAATATTTTTACAGCCAGTGTTTTTGATAAAGGCTTCATATCTAAAATTTATGGAGAACCAAGTCAAATTTATAAGAATACAAGTCATCCCCAATTGATAAATGGTCAAAAAATATGAACAAGCGTTTTTCAAATGAAGAAATTAAAACTATCTATAGTCACATAAAAATGCTCTAAATTATTATTAGAGAAATGAAAATTCAAACACTTCACATCTATCAGATTGGCTAATATGACAAATGAAAATAATAAATGTTGGAGTGCATGTGGGTAAACTATAATACTAATACACTATTATCAGAGTTGTGAACTGACTCAACCATTTTGGAGAGCAATTTGGATCTGTGCCCAAAGGGCTATAAAATAGTGATTTAAGAGGTAGAAACCATATGCACAAAAATGTTTATAGTATCTTTGTTATGGCAAAGGATTGGAAATTGAGGGAATGTTCATTAATTAGGGAATGGATGAAGAAGTTATAGTATATATGTAATGGAAAACTATTGTTCTGTAAGAAATGATGAGCAGATGGATTTCAGAAAAACCTAGAAATATTTACATGAACTGATGCTGAGTACAGTGAGCAGAACCAAGAAAACATTATACATAGTAGCAGTAACACTGCAATGATCAACTATCATAGACTTAGCTCTCCTCAGAAACGCAGTGATTCAAGACAATTTAGAAAGTCTTGTGATGGAAAATGCCATCCACATCCAGAGAAAAAACTATTGGACCTGACTACAGATCAAAGCATACTATTTTTACTTTTTTTAAATTTGCTTTTTGCTTTTTATTTATCATGATTTTTCCCTTTTGTTCTTTTATATATTTATTTATTTTGCTGAGGCAATTGGGGTTAAGTGACTTGCCCAGGGTCACACAACTAGGAAGTGTTGTGTCTGAGATCAAATTTGAATCCCTTTTGTTCTGATTCTTATTTCACAATATGATTGAAATGGAAATATGTTTAATGTGATTTGTTCCTATATAGTATATATAGGATTATGATTATTTGCTATTTTGGGGAGAGTGGGGGGGAATGGAAGGAGAGATGAAGGAACAAGATACAAAAATGAATGTTTAAAAATATCTACACATAATTGGAAAAATTATTATTAAATGCAAAAAATATAGAAATAATTGCCTCTGTTTTTAAACTTTTATTTAAATATTTGGTTATCAAATCCTTCTAAATTTTAGAATCAGGTTAAGAATATGTTTATGCAATGTATTTCCTCTTCCAAATGAAAAGCGGCCAATTACAGAAAACACAGAGGAAGCCAATCTTTCCAAGGATTTCCCATGATCTTTCAACTTGCGTTAGATTACAGATGAATTTTGAAGTAACTGTTGTGTCTTCTACCTGAAAAATGACATGAACTAGTGATGATATTGCTTGAAATTGTATATTTCCAAAAGGAGGATGCCCTGTTGTGATGACTATGGAAAAAAATAACCACTTACATCTAAATGGAGTTTCAAGGACTACAAAGTACTTCACATACTTTATTGCTGAATTTTGAGCCTCTAAACAATCCTGAGATATAAGTGCAATAAGTTTTATTGCTATTTTATAATAGAGAAAACTGAAACTCAAGTTGGTTAACTTACCCAGGGTTATACATCTAAATATTTCTGATCCTATGCCTAATATCCTAACAATTATATTATGGTGCCTTTCAAAAAATTATGGTATTGAGGAAAAGAACAACCTTATCACTGTTGACTCTTGTGATTCAAGAACCAACATTCATACTCAGAGACCAGATCCCTGTGTGTGTGTGTATTTGTGCATATGCTCACATTTTTATGATTTTGGAGGCAGGAGAAACTTATATGCAGGTATACCAATTCATGGTAGTATTTAGAGATAGAGTGATGTAATGACAACACCTTAGGTTTTAAATATTAGGTGTTTCAGTCCTATTTTTTTTCCACTAAATAACTGGACAAGATACCTGTCCTCTCTGAGTCTCCATTTCCTCATACATAAAATGAGGAGAATGGATAAGAGTTGTTGAACACAAGATCAGAGTTGGGACTATGGCAGGCAACACTCCCAACTGCAGCCTAAACCAGATTAAAATGTAATTGTAAAATATTTAACTAAACAAATAAAATTGCAATAGAATTGTAAGATTTGTAAAGAATTGTAAACATTTTATTTTCTTGGTCCATATGTAGTTCAGTGATTATTATATAGGGTTTAAGGATTTCCCCATCTCTATTTGAGGTTGACCACATGGGATTAGATGACCTTTCATATGCCTACAAGCTTTAGCATTCTACAAATTTATAATTGTCAGTCTCCCCACTTCCCTTTCCTCTTCTTTCCTCCTTTTTGTCCCTTTTTTCTCTCTTTTTCAAACTGGAAAAATCATATATGACATGGGTGGCTTACTAATATTTTGTACACCCTCATTCCCAACTTCCCTTGTCTTTAAAACATACAATCCTCTGGATGTATAATGCCACCAAAGTACATGGTGTCTTCACCATACAGCTGTCAACAAAAAAAAAGACACATTGCTAAATCAGTTCCCAAATATCCCCAGACAGACTGCAGAGACTGAAATGGCTTATGGCTGTGTAACAGTACCAAATAGGATTAGGAGATTTAACCAGAGGCTGAACCCTGACAAAGTTGTATATAGAGACAACAGGAAAACAAGATGTTGTGTGTGATGTGTTAATTCTATACTGCAGAGTAGAAAAATAATTGGAATAAACAAGTTGCAAGTAAGACCTGAAAAATGCTCCAAGGGCTAAGAAAACCATTCTTCAACTTGGGGAAGGGGGATGCCTGGGAAGTAGATCTGAAGAGAATATTTTTATTTTACTGGATGCATCTCTCTCCCCCTGATAATCCCCAATTCCCCTCTGCACCAAAGCTCCAGCAGGTGGGGTGGATCAGCACAAGGAATGTGTCAAGAAGTGATGTGTGAAACTCCTCATAAGACTTCTGTCGGTGGCTAATATAGTGTCTCTGACAGTTGGGATACTTTGAAGGATACAAAGTGCTCCCTTAATGGGCACTGTCATATCACATGGGTTAACATCAGGTGTACAGAGCAGAGAACTATGGCTCTGGGAGCAAAACTGGGACTCCAGTAAAGGGATCAGTGATTGATATTTTTCAAAACAGGGCTACAAGCAGTGACTGCTGTGGCTGGCCAATGTCTAAGACTAGACTGCTACATTCTGGGCTCCCTTACTGATTACATCCTATAGGAATCAGCCTGAGGAATGGAGATAGACAATAATAATATTTTCATTCTGTGATCGGTATGACTGGTACAGAGTCAGTGTGTTTCTGTAAATACAAATAACAGCAACATAACAGATTTGGGGGCACTGCCCAATTAGGAAGAGGGAGTGCCTAAACACAACCTGGAGGATCCCCATTCCAAACAAAAAGGAGATACTATGCAGGATTCCAGCATGTCTCCTCTAGAATTGGTAACCCCGACCTGGAGATCTGGATTGCATTCTTAATTTCAGTCTCAACTGTGGGCCTCTCAGAACCTCATTCTCCTTTAGCTGTTAATGCATATCCACTTTTCCCAAAAATTACCTTGCATTTGCATTGTATGTATTTTATGTACTTATATTTGTATCTATTACCTCCCCCAATAAAATTCAAACTCCTTGCAGGCAGGAATTATTTCATTTTGTCCTTGTACCACTAGCACCTAGCATGGTGCTGAATAAATAGTATGTAGGTGCTTAATAATATGTGCTGGTTAATTGATTCATTGATGATAGCACTTGTCCTACCTCTCTGACAGGGTTGTTATAAAGGAACAACTTTGGATATCTTAAGGTGCAATAGAAAAATAAGACATTATTACTATTAACTGTTACCTTGGTGGTGGTAAAGAGAAGGTGAACTCTTAAGATTCCTATGTTCCCTACAATTGGATAGATGAGCTGTCAGTCATCATCTCATAAACCATCTACAGTATTCCAACAAATAAAAATTATCTCTAGTTGGCCTAATGATGGTTGATAATTCAAGCACCCATTAGGAGGTTAGGGAGTAGTCTCATCCTCCTACACAAAGGATTTCTAGGGTCCTTCTAATACTAAAATGTTAGTTATTTTTGGCTTAAATATATGAACTAAATAAGGCTGGGCTCATTTATATCATTTATTAAAATAGCCATTTCCCTAAAGGGTACAAGTTGAGGCCAGTCAGAGGATTCTTTACTTGATTTCTCCTTCACTAGCATATCATTAAATAAAGCTAAATGTGTTTAGGGGCATCTTGATGGCACAGTAGATAGAGTGCCCTACTTTTAAGTTAGGAAGATTTACTGAATTCAAATCTGACCTTAGATCCTTTCTAACTTTATGACCCTGAGCAAATCACTTAACATTGTTTGCCCTAGTTTTCCCATTTGTAAAACGTGCTGGAGTACGTCATAGCAAACACCTCAGTCAGAAGGACTCAGATGCAACTGAAGAAAAACAACAAAAACAAGATGTGTTTAAGCCAACAGAAGAAAAGTCAAGGAATAAATATTAGTTATTTTTGTGTGTCTGATATATTGTCATATGGAGGTGGGCCAAAGAAGGGAAAATTGGTGAATGTTACAGATAGGCAGAATTTGATTAAATTTAAGAAGAAATCTTATAGCAATGGGAATTGTGCAAGGGTATAGTGATCTGCCCCAGGAAGTCACAAATTCTCTGATAGTGGATGTCCTAAAGTAAAATTAGATGACAACTTCCTTCATTCCTTTAGCAAACTTCTATAGGGCACCTGCTCTGTTCCTTACATATATGGATATTAAAATGAAAGTCTCCATAGAGTTTCTATTCTATTTTTTGAGGATGGGGAAGGGGAAGACAATTTTACATAGATAATTAAATTCAAAATATACACAAAGTAAAAATAATTTCTAGCAAAGGAAGGCTCTAGAAATTGGGGAAATCAGCATGTTACCTGTAGCAGATAGCCATTGAACTAAAGCTTGAAGGAAACTAGGATATGGATAAGTAGAGGTGCAGAGGCAGACAATTCTATGAATTTATCAGGATTGTCACAGAAGGAATTCCTATTAAAATACCATTGGATTTAAATGATCTCTGAGAGTCAGTGATACAGCAATTCTGGAATATTCAGTTCCTAAGATCCCTCACTCCTACTGCTTAAAGCCTAGAAGTTCATTGTTAAAATTCTAATATGTTATCTGGGATGAGTAACAAGCTAAGTCATTGAAAGCTATGAAATTGTCAACATGGACATGTTAATCTGATTAAATATCTTAACTCAGAATAAATGCCCTGAGGAAATCAAACATAGAATGAATAGTATCAATTTAGATTCATAGAGTACTTTCTGGTGTGCAAAGCACCCCTTCCCCCATAGCAAACCTGTGATGTGGGTTTCATAAGTATAATAATCTCCATTACATAGATAGATAAGGAAATCTGGGTCAGAGAGGATATATGACATTCATATGGTTAGGTAGTTATTACTGGGAAGCTGAGGCTTGAACCATGATCTTACAGTTCTTAGTGCAGGATTTTTTTTATCCCACCATACTGGAAATGGTGGAATGCAGAGACAAGAATGATGAGTATGGGGCTCAGTTTGTATTGGGCAGTCTTTTAGCTTACTTTGATTCCCCTCAAAGGTTGCTGTCCCTGCTTACATTATCCTATAGCACTGTCTTTTGACAGTTAATCAATCAGACTTGACACATTTTTTCAAAGAAATTATGTTGATGTTCTTGTATCTATATCCATAGAACTTAGAAGTGATATCCTGGAAAGTCATGCACACTGACCTTGAATTTTCACACAATGCCATTTCCCCTGTTTTGTGAATCAGTACTTTTGTCCTTATCTCCTCCTATGTCACACTTTCTCATGATCTTTTGAAGGATCTTTAAACATGACACAGCTAGCACACCTGCCATTATATCTTGACCTTTTGACAAGAACTCGTTGAGGGAAAATAAAGCCCATTTAAAAATCTCATTTGTATTGGAATCCAATTTTGCAAATAATTCTGAAGCATTAATATTTAACTTCTCAAAACAAATGATAGTTCTTCTAATTGATTTTTATAACATGACTTCAAGTTCCTCATCATCCTCTCTCTCTCTCTCTCTCTTCTATAACTATTTCTTTATTTTATATCTATTAAATTGTTTATGGGAATGTGAGTGTACAAATTGACATTTATCCCTGGTAACATTTTCCTTGAACAAAATTTTACTTTCATTGTTAAGTTTTGCTTTTGCCACCACATTTGTTCCAAATATATATTACCATCCAATAAAGTTATCTCTTATAACAGAAATTTAAAAATAGAAAAAAAAGTTCAGAAAATCTAACCATCATATTTTGTGATATTTTAGATATTTTTAAAAAACATAATCCTGAATTACTTTCCAGAATGATTGGATCAATTCACAGCTCCACCAAAAATGTATTAGTGTGCTTCTCTTCCTTCAGTCTCTTTAAAATTGATTATTACCATCTTTTGAAATCTTTTTCCCTGGTAACACTTCTAGTTTGCCCTCTGATATCTTAGATATTCACAACTTCCATAACTTATACTTTTACTCCAGCATGACTAGTATACATATTATGATAATAAACTACTTGATTTGTTTCCCCATGACTCTCCTACTCTGATAATATGTTTAATTTTTTAAGTTTTGTAAAGCACTTTATAAATACTGTCATTTTAGCTTCACAATGATCCTGTGAGTCAATTGCCTATTATTATTACTATTTTTCCTGGAGAAAACTGAGAAAGACAGAGATTAAGTGAATTGTTCATACAGCTAGTAAGTATTTGGGCCCCAATTTGAATTCAGCTCTTTCTGATTCTAGGTTAAGCACATTGTCTATTATGTTACCAAATTGCCTCTTTATCTGATCCAGAACTTTGAAATTTCTCTTACTGATAAGACCTTTTTATCCCTTGTTTGACTCTTCTTAAAATCTACTCTCCATCCTTTATGACCTCAAGTTATTTGACTCTTCTCTATTTTTTAAATTAGTTGCCTGCAACATCCCCTGAATAGATGCCGCATAGGTATTTTTCCATCTTAACTATTCTAAATTGAACTTATTATTTTTCTTTTAAATATGCCTGCCCTACAAACTTTCATTTTCTATTGAAAGTCTCAACACCCTTGTCATCTAAGTTTACAACCTTAAGATCACTCATCCTCAGATCTTTCTTTTCCTATCCCATATCCAATCAGTTGCCATGTTTTATATATTAACCTCCATACTATCTCCCTGATCCATCCTTTGCTCTTGGCTCATCTGGCCATGATTACCAGTCATCTGAGTTATTATGATAGATTTTCTAATTGATCTTCCTGCTTCAATTCTTCTCTATTTAATTAATAGATTAATTAATAATTATTATTATTAATAATAATAGAATATTCTTGTAGATACAATTTCTCCTGCACAAAAAAATGATGTGTGGCAATAACTATACATATATTTGATTTCTTAAGTATTCTAACATAATTATCATGTAGTGGATATCCTGCCATCTAAGGGAGGGGTGGCGAGTAGGGGGGAATAATTTGTAACAGAAAGCTTTGTAAGGGTTAATGTTTAGGAATTACCCATACATATGTTTTGCAAATAAAAAGTATTAATAAATAAAAAATAATAATAATAGAATAATTAATATAGAACTGCTAAATAATTCCCCTAAACCAGAAGTTTTATCATGTCAGTCACCCTGTTCAAAATTCTTCACTGACTCTGAACTGCCTCTTGAATAAAACTCATTAGGTTGTCATTTAAATCTCTTCACAATCTATATTCTCACTCTTTTTCAAAATATTTCTCATTATTTTCCTTCACATACTATATATATTTCCAGCCTAAGTGGTCTAGTTTCTTTTGACTAAATGAACCAATCTACCTCTTCCTTCCTTACATTTGCACTGGTTGTCTCCTAGATCTAAACTGTACTCCCTTCTTGCCTCTGTCTCTCATAATCATTAACTTTCTTCAATGAAGATGTTGCATTATGGAACTATGTTAAATGCATTTGTTTTATTAATATTTTTCATTTATATCTAGCCTGTGTTTCCCCTATTATCTTGCTTTCCTCATCTCAGAAAGCCATATTTTATTTTTAAAAATAAAAATAAATAAGAAAAGAAAAAAATCAGCATATCCAATCAATACATCCAAAAAAATCTTAATATGTGCAATGTTCCATACCCACATATATACTCACCCCATACTTTGTAAAGGAGTAAGAAGAGTTGCCTTCTCATGTCTTTGCTTTGTAATTTTGCAACATTTGCTTTCTATTATTTCTTGGTAGTTGTTAATAACATTTACATTGCTTTACTTATTACTTGTATCATTTTACTAGTTCTACTTTGTATCAATTCATATATAACTTTCCCCTATTCTTCACTTTCATAATTTCTTCTAGATTAGGAATATTCCATTGCTTTCATATCCCAAAACTTGGTTAGTCGTTACCAAGCACTACAACTTTCCCCAATTCTTTGCTTCAATATAAAGAGCTACAACTGTGTCTTGGTAAATGTAATTTCTGGTTTTAAAGTTATGATCCTATAGGCCATCTCCCATCAGATACCCATCATAATTCTCTTCGTCATCTATGCTGTCTCCCTAATTATTTTATACTTTTACCTTTTTAAGTGTTCCATATTTTAGGAGAATAAAGGAAGGTTTTTTTCTTTCTTTCATGTTTGTCCTTATATCCCTAAATCCTTTCATCTAGTAAATACTTTATAAATACTTTGTGAAGTAATGAGTGAATGGTAGGAAACTATTTCTTACATGGAATTTAAAATTTGCTTCTCTGTCATTTCTACCTATTGCTCTACATTCTACTCATTGTGATCAAATAAAAGACATATAATTCATCTTGCACATGACAGCCCAACAAATATTTGAAGACAGATCTCATGTCCCTGTTAAGTCTTCTTTTCTCCAGGCTATACATTTATTGTTTGACAATTCTCATTCTTCATTCTTCATTTACAGCTTCAAGGAAGGTTTGGACCAATACAGCAAGCATATGAAATTTCATTCAATCCATTTGGCTATATTTTATCAGCTCCTGTCAAAAGGATTAGCTGGAGAAGGATGGGGTTTAGGTTATTGGAAAAGTGACCTCTAGAGACTACCAGTGAATTTTCATTATCTAGGCCACCTTTCCAATGATGGCCAACAGTTAGCTATATTGCTTGAAATAAGATGCAAGTTAATATTAAAAAAGAAAAAAATCAGAGCTATGAAAAAAATTGAGTAGACTGCTTTATGAAATAGTTTTCTGTCACTGAAAGTGTTCCAACATGCTAGATGATAATCTGTTAGCCGTATTTTGGAAAGCATTTCTTTATTGATAAAGGTAGTAGAACTGCATAGCTGCATTTTTTTGTCCAATTCTTAGGTTCCATGAAACATACATGCAAGCTATTCCCATGATTCTTTTATTTACCAAAAATCCTCTGGACCACAATTAAGATTTCCAAACTCAATATTTCCACTACTTTTAAAGCTAAGGTAATAGTTTGGAATTTTTGGGTCAATCCTCATTGAACATAAGTTTTGTTACTTTCCACCATTCTGGAAAGGCCTCTATGTAGCTTTTATGATAGACAATTGTTTGAAAACAGAGCATGGAAGGGCCCATTACCAGCAAGTTTTCTTTGGTGATGAATTATTTAACCAGGACAAACTAAGAAATATAAAAAAAAAATGGAAGTACAAAGGAAGGAAGAAAGGAAGGAAGAAAAGAAAGGAGAGAATGTATTCATGCATATGTCTGTGTGTGCATATGCATGTGTGCAGATCTTGGTATGCTTGGTATGGCAGATGAAAAGGGCTGTGGTTACACAAGTCAATTGTGTTTAATGTTTGTTCATGAAAAATACTAAATTAAAAATCTTAATATAATAATGGTAAAAAAATATATCATACTTTAAGGTCTTCAAAAGTAAGTAGATATGTATTTAAAACCTATATATGTATGTTTATGTAACTGTGTGTCTATAGTTTTAAAACTTAAATGAATTTGTGTATATAGAGAGAGATAAATAGATATACAAACATATATAGATACACAATATACAAAATATGTTTTGCATTTATATGTGTTTGTATGTCTATAGAAACTCGGATATGAGTTTCATTTATTTATTTTTAATTTATAAAATAAAACAAGTATTTCTCCAATATAATGTAATAAAAAATAATTGCACATCTATTATGTCCAACTTCTTATTCTTTTAAAATATATAATAAAATTATCATCATGAAATTTTCTTTTTTCTTCTTTTTTATTCTCCTCATCTCAAGATGGCTACCATTTGATACACACACATACATATATACATGTAATTTTTTTTATTTCTATTTACTTACCAGTTCTTCTATTTATCATTTTTTTCTCTGAATATAAATAGCACCTTCTTTCCTATGTCTTTTATATTTAATTTGGACTTTTATTATAATCAAAATGACTTATTTGCTCAGTCATTTTTAAGACAATGTTGCCATTACTGTATGCACTGTTCTCTTGATTTTGCTCACTTCACTTACTATTATTTCATGCAAGTCTTTCCATGTTTTTCTGAGATAAATGAGTTCATCATTTCTTATAACAGAGTAGTCCTGCATCATGATTATATACCACAACTTATTTAGCCAATCCCCAATTGATGACCATCCTTTCTATTTCCAGTTCTTTGCCATCACAAAGAGAGCTGCTATATACATTTTAGATCATTTAGGTTCTTTTCTGAGTTATAAAACAATAGTATTAGCTAAGTAGTTGTTTGGTTAAAGTTTATGAATTTGCTCTTACAGATTGGCTCATTCCCACAACAAGACCTAAGATACCGGGTTGTATGAAAATGTTTAATAAAAAATGAAAAATAATAATGAATTATACGAAAAGAAAAACAAGAATTGACAATGCAGTTCTTTCAACAAAAGCATTTAATGTATTCTATGATTAATATAACTAGTACAATACAAAGAAATACATAGACCAAGGGAGGAGAAAAGAAAGAATACATCATCAACCTGGGGAAGCAGTAACTTTGCAGACTTTTGGTTGAGGAATCTTGAATTACAATCCTGCAAGTCCCAACCAGGAAGGTCTCAGGCAGAATGTCCTTTCCATGGGTAAGATTCCAATTTTAAAAAGGCTACATGCCAGCGAGGATAATTTAACTTTTTTGAACAAGTCTAGAAGGGGGGCCAACCCTGCCAGATCCTGTCAAGGGTGAGAAAATTGTTACTGGAGTGGTTAGCTTAAGTACACAGATAACACATCCTTAGTGAATTTGGTCAAAATCCACCCAGGATGTTGTTCTGTAAGCTATGCTTGTTCCTAGGGCTATCCAACAGCTGCATAACAAGGATGAATAATAGTTCACTGTACTGTAATTACGCCATGGACTTGGAGGGAAACTGAGGGCCAAGGCCTACAGAATCTTGTCTTTATGCCTATGTCTTTCAGTAGTATAAATATTATTATTATAATTTTACAGATAAAAATGGGGATAGAGAGATTAAGCAATTGCTTGTGTTTATCAAACACTGTATTTGAATGCAGGTCTTCTTCATTTCAATCCATTGAGCATTCTTACTCTTTCTGTGTACAAAATAGTCTTAACCAATCTCCTTTAATAAGGGCTCTCTCATGAATATGTTAAAATACCACAAGATTCTTGATAAAAATGATCACAGAGATAATTCTGGTCAATAATACTGATTATTGATGTCAAGAAAGTGCAAGAGAAATGTACAAACATACAAGTTTGTCATTGTCTTCTTATACAAGGTCCCAATGGAAAAGGAACTCCTATAGATTAAAATGTTTTCCAGATATTCTTGTTATGTGGATGATAATGTGCTGATAGCCTTAAGCCACAGGCCATAACAATATGTCTTCAATTATTCAGTAGCCTAATGAGCTATATAAGGAAAATCTAGTTGGATAAAAAAAATTACTCTTTTTCAGATTGTGGCATATAATTGGAAAAGTAGTCCATTGAGTTAGTATATTGTAATATATTTTACCCTGGCTTTTACAAATGAGTGGCAAATTGAGTCTTGTTAAATAATAAGAAGAAAGAGAACTGAGTTGCATTTAGAAAAAAATTGCAGTGATTTAAAAATGTTCTCTAAGAAATTAAAGTCTCAGGTAACTCAAGAAGCAATGATGGTATATAGTGGTCTCAAGAATACTGGAGTATATCTCCAACTATATGTTACCGTATACCAAGATAAGGTCAAAAGAGGTTATGATTTTGACCTAAAAGGTGATAGTATAAGCAAATTAGGAGAACAAGGGGTAGTTAATTGTCAGATCTTTGGAGAAGGGAAGAATTTATGACCAAACAAGAAATAGACAACATTATGAAATGCAAAATGGATAATTTTGATTACATTAAATTAAAAACATTTTATACAAATAAATTAGTACAACCATGATTGGAAGGGAAGTGGAAAACTAGAAAATGATTTTTAAGTGTTTTGATAGAGATTTCATTTCTATAATCTATAGAAAACTGAGTCAAATTTAAAAGAATACAAGTTATCCACTAGAGTTATTGCTGGGTCTGTATCCCAAGGAAATCATAAAAGAGGGGAAAGGACCCACATGTACCAAAAAATGTTTGTAGCAGCTCTTTTTGTGGTAGCAAAGAATTGGAAAAAGAGTGTATACCCATCACTTGAGGAATGACATAATGAAGATAATGGAATATTATTGTTGTATAAAAATGTTGAACAAACTGATTATAGAAAGGTCTGGAAAGATTTACATGAACTGATGCTGCGTGAAACAAGCAAGAATATGTGATGATCAACTATGAAAGGCTTGGTTCTTCTCAGAAATTCAATGAACTGAAGCAATCCGAATAGACTCTGGACAGAAAATTCTATCTGCATGCAGAAAAAGATCTGTGGAAATTGAATGCAAATCAACACATGCTATGCTCACTTCTTTTTTCTGTTATCTCTCCCATGGTTTTCCCTTTTTTCTCTGATTTTTATCTCCCAACATGATTCATAAATAAAAAAAAAACTTACTACAATTTAAAAAAGAATGCGAGCCATCCCCTTATTGATAAATGGTCAAAGGATGAAGAAATCAAAGTCATCTGTAACCATAAGAAAAAATGCTTTAAATCACTATTTATTAGAAAAATGCAAAATAGAACAAATCTGAGGTACCACCTCACACCTATTAGATTGATTAAGATGACAGGAAACGATAATGGCAAATGTTGGAGGTGATGTGAGAAAACTGGAACACAAATGCATTGTTAATAGAGTTGTGAACTGATCTAGCTATTCTGGTGAGCATTTTGGAACCATGCCTAAAGGATTATAAAACTGTGCATACCCTTTGGTTCATCAATGTCTCTACTGGGTCTGCATCTGAAAGAAATCATAAAAGAGGGGAAAGGACTCACATGTGAAAAAATGTTTGTAGCATCCCCTTTTATAGTGACAAGGAAACGGAAATTGAGTAGATGCCCATTAGTTGGGGAATGGCTGAATAAGCTATGGTATATGGATATAATAGAATATTATTGTTCTATAAGAAAAGATGATTAGATTGATATCAGAAAAGTCTGAAAAATCTTATATGAACTCATGCTGAGAGAAGTGAGAATTGTATATTTAAAAGCATGTTCTTTGAGGAAGATCTATGGGAGAACAAGGATAAAAATAACAAGAAAAGAAATCAAGGAGGACTTGTGATCTGCACCAATGGAAGTGATTAATAAGATCTCATATGCACTGGCATGTCAAAAAGATATCAAAGAAACCTGAATTATAGTTCCAGCTCTTCCTGTAACTAAGTTAGATTGCTGAAAGACTCCCATCCCATATCCTGACTATATGATTTTGTACTATCTATGATGTACCATATATTCAGAATGCTTTGCCTCCTCATTTCTGCTTCTGGCTTCTTTCTTCTCTCAATTTGAGTTCCACCTATGTGAGTAAAATTAGTATTGCTGACAGAACAAATCAAAAGAACAACTATAATTTAGAACAGAATCAAAATAAAAAATTTAGGAACCAAAAAGAATTTATTGAATTTTCCATCAATGAAGTCCCAGTCTCTCTGGTGGAGACTCTTCAAAGGGACAAAAGGACTAGGCTTACATAGATTTCAGTTAGGCAACAGGTAAATTAGGTATAGGTGGAAGCTAGGTAGTTCTGTAAATAGAGTTCTACAGTTAGGAAAAAAATAAGTTCAAATCCAACCTCAAATATTTACTAGCTGTGTGACCCCCCGCAAATCATTTAACCCTGTTTGCCTTAATCCACTGGAAGAGAAAATAACAAATCACTCCAGTATCATTACCAAAAAAAACCTCATGGACAGAGTAATATTGCGATCATAAAGAGCTGGATATGGCTGAACAACAGAAGAGCAACTAATTGGATATGCGGTATTTCTTGATTAAACTGGTTCTCTTATTGGGGTTTTGAGATAAGATTGGAAATGTGTAAGAGGAAAAGAAATTGGTTGAATTAACTAGTTTTTTGTAGCCTTACCTTAATAGATAGTATTGTTTCTGAATCCTGGCTGTTTCAATACAAAGAAAGATCTTGAACAAGGGTAAGAGCTACAACAGGATCGGAAAAAAAGACAGAACTACAAAAATTGGAATTGTTTTCGTTTTCTCAGCCACCTACACCTTTTTTAAAAAGTTTTTTTTTTCCTAAACCCTCCCCTCCATCCTCTTTCCTTCCAGTTACAGGGTGCCTGTCATACATGGGCCTAGTTATTTACATGTTGTCTCCCCCATTAGGATGTAAACTCCATGAGGACAGCAAATGTATATCTCCCTTTCTTTATACTCCCAGTATTTACAGCAATGCAGGCAGGGTGTATAGTAAGTACTTAATAAATGCTGACTGACTAGTTAGATGATTTTAAGTGAGTTAATTCCTCTTTCTTGGTACCATTTTCCCAATTTATAAAATGGTGGGGGTGTTCGGTGGGGGAGGAATAAATGATCTCTAAGATTCCTTTCAGCTCTAATACTATATTCTATGAGCCTAATACCCTATTTTGCCTAACTGGTCTAAAGAATTAGCAGGCATCCCAGCCTTTGCCAAGAATCATTCACTCTTGGGCTGAGATAAAATAATATCCTGCAGGGCACAGTCTGATTTTTCTAAGAAGGCAGTCCTGGGGCAGCTGCTTTTAATTCCTGCTTCTTCAAGCAGGAGAGGATTCTTTAGCAAGTTTCTTTCTAAGGTCACAATGTAATAAGGCAGTGAGAGGGCTGCCACTTGAGCTGCATTTATGCAGTCTGATTCTATTCAATGATTTAGTCACATTGACTAGTTCAAAAAAATCTTTTAAATTCAGAATAAATTAGTATATTTTTTCAAATGCTGAATAGAAGAATGACTTTGTAGAAATAATATAGGGCTCAGTGTCCTATGGCATAGTGAATATGTATTATATTAATACATTATATACTTTGTATACTCTATTACATTATATTAATTATATACTCTATTAACTATGTGCACATATGCATACACATTCACAAATACACATACATATGCTACATGTATATGTGTATATATATATATATATATATATATATTTATATTTATATATTATCTATCCAGTGAATCTATCCAAAGTTGGAGTCAGGAAGATTTGGGTTCAAATACCAACTTTGATACTTATTAACTATATGACCAGGAATAAGTCCCTTAATCTCTTAGTTTTCTCACTTATAATATATTTGGATATTGTTGGCTTCCAAGTTACCATCTAGTTTTTAATATATGATTTTAAGTATTGTTTTGAGTCTCAGGTTAACATTATTATAAGACATAGAGCAGGGCTTCTTAAAATTTTCCCACTTGCAACCCTTTTTTTCCTGAGAAGTTTTTATGTGACCCTAGGCATATAGGTATATAAAACAAGTATGCAAATCAAACATTTGCTGATATTAATTATAATTTCACAATCTCCCTCATTCAGTTATGAGATACCATATGGGGTTACAACTCGTAGTTTAAGAAACTGGGATGTAGGGGAAATATTTTATTTTCATTTATCCTGTTTTTTGATTTATAAAATTAGGAGATTGAACAAGATAATTTCTAAAATTCCTTTTAGTTGTAGCATTCTATTATCAAGATGCCTGTGAATTCAGAACCAATCAAAAAGTTAAAAGAAATGGATTCTAATCTGGGCATTGGCATTAAATGTATCCCCAGAAAAAAATGAAATTCATAAGAACCATCATTCTCATCATAATTCAGATTTATATAACATAGCTTACAAAAGACTCCATACTACTAAGTATGGGTTACAAGTATTATTGAAGCTCAGTTTCCTTATGAGAAAATAGAGATTGTAGCGGGTAAAATTACTTGACAATTACCACATTGCTAGTTCATAGTTATGTGATACCCAAAATATTTTATCTCCCTTGCAAATTAGTCAACTGGTGGATAAAGCACTAGACCTGGAGTCAAGAAAACCCGAGTTCAAATTTAGTCACAGATACATTTAATCTCTGTCTCAGTGTTCTTACCTCTAAAATGTGCATAATAATATCACATGCTCTCCATAGTTGTTATGATGATCATATAAGATAATACGTTTAAAGCCCTCAGTACAGTGCCTGACACATAATAGATACTTAATAAATATGTATTCTCTTTCTTCTTTGACTTGCAATATTTTTCCAAAATATTGATCCTTAATCTTTTTTTTTTTCTCTTTTTCCTTCCCTCTCCTCCACTGCCCTCCTTTCCTTCCTTCCTTTTTCTTTCCTTCCTTTCTTCCTTCCTTCCTTCCTTCCTTCCTTCCTTCCTTCCTTCTTTCTTTCTTTTCTTTTCTTTCTTTCTTTCTTTCTTTTTCTTTCTTTCTTCCTTCATTTCTTTCTTTCTTCCTTCCTTCTTTCCTTCTTTTCTTCTTTTTTTTTTAATTTTTCTGTTTGTTTAAACTCAGGTTAAAAGTATAGAGTTTACTCTGTCTTTGTCTGGCTCTGATTTTTAGAGGAACTTGCTCAATTTCTGATCTAGTCCAGTTTATCCCTTCTTAAGTCATCAGTCTCACTTTATACTCCAATCACTTGATTCCAGTGGCAAGACATAGGTCGGGACAATTGCAAATGGTCCTGGATACAGAGAGAAGGTAAAATATAATAAGTCAGAGGAAGTATATGGTTTTATGCTATTTCAGAATAGAAAAATCTTATGTCTGACTTCAGGCAAAGTTTGGGAAGAAGAGAAAAAAGTAGACAAGACATAATGGAAGTGATAATCGAACTAGACATTGATGAAAGACTAGAGAACATTTTAGGCAAAGGGAATGTCAAATCAATTGTACAATCAGGAAATCATAAGGCTCCTTTCAGAATGAGTATTATGGCTCATCTGGAGCACAGGTACCCAGGATAGATAGGATAATAAAGGAGAAAAGTCTCCCAGAATAGTTTGGGGAAAGACAGTAAAAAGCCTTGAGTGTCAAGCTATTTGGACATCATATAAAAAGCAATGGGAAAGATTTGAACATTTTTGATCGGGGAGTTATATGGTATATCTGTGATTTAGAAAAATATTGACTTCTCAATCCACTATTCATATGATATCAAATTAAAAGCAGCAAGTTAATTTAGTAAGTTATCATAGTATTTAATAAAGGAAGTAGTGTCTGGATTACAATGGGAAAGAAAAAAATGTAACAGATTTGGAAGATTTTGAAAGAAGAACACAACTTGGTTATTGGACATTGCAGAGGGATGGTGGAGGATAAAAGGGGAAAAGATGACTGTTTCTGTTATGTGAAGAGAAGTATTACAATTTGAAAGCAATAAATGACACAAAAGCAATTCTATTTGGGAGACCCTTAGTAGGCTGCTAAAATAATTCAGGCCAAAGCTAATGAGAGCCTGAATTAGTGTGATCATGTTGGGAATGAAGAAAAAAGGTGTATTTGAAAGACATTGAACATACAGAATTAGCAGAAAATACAGCATGGCATTGTGGAGAGAACATGGGAGTTGAACACAAGGAGAATCTTATGTACAAGTCCCACTTTTGACTTTTAGTAACTCAGTTATCATGGGCAAGTCATTTACTCTCTTGATGACCAATTTTCTTTCTCTGTGACATGGCAATAATATTCATTGTTAATTACTTCATAATTTTATTGTCATCCTCAAATGAGATAATAGATGCTAAGTACTTGTTGAACTTTAATGAATTACATAAATGTAAGCAGTTATTATCAATAGCTACTGAATCAAAAGGAAAAGAAGAATGAAGGAGAAGAAAAACTTGGAAGACTGACTATTAGATCTATTTACATAAGTCAAGTTAAAACTTGTACAGAGGCATGGAGATGAGAAATGGAATGCGGGGTTTAGAAGCAACAACTAGTACTCTATTGTCTTGAAAAAATAAAGCAAGTTGGGGAATGATATGAAGCTAAGAAAAGTAGATTGGAGACAGATTATTGTTGAGTTATTTTTCAGTATTTTTGATTCTTTGGGTCACAAATTGTTTTAGATAAGGAAACTGAGGCTGAAAGAAGCTGTGCTTTGCTTGAGGTTACACAAATATCTAAAATGGGATTTCATCTCAAGTAGTCCTAATTTCAAGTTCAACATTCTATCCATTATGCTATTTAGCTGCTTAAACCTCTGTTCAATATCCTTACAATATAAAGGTCAAGAAATACCTAAATCAAGGATATGTATGTTTGAACATAGAACCTATTAATTGGCCACATCCACAAAATATGAGTTCCAGAAAAGAATATGATACTCTAGATGTGTTTCATCTGTACCCTGAACATCCAGCACATAGTATGCACTTTATAAATAGTTGTTGATTCATTTACAGGCTAGATATTTATTTATGAAACAGGCTTATGTTTTTATCTCTTTTTGGCATTTCTGTCATGATATTGAACTTATAGTTCACTGAATCACCCAAGTTTTGCATGTGAACTACTATTGATGTATCTTTCCTGTCCAATACAGTGACAGATGATTTTAATTAGACCCCTATTTTTCTCCAATCAGTATTAATCACTTTCATATGATTCCATAGGAGTAATGCTCTTTTTCTAATCCTCCCCAGTATAAACTGCCCTGATATACTAAAATCAGAGAGAGATATAATCATTGAAAGAATCCATTGATAACCTCCAGAAAACCCCCAGGTACATTGTTGCAAAACTCCAGACTAAAATCTCAAGAAAAAAATGCTGCAAGCTGTCAGACAAAAACAATTCAAGTATCAAGGAGAAACAGTCAGGATTGCAGGATCTGGCAGTGTCTACAATAAAAGATTAGAAGGCCTGGAATACCATATTCGGGAAAGCAAAGGACCTGGGATTACAACCAAGAATTACTTACCCAGAAAGACTGAGCATCATCTTTCAGAAGAGGAGATGGATCTTCAATGAAGTTTAATCATTTCTATTGAAAAACCAGAACTAGGGGCAGCTAGGTGGCGCAGTGGTTAGAGCACCAGCCCTGAAGTCAGGAGGACCTAAGTTCAAATCTGGTCTCAGACACTTAACATTCCCTAGCTGTGTGACCCTGGGCAAGTCACTTAACCCCAATTGCCTCAGCAAAAAGCAAAAATAAATAAATATATCAATAAATTATTTTTAAAAAAAAAGAAGAAGAAAAACCAGAACTAAACAGAAAATGTGATCTCCAAACACCAGATTCAAGAGAAGCATAGAAAGACCCATTATTTTCCTCATTTGTGGATCTCTTAGTAAAAGTTTCCTTCATGGATGAAGATCAACAACTAGTCTAAGGTAATTGGAGCATTGTAAATTTAAATGAACTAATCATCTTCATACAGATAGTAATATAGGAGAGCAGAACTTAAACCCAAATCTTCCTTACTGGCTTGCAAAGCCCTCTACCTATTTTGATGTCTTGTCTTACTTAACATCCAAAACTGATTGGTAAGTAAGTACAAATTTACCATTATGTCTAGCTTCCTCTGACCATCCATCCTGGACATTTTGATATTTCCTCTCCTAACATATTATCTACCTACCATCATCACTACTACTAATCCTTGCCACTTTCTTCAGTCACCAACAGTATTACCATTGATTTTGGAGAAGCTATTGCAACTGACTAGAAGTTGACATGGCATTTCTGTGACTACCCAGATCAAAATTTCCTTTCATGATCAGTATTTATACATACATACACACACATGTTATATATATATATATACACACATATGTTATATATCCATATACACAAATATCTCTATATTATGATTACTCTTTCCTCAGAAATCCAAAGAGCTATGGTGCAATCAACTCTGTAGCATATGTCTGTATGTGTATGTATGTATGTTATATGCATGCATGTACACACACAGTTTTGGTGATATGATTAGTATACATTTTCCCCCTGTGAGTCTTCAGTATTTTATCCAGGGAATAAATTACAAATAAGCTACATTAAAAGACACATACACACACACACACACACATACACACAGCCAAAAATTTACAGGTCCCCAGAATTACAATTGAAAATTTACACAAAATCCCCCCAACCATAGTATAGTGCTCATTGGGCACTTGTTTGGGAAGCGGTTGGTAAGCAGAGCCCCATGTTGGCATAGAGTTTAAAGTCAAGAAATAGGTTGGAAAATAAGAAGGAACAGAAAAAAATCTGACTCTAAAAATTACTATTTTAATGATGGAAATCAAAGTACATTCCAAGAAGAAGAAAACAAAGTCAAAATGCTGCATCCAAAACCTCAAAGAAAAATATGAATTGATCTTAGGTCATGGAAAAGCTTAAAAAAAATTAAATGAAGTAAAAGAGGTAGGAGAAAAATAGGAAAGAGAAATAATAGTGATGGAAAAAAATCATTAAAAAAGTCAACAAGTTGGTAAAGGAGGCATAAAAAAATTTTGAAGAAAGTAACACTTTAAAAAACAACATAAGCAAAAGGGTAAAATAAAACATGCAAAAAAGTTAATGAAAAGAAGAATGCTTTGAAAAACAGAATTTGCCAAATGAAAAAGGAGGTACAGAAAGCTCATAGAAGAAAATAATTCCTGAAAACTTAGAATTTGGGAAGAAGAAGCTAATGAATTATGAGACATCAAGAAACATTCAAAACCAAAAGAATGAAAAGATAGAAAACAGTGTGAAATATTTCATTGGAAAAACAACTGAAAATAGATCCAGTAAAGAAAATTTAAGAATTATTGCACTACCAGTAAGCCATGATAAAAAAGTGCCTAAACATCATCTTTTAAGAAATTGTCAAGGAAAACTCTGAGATTTAGAATTAGAGGTAAAATAGAAATGGAAAGAATCTATGACCACCTCTTCAAAAACATCCCAAAATAAAAACTTCCAGGAATATTATAGCCAAATTCCAGACTTCCCAAATTAAGGAGCAAATACTACAAACATCCCAAAAGAAACAATTCAAATATGAGATACAGCATTGCAATAGCATAACATTTAGCAGCTTCTACGTTATGGAATAGGAGATCTTAGAAAATGATATCTTTGAGGGCAAAAGAGCCAGAAAAAAAACCTAATAATCGTTTCCCCAGGAAAAATGAATATAATCTTTCAGGGAGAAATTGAAATTCATTAAAATGAAGGACTTTAAATCATTCCTGATGAAAAGGCCAGCACTGAATAGAAAATTTGATTTTCACATACAAGACACAACATAAGAATAAAAAAGATAAACAGCAAGAAAGCCATAAGGCATTCAATAAGCTGAAATTGTTTGTATTCCTACATGGGAAAATTGTATTTATAACTTCTAAAAGTTTTCTCATTATTAGGGCAGTTAGAAGGAGTATACATAGACAGAAAACAGATGTGAGTTTAATGTGATGGTATGATTATCTTTAAAAAATTAAAGATGAGAAAAAAAGAAAGCACTGGAAGAAAGGGAAAAGGGAGTAGAATAGGATAAATTATCTAATGTAAAAGAGGTTTTAAAGAGACTTAACAGTGGAGAGGAATATGCAGAAAGCAATGAGGGAAGCATATGAACCTTACTCTCATTCACTCAGATGGATGTAGACATCTATCTTACTATACAGGGAAGTTGGAAGGGGAAAACACAAGAAAACAGGAAGGGTAGCTGATAGAAGGGAAAGTATTTTGAAGGAAATAAAAATCAGAAGAAGAAAAAAGAAAGAAAATAGTTTGGAGGGAAATACAAAGTTGATAATCATTACTATAAAAATAAAATTATTTACATCAAGTTTCTCTGATAGATCCTCACTTCTCAAACATAGAAAATAGAGTCAAATTTATAGAAATAAGAGCTATTACTTAATAAATGGTCAAAAATTATGAATAGGCAGTTTTCAAAGTTATCAATTGTATATATAGTTATATAAAAATCTTCTAAATTACCATTGAAGAAAGAAATGCTAATGAAAACACTTGTCACTACTACCTCACACCTGTCAGATTGACTAATATAACAGAAAAGAAAAATGACAAATGTTGGAGAGAATGTGGGAAAATTTATATATTATCAGCAAAGTTGCATACTGATCACCCATTCTGGACAGCAATTTATATCTATGCCCAAAGGGCTATAAAACCATGCATACGCTTTGACCAAGAAATGCCACTATTAGTTCTGTAACCCAAAAGAGAATAAAAAAGGAAAGTGGCCTATGTGTACAAAAATATTTATAGTAGCTCTATTAGTGGTGACAAAAATTAAAAACTGAGATGTCCATCAATTGGAAAATAGCTGAACATTGTGTTGTATATGATTGTGATGGAATATTATTGTGCTTTAAGAAATGATGAGCAGGATTATCACAAAAATTCTGGGAAGATTTACATGAACTGATGGAAAGTGAAATGAGCAGAACCAAGACAATATGGTACATAGTAACAAAATATTATATAATGATCTATTATAACTTAGCTATTCTCAGTAACACAGTGATCTATGACAATTGTGTAGGACTTATGATAAAAGGTGGGTTACATCTAGAGAGAGAGCCTGAATGCAAATCAAAAATACTTTTTCTTTACTTTGTTTTTCTTGGGATTTTTTTGTTCATGTTTTCTTTCACAGAATATGGAAATGTGTTTTGCATGATTACATGTGCATAACCTATGTCAAAACAGCTTGCCTTGTTAATTGTGAAAGGGTGAGCAGGAAGGGAGAAAAATTGGAACTCAAAAGTTGAAAATAAATTTGAAATTGTTTTTACAAGTAATTGAAAAAAGTAAAATATTAAATAAGATTTAAAAATTAAAATTCTATTAGCTTGGAGTGATTTTTTCTTGCAGATTGAATAATCTTGAACCCCACAATAGGCAATTTTTGGAATCTATTCCTGTTTATATCTCAAATGGCTAGGCAGAAAATATGCACTACCCATTAAAGAAAGAGTTCCATCCACAAGTTCCTGCAACAATCACCTGTTATTTAAACCCTATATAGGGCAGGGGAGAAGAAAAGAGAAATGAGGGAGTTGGGATGAAAGGGAAAGAAGGGGTAGCAATCAAAGCCTAGTTTTCCAGAAACCTCATTCCTCCTCTATCAACTTGTAGGCATAGAAATAGAGTTGCTGTTTCCCAGTAATAACTTTCCAGTTCCACTCTCACTGTCTACCAAAAAAAAAAATCTGTAATTCATACTATTATTGTCATATAAGTAGAAAGGAAAAGTATGTGAGAGTTATGAAGACAGAATTAACAATCCTATATTTCTTTGGGATACAGAAAAGTATGTGAAGGTCTGAATGGAGGAGTGAGGATTGCAGAGTGACTCTGAGATTGTCACCTGGGAGAATGGTGGTACCTATGAGAGAAATAAGGAACTTCAAAAGACAGAGACATCTAGAGTTAAGAGATGCCTATGGGATATCCAGCTCAAAACATCCAAATCAGCAGTTAATGACATGGGATTTCCAAAAGCAATCTTCTCACACAGTTCAGCTGGGAATTAGAGGCTTTGAACTCATTCCTTTAGTGAAAAATAGGAAGAAATAAGGCATGTGTGTGGCTCCTAGAAATAAAAATTCTCCAATATAACAGCTATATTAGTTAATCCCTGGCTATCTGCTTTGACCCCAATTTCCAAAGTCCACATCAAGAGCCCAACTTAGTCCAAGTATTTTAGGAGGAGCCCCATAGGAAGGCTATCCAGAGAAGTTTTCATATTTCTTAATCTTTAACACTACTTCTTCATGAAAACAGATAAGATTAATTCCTCTAAATTCCTCCCATCCTCATCACCCTTGCCATGGCATATTCCTCCTTCCATAATTTCCATCTTCTATTTCCCAAAGCTCTGTCAAGCTTCAGAGTCTCAGAAAATCCTTGAAACTTGGGAATCTGGGCAAAGTGCTGGTCCAGCAGAAAATGGTCCCTGTCTTCAAGTCTCTGCTTCTTACAGGCATGATCAAAGACAAGTAATAATAATAACCTTAATAGTTCAATACTGATTTTTGGTTAAAGGTGACCCCTTCACAGATGCAGATGACAACCCTTTTTTACCTTAGCAGACAAGCCTTGAGATCTCCTATGGCTGAAAAAATTTATCACTCTGTGGCCAGCTTTCTGATAATGTCTTTCAAACAGCTAACTAAGTTTGTATATATTTAGCTTTCCAATGGATTCATACAGAGGATAAGTCCCTACTCTGCTCAGTCCGATTTCTTCTCACTCTAATGTTATTTAATTAATTTTAAAAAGAATAAACTTTCCAACGGGAGGTGACAAAATCAAGAGGAGCACTGGTTCTCCTTTGTAACTTGGTTTATTTAGCACCTCAAAAGTCCTCCCACCATTCACACTTCCCCAGGTTTGTTGTGTGTAGACCTCATCACAATCAATATGCATTTTAATCTTTAGATCCAAAGCTTTTGGCTTCATTTCAAGTCAGTGGTTCTGTTGAGAATCATGATTTATCCCCATCTTAGTTAACAGGAAAAAAAAAACCTGAGATAATTGATAAGATGCTGGACCTGATGTCAGGATGATGTGGGTTCAAATTTATACACTTACACTTATCAGTTGAGTAATCACATGCAGCCAATCTCAGTATTTGTTTTCTTTATTCATAAAATTAAGAAGTGATATTAAATATGGAATTAATATGGAAACTAAATATGATATTTTTCAACTCTAAACTCATGACCTCTTATGTATTTAAATAATTAGATAAGGGTATAATCACAGGATTTTTGAAATAACTAAAAAGCTACTAAGTTTATTTCTTAGTGATCTCTTTTCCTTCACCACCATTCCCCTGAAAAGGGGGAGGGTCTGGGGAATTTTAGTATATTAATCCTTTCATGGATCAGAGAAATTTAATGAGAGTTCAGGATAATATATGGAGAACCTTAGTGTTCTCCTGATAAGTCTGAAACATATTTAGTTCCATGGAGAATTCATTTGAACCTACTCAGAAAATGTACCAATACGTAGGCTATAATCTACAATAATGGAGGGTATCATAGCCATAATGAGATCAGTGTACCATGGATCCTTTGCAGTGAAGTATTTGTGTCAAATAACCCATAAGCACACATTATGTGCTAGGCATTAGAGATAAAAAGACAAATTTATAAATAAGGAATGATCAGACAAGTAGGAGGGAAACAAGGAATAATATGAATATGAATTTCTGAATTTCTCCCAAGAAAATGTTTGTATCTCTGACTACCTATTAAATATCTCAAACTAAATTTCCCTTTAGTATCTTAATTATACTATGTCCACAACTAGACTAATTATCTTTTCTTCCCAAACTGTGCCCCTTTTTGAATTTTCTTATTACTATTGAAAATACCTCAATACAATCCTTCCAGGGATTAATATTCCAAACCTAAATACTATCCTTAACTTTTCACTCTCTGTCACCACCATCTCCAATCTGCTTTCAAATACTGTCAGTTTTGCATTTGTAACTAACAATTCTTGTATCTTTCCCCTTCTCTATGCAAACACTATGACCAACTTGTTTAAGGCCCTCATCACTTCACATCTAAAATTGCCATAACCTTGTAGGGAGGGCCCTCTGCTTTAAGTCTCTCTCCCCACTCTAATCTATTTTCTCCTCCTATCAAATTAATCTTCATAAAGTGCCTTTCTCACCATGTAACTCCCTTATTTAATTAATTGCAGTGATACCCTATCAACTTCCAGGATCATATACAGAATCCTCTTTAGCATTCAAATTCCATCACAACCTGGACCCCTCCCACCTTTCAAACTTCCAACATCTTTCTCCTTTGCACATACTCTTTGTTCCAGTGATACTGCCATCTTGTAAATATATATTTGTATATATTTATTTGCATGTTGTATACCTCCATTAGATTATAAGCTCCTTGAGAAGGGAGATTGTCTTTTTTAATTTTAATTTTTTTTTCATTTTTAATCTGTGGAATAAAACAAGTATTTCCATAACATAGTACCAAAAAAGATGATTGCACATGAAACTGTAAATCTACTGTGCACAACTTGCTATTCCTTTTAAATATACAACAAAATTATCATGTAAGTTTCTTTTTCTTCACTTCCCAAGCCCTAAAGATGGTTATCATTAGACACAAATGGGTTATTATACACATACATATGTGCACACACATATATATATATATTCTATAAATACTTCTCTTTATCAGTTCATTATCTGGATGTAGATATCTTTCTTCATATGTCTTTTATAGTTAATTTGGTTCTTTATATTAGTCAAAATAACTTATTTGCGCAAGATCATTCTTAAAACAATATTGTTACTTATTGCTATCTTTGTCCATCTGTCTCTCTCTATTGCTGTCTCTGTCCTTCTCTCTCTTTATATATATATGTACATATTTATTTATATACATGTATAATATGTATATGTATGTATACACATATATAATATGGATGTGTATGTACATGTATGTATATGTATGTCTCTCTGTCTTCCTCTCCCTCTCCCTCCCCCTCACTCTCTCTCTCTCTGTCTCTCTGTACATCTCTGTCGCTCCTAGGCCACCATGGATCACACTTTGCAAATTTGAAGCACATTAACTCTTTTTGTAAAATCTACCACACAGATATATTATGAAATCAGTGCTTCATAAACCTTTAAATTCTACTTAAATTTGAAGTATTGATATATATAAAACCTTGAGAGTTTTGTGAAGTGTAAAATCTTTATGTGTTTTTGAATATTGTGAACACACATAATCAAAAGGATACCTGATCTAATCAATCTGTTATTTCCCTCTAATGATGAAAGCAGAACCTGTTCATGTCTGCCTATTCAGTCAAAAGTGATTTTCCTAAAGCAGAGGTCCAATTATGTTGTTGTTCATTCAGTTGTGTACTAATCTTCATGACCCACTGGACCATAGCACTCCAATACTGTCCAAGAGGTTTTCTTGGCAAAGATACTTCTTTATTGGATTAAATCAGACAGGTTAATTGACTTACCCAAAATCACCTAGCTAGTAAATGTTCTAAAGTTACATTCGAACTTAGATCTTCCTGATTCCAGACCCAGCATTCTATCCACTGAGCTATCTAGCACTCCCTACCCCATTCTATAAACCCAGTGACTTCCTGTTGTTTCTAGGATCAAAATGCTCTTTTTTTGCATTTAAAATCCTTCATAGCCTAATCACACTCTATTTTTCCAGTCTTCTTATACCTTATTTCTGCACCACATACTCTTTGATCCAGTAACAATGGTGTCCTAGTTGTGGAACAACTTTCTCAGCTATGGATATTTTTTCTGACTATCCTTTATACCTGCAAAGCTCTCCCTCATCTTCTGTCTTCTGATTTGCCTGACTTCCCTTTAAGTCTTAACTAAAATCCCATAATATAATATAGGAAGTTTTCTTAACATGAGTACCTCTCCTCTCCCTTTAATTATTTTCTATTTAGCCTGAATATATCTTTTTGTACATATTTCTTTGCTTTTTGTCTCTCCCATTGGATTGTGAACTCCGTGGAGTTTCTTACTTAATGTATCCCCAGGATCTAGTATAATGCCTAACACAATATAGTTGCTCAATAAATATTTATTTGCTGACTTATTGAGTGATTCTTGTCCAGGTCCCCTCAATAGCTTATCAAAGCTCACCTATTGTGTGGTTCTTAGGGGCTGGGGGTTATACGGGGAGCTCCTTGTTTTCTCTTGTCATTGCAAGGACAGACATAGCGCAACTGGGTTTTCCACTCCTTACCTCAACACAAGTCCAGTCTTCTATTTCAGCCATATTATTTGCCTGAGAATATATTTTACTGTCACATGTCTTCAGAATTCCTTATTTGTTAGATATTTCAGTCACCCTTCAATGCGATACTTATTTTCGGTTCTTCTGGAACTATCATGTTCTATGAGTCACAGTATCCTATAGCACAACCAATAGAATGTTGGCATTTCAAAGACTGGTTTTGATTTCTGGGAGAAATTTTTGGTTATTAAAGGACCTTTACAGGTCCAGGATTCTGGGCAAGTGACTTAACCATGTTTACCTCATTTTTCTTATCTGTAAAAATGAGCTGGAGAAGAAAATGGCAAATCACTCCTTTATTGCCAAGAAAACACCAAATTTGATAAAGAAAAGTCAGACTTGATTTAAACAACTGAGCAACAATAATATGCCTAGGCACTGTATTAAGTAAGGGGGATGAAAATGCAAGCAAAACAACAGCTCTTACCTTCAAGGAGATTGCATTCTAACACATCAAAGGGAATTAAAAGGGGGCAGGAGGGAATGTACTCATATTGGGGGAATTGTGCCAAAGCCAAAAAGACTCCAAGAAGTGAAACAAAATATGATAAGTCTGGGAACATCTCCAAAATGAACATGTCAAAACTCACCAGTGGGAGAAGTGGAAGGATGTTGGAGAGATATTCAGGATAAGAAGGCCTCTTCTTACTCAGATAAGAGAGAATCTCCCAAGTAAGGTGATTGAATCACATTAATAAATCTAGAGAGTTATAAGCATAGCAGTGAAGGTCTTGAAACCTGCTCTGATATTTTGAATTCTGTTAAAACAAAACAATACTTTAAAAGGAATAGAAAAGCAAATATATGTGTGTATATATATATATATTAAATGCAAATATCTCTTTAAAAGCATTTTATTTTGAAATATAACCAGATTTTAAACAACAATGATTAAAGAAATGGACTGGTACTTATAAAAGTATTGAGTAAAATTGTAACAAGAAAAATATATCATATTTTTATTTTTTTTTCTCCATCACCTAACACAATGACAGCATGTAGGTGCTCAATAAATGATTATTGATTGAATCTTTTTTGGAAAATGTTGTTATTTTTTTTGTTTATTTTTTTAATTCATGCTTTGTTACTTAGCTTATACTCTTACTCTACAATAGCACCACCTGATGATAGTTACCAGAATTGCAGACAACGAGTTAGGAACTTACCAACATCAGGCATTTATGCCTTTGAGTGTAAAAACTTTTTCAGTTAGTAAAATAGGATGTCACCATCCTAATGAAAGTTAGACATGAAAAAGATAAACTTGCTCATCTCTTAATTTGCAAATAATTATAAGCTTCAGTAATTTGTCCCTTCTGGGATGAGAATGTTCTTAATGATCAGGATTCTGGGAAATAATGCCAAGGAAAGAGCTTATATACTAGGCTTAGTTGTTGTTGTCCCTCTCCACCTCCCCCCAGACTTCTGCAAAAACATAAATAAATAAACAAACATATGAATAGATAAATACGTCTGTGTTTTGCTACTATATATTTGCAATAGAATAAACTTGTTTTTTGTAGTTAATCTCTGAGCCTAGAGAAATATCAGCATGTCACTGATGAAAACCTGCAACTGGATTTCAATTTTCAGGCTCAGGGAATATACAGCCTACTTCCCTCTTTCCACTTTATCCTTCAAATCAAACAAATTGCCAAGTAATTAAATCCTAAAAAGCTCCTAGGATATGTTTGGTTGTTGGAATGCATCTGTTACATCTTGGAGGAACTTTCCTCCCAGATGTTAACTTTTCTTCAGTTGTTTATTTATCTATGGGAATAATAACTTACACTCCACTCTGGAAAGTCTGATTAAAAAGTAGACATCTTTTCACATCAACCTCATTCTCTTTGTGGTTGTCCTTTTATTATTGTATTAAGGACAAATTCTATGTACATAATTATTTTCATACACTGTATTAGTCCAGGGGATTTGAGGCCACCTTTGCAATATGACTTCCAATGTCCTCAATGATTTGTCCAAGAGCAAACACAATCCATAGATTTGAAAGAATGTTGCAAAGTTAATACACAAGATGAAGCATGGTCATTGCCATCATTAATTCCAAATGAAGGTGGAGCCATGGTGGCAGAGATCAGACAGGAGTCTCTGTAACCTCCTCTAACCTTCCCTCAAACCAACAACATATGAATCCTCTAGACTGATTTTGAAGCAAAAAAAATCCACAATATCTGGAGGACAACACGAATCTAGAAGAAGATACTCTGGAAGAACCTCAAAACAGGTCTGTTTTAATTGGGCAGGGGGGTGGTCTGCTGAAGCCAGACTGCAGCACAGGGAGACCAGGGCAGGGAGCTGGAGTAGGGAGCTGGAACAGAAGTCAGAACAGGAGTGGAAGCGTTGTGCTTTTCACACACCTGGGAGTCTTCTCCGGGCCTCTTGGGCCAATCTGTCCTGATTGTGGGCAGGTGGTTTGGAGGGTCTGCCTTTTGTGGGGGGTAGATTGTGAACCACTGAACCCCTGATGAGCATCAGACCCAGCTGCCATTAGACAGCACCCTAGGGTGATCAATCAATCAGCAGGACTGATCAGCACCAGAAATAATTCAATCAGCAGAGATGCCCAGTACCTGAAATAATTCAATCAGCAGAACTGCCCCAGGGTGAACTAAAGCAGAACTGCCCAGCACCTGACATAATTCAGTCAGCAGAGCTGCCCAGTTCCTGAAATAACTCAATCAGCAGAACTGCCCCAAGGCAAATTAAAGCAGGTGTCTCACCTTTGCCCTAAACAGACCTCACACCTTTTAAAAAAAATCAATAAAAAACCAAAAAGAGCTCTCACCATAGACAACTTTTATGGAGAGAGGGAAGAACAGACCTCAAATCCTGAGGCCCCTAAAGGTAAAGTAACTCCAGAAAAAGCCCCAAAGAGAGACATAAACTGATCTCCATGTCACAAGGCTTTCTTTGAAGATTGCATAAAAAAATCTTAAAAGAGAGTTAGAAGAAACATGGGGAAACGAAATGAGATCACTGCAAAATAAAATAGAAAAAATGGAAAAAGAATGCAATGAACAAAAAAAATGTAAATGGTCAATTGCAAAAGGAACTAAAAACAGTAATTGAAGAAAATAAGATATTAAAAATTAGAATTGAACAATTGGAAATGAATGACTCATCAAGACTTCAAGAATCAGTCAAACAAAAACAAAAAAATGAAAAGATAGAGAAAAACATGAAATAACTCCTAGGAAAAACAACTGACCTGGAAAATAGATCTAGGAAAGAAAATCTAAGGATTATAGGGCTTCCTGAAAGCCATGATGAAAAAAAGAACCTAGACACTATCTTCCAGGAAATCATAAAAGAAAACTGCCCTGATATTTTAGACCCAGAAGGCAAAATACTCCTTGAAACAATCCACCGATCACCTCCTGAAAGAAACCCAAAAATTAAGTCCCCCAGAAATATCGTGGCTAAATTCCAGAACTATCATACCAAGGAAAAGATATTACGAGAAGCCAGAAAGAAACAATTTAAATATCGGGGAGCTACAATTAGGATCACACAGGACCTAGCAGCTTCTACTTTGAAGCATCGAAGGGCCTGGTATCAGATATTCCTTAGGGGAAAGGAACTTGGATTACAGCCAAGAATAAGTTACCCAGCTAGAATGAGCATTATCTTCCAGGGAAGAAGATGGTCATTCAATGATATAGGAGAATTTCACCTATTGCTACTGAAAAGACCAGAACTGAAAAAAAATTTGATCTACAAACACAGAACACAAGAGAAACAGAAAAAGGTAACAAGGAAAAAAAAAACTCTTGAGAACTATATTTATGTTATAGATACTTATAGAATGAGGGTTGATTTTTATGAATCTATTATTACATTATGATTATGATATGATTACTGTGATTTTATGATTATTATGATATGATTATTGTGATTTTATGATTATTATGATATGATAAACTGAAAAAGAAATTAGAGGTAGAAAAGGGATAACACTGGAAGAAGAGGAAAAGGAGGTAAAATAAGGGAAATTACATCACATGTAGAGGCAAAGAAAACCTATAATGATTGAGGGGGAAAAAGGGAGGGGAATGAGAATTGGGTTAATCTCCATCTCATCAGATTTGGCTCAGAGGGAATAATAGACGTACTTATAAGGAAACAGGAGGGAAAGGGGGAAAAAAGGGGTGGGTGGGGCTCCAAAGGGGAAGGATTGTTTGAGGGAAGTGGTTATCAAAAGCAAAATAGTAGGAATGAGGGAAAGGGGATAAGAAAGAGAAAAGCATAAACTAGGGTAAATAAGATGGCAGGAAATACAGAATTAGTTATTTTAACTGTAAATGTGAATGGAATGAACTCTCCCACAAAGCAGAAGCAGATAGCAGACTGGATTAAAAACCAGAATTCAACAATATGTTGTATACAAGAAACACATCTAAAACATAGAGATACATACAGGTTGAAGGTAAAAGGCTGGAGCAGAATCTATTATGCTCCAGGTGAACAAAAAAAAGCAGGGGTAGCAATCCTGATCTCAGACCAAGTAAAAGCAAAGATAGACTTAATTAAAAGAGACAAAGAAGGAAATTATATCTTCCTAAAGGGTACCATAGATAATGAAGCAATATCAATACTAAACATATATGCACCAAGTGGTATAGCATGGAAATTCCTAGAGGAAAAGTTCAGAGAGATGCAAGAAGAAATAGACAGCAAAACTATAATAGTGGGGAATCTCAACCTCCCTCTCTCAGAACTTGATAAATCAAACCACAAAATAAATAAGAAAGAAGTTAAGGAGGTAAACAAAATGTTAGAAAAGTTAGGTATTATAGATCTTTGGAGGAAATTAAGTGGAGACAGAAAGGAGTTTACTTTTTTCTCAGCAGTCCATGGAACTTATACCAAAATTGACCATGTGTTAGGACACAAAAATCTCAAAATCAAATGCAGGAAGGCAGAAATAATAAATGTATTTTTTTCAGATCATGACGGAATAAAAATCACATTCAATATAAGGCCAGGAGAAAATAGACCAAAAAGCAATTGGAAACTAAATAATTTTATCCTAAAGAATGAATGGGCAAAACAGCAAATTACAAACACAATTACTAATTTCATTCAAGAGAATGACAATCATGAGACAACATACCAAAATTTGTGGGATACAGCCAAAGGGGTAATAAGGGGAAATTTTATATCTCTAGATGCTTATTTGCATAAAATAGAAAAAGAGAAAATCAATGAATTGGGTTTGCAACTAAAAAAGCTAGAGAAAGAACAAATTAAAAACCCCCAATCAAATACCAAACTTGAAATCCTAAAAATAAAAGGAGAGATCAGTAAAATTGAAAGTAAAAAAACTATTGAATTAAGAAATAAAACTAAAAGATGGTTTTATGAAAAAAACAGCAAAATAGATAAACCTCTAGTTAATTTAATTAGAAAAAGGAAAGAGGAAAATCAAATTGTTTGTCTCAAAAATGAAAAGGGAGAACTTTCCACCAATGAAGAGGAAATTAGAACAATAATCAGGAGTTACTTTGCCCAATTGTATGTCAATAAATTTGATAACCTAAGTGAAATGGAGGAATATCTACAAAAATATAGATTGCCCAGATTAACAGAAGAGGAAATAAATTACTTAAATAGTCCCATTTTAGGAAAAGAAATAAAACAAGTCATTAATCAACTCCCTAAGAAAAAATCCCCAGGACCAGATGGATTTACATGTGAATTCTACCAAACATTTAAAGAGCAATTAACTCCAATATTATATAAACTATTCAAAAAAATAGGGAATGAAGGACTCCTACCAAACTCCTTTTATGATACAGACGTGGTACTGATACCTAAACCAGGTAAAACAAAAACAGAGAAAGAAAATTATAGAACAATCTCCTTAATGAATATTGATGCAAAAATCTTAAATAAAATATTAGCAAAGAGATTACAGAAAATCATTCCCAGAATAATACACCATGACCAAGTGGGATTTATACCAGGAATGCAGGGATGGTTCAATATTAGGAAAACTATTAACATAATTTATTAAAAAAATTCCAAATGAAGTTCAATTTAGCCATTTACATTCACTTATTAAAGGCAAGTCAATTTATAATTTACCAATAACCTAGAAAAAAGAAGGGGCAGATGTTGAGGTGACATCAGAATCTGATAAAGCAAAATGTGCATATTTTTCATAATATCATTGCTGAAGAGTGCCATTTGATCAGACACAGAGACTCAAATCTTAAGAGATTTGCTTATCTAGTTTTCGTGCCTTCATTCTCTTCCTTCTCAATCATTCATATAGTTTTCAAATTGGTATTTTAAAAAATACTTCTTACCCTGTTAGCCTCCCATTCTTAAAAATCTTCAATGGTTCCCTATTTCCTTCAAGCTAAAATATTCTCAGCCTGGTATTTAAAGTACTTCAAGTATGGAAAAATGGAAATGGAAATGGAAAATTTACTTTTCCACTCTGATTCATATTTTTCCCCTCATAGGCACTTTTCTGGGGTCAAATTGACCTTCTGGCTATTATATATTTCTTGTCTCTGAGCATTTGCATAAATGTTATACCATATATGTAATGCATTTCTTTATTTTCAATTCCTAGAATCTCTGGCTTTCTACAAAGCACAGCATAAATTCCAGCTTTATATGAAATTTCTGCTGATCCCTACCCAAAATTACTATAGTTATTTTCTTATTGAAATTACTTTATACTAGTTTTTATAAACCTTGAAGTTCCTTACCTGTGGGATTGTTGTATACCCCAAGTTAGAAGCAACTAGAATTGGTACAGTAGATAGAATGCTGGACTGAGTCAAGAAGTCAGAATTTGTATTTGCCTTGCATAGTTAATAGCTGTATGGTCCAAGACAAGTCACATAACCATTCTCAGCCCCAGTTTCCTTGTCTGTAACTAGGTATTATAATAGAATCTACTTCATATATCTATTGTGATGATCAAACAAGATAATATATTAAAAATATTTTGTGAATTTTAAAGAACTATATAAATGTAATTGATAATGATATGGATAACTATGATAATATAAGTTCTTTGAGAACAGAAACTTCATTTTTTAATACTTTTATTTCCATGATTTAACATAATCCCTTATATAGTTAATAAATATTTGAAAAAAATAGGTTTAAATGAATTTGAATATTTCCTTTCTTTCACCATTTGTAACTAATTATTTATCAAATAGTGTTGACATTTACTTCCACGACATTCCTAATATTTGACTACTCACCCATCACAAAACTACCCTTAGTTCAGGACCTCATCACCTTTTATCTCCTAAATTGTTTCTGTGGCTCCATTTTTTTCTCTTTTTTTGCAATCTATCAGAGCTTCCAAAATTATCTTCATAAGGCACAATTTGACTATTTCAGTCTCATATCAAACAACTTCAGTAGCTCTCTATTGCTTTGGGGAGCTTATAAATAACTCCTTCTTAGATTGGCACTTTACACCCTCCACAATCTAGCTCCAAATAGAAACAAGGCTATTTCTAGCCTAAATTCACAATTCTCTCCTTCAATGACTATTTGTTTCAATGAAACAAGACAACAAAACTACTATTTCCCAAACCTGGCATCTGTAAACTATTTAAATTCATTTTGGTTATCACTTCTTGTAAATCTAGAATGAACTTGTACTTCATATTGTTTACTTTTCAGGAACTTTTTGAAAGCACTTTGGAGGCCATATATTAATCAAAACTATTTCATTGTTTTTGTTATTTCTGTTTTTCAGCATCCATTTCTGTCCATGTCTAGCTCAAATGCCATTTCTTTAGTAGTCTTCCCTTATTTGTTTTATTTCCCTTCCAGCCTTACAGCAAGTAGGTAGTGTTCTCTTTTTCTCTTTAAATTATTGGAGAACATTTTCCCCAGAATATTCCTCAGCAACATCACATACTACATTGTATCATATTTATTTGCATTGTATCCTTTCTAGTAGAATGAAATCTCTTTAAGGACAAGATTCATGCCCTTCAAAAAACAAAAGCAAATCTATATTCCCCAGCGTCTTGCATTGCACCTGGTATGTAAAAGAAAATAAACTTTTGCTGAATGAATAAACAAGGAATACTGTGAAACTGCTTAGGTACTGATAAAGTATTTTAGATATATTAGAGATATACAATCATTCAAAACTATGCCACTAAGTTATATAACAAGGATAACAATAATAGTACAGCCCTATATTAGAGTGAATCTCATGGTGGGTAAAAGGCACAAACCATTGACCAGTTAGTTAAAACTCTATGGAAATTACCAATAATAAGATTTTGGATGAAGGTATAAATGATAAGATCAGAATAATCTGTTATGGTCTTTGTTGGAGCTTGCTGTAGTAAATGAAAATATTCAAATATTAATTAAGCACGTAATAAATATTGGAAGAAGCTATCAAAATGACTTGTGGATTTTATAGTTGTTCCACTGCCTTTGGAGGTAGTGAATTCTTCATAACTTTAAGTCTTCAAATGGAGGTCAGATAGCAACTTGCTAAAGGTGTTGATGAAATAGTTTCTGAAAAGATTTGAATTGGATTAGATAACTTGGTGAGCTCCAAAGTGTAGATTCTGTGGTTCTGCAAATAGATTTTAGAGCAAATGTCATCTCTTATGGAAAAATCTTGGACTTACGGAAATTTCACTACAGGTATCTTCTTTGTGCATGGATTTGGTTAAGATGACATTCTAAGTGAAAAGAGAATAAGTAATCTTGTCAGAAGGCTTTTTTAATGGGGATGGTTGATAAAGACTAGGGAAAAGTTGGAAGGAAAAGGAAAATTTTCAAGTCCATGTATGTCATGACAACCTATGAAGATTGCAGGGGGCTCTATTTTTTTAATTGCTCCCCTATGTCAAGTGCTTTAACTCTGCCTTAATGGTGAAAAATAGACCTTTTTTGCATCACAGTTGAATTGCCGATTTTGTAGCAGTTCAATTTTTTCATAGTAACCAAACTATGAGCTTTTTTGCCTCAAATTAAAAATCAATTCTTTGTTCAATAAATGCTATTTTTCTACATATCTTACACTCTTAACTGTTTTTCAACAGTTATTTTATGTCTGAGAGATGCCAATAATCCATGGAGCAAAAAATTACCTTTTTAGGTAAAGGTAGGAAACAGTACCTTCTTCAAATTGAAGGAATCAAAATGAAAAGGGAGTCCTGGACTTGTAATTAATAATCCTCAATTTAAGTCCCAACTCAGACACTTTATGGGCCCTGTGACAATGGACAAATCACTTTAGTTTTCTAAGCTTCCATTTTCTCATAACGCTTTGTGATAACAAGGTAACAAGATTAACTCTGAGGTCACTTCCTGTTCAAGAGCTATGATGTTATAATATATGCCCTTTTGAAAATGTTGAGACACGAGGCAGCTAGGTGGCACAGTGAATAGAGCAGCAGCCCTGAAGTCAGGAGGACCTGAATTCAAATCTGATCTCAGATACTTAACACTTCCTAGCTGTGTGACCCTGGGCAAGTCACTTAACCCCAATTGCCTCAGCAAAAAAATAAAAAGAAAAAAAGAAAATGTTGAGACACAGTCACACTCGATTTTCTGAACTAACCTCTCCTGAGAAGGAGATAGAGATAGTAATCTACTTTAAAGAATATTTTCTTCATCTTTATATGCAAAGATGATACCATTGATTCACCCTCATTAGGGCAACCTCCTTTATGTTTCTATCTCTTCCCCCAGTAATGTGTTGGTTTATATCCAACTCATACCATAGGCTCTGACTTGCCCAAGATTCCGGATTTGCATTGGTCAGCTGACTTTCACTGCAGAGGTCATATGTAGGGTTTATAGTCCTGCAACAGATTAGAACAAGCTGGCCTAGGTGGCATAGCCCCATGATAGAGAAATGGAAAATAACAAGTGGTTAAAAAGCACCAAATAGAATCTGCCTCCTCCCTTCAACTTATGCCCTAAAGCAGTGAGATAGCTGATGCAACCTTTTTAGAAGGGATTGAGGGGAAAATGTTCTCATACAGTATACATTAACCTGTCAAATTCCCTGCCACTGTGTATTATCAAGATAGTTACATACAATTTAAAAAAGGATGAGCTGTTCACATAAGCATCTGCTGGAAAAAATTCTGCCATATTAGTTCTCCAGTTTAAGGGCCTGGAGTCTCACCAGATGGTCTGAAGGAAAAAATTGGTTCTAGTCTTCAATCTACCTTGAAGTTGGAGTAGCCAGTAATTGAATGCAAAGCTTGGAGATAATTCTTATAGTCCTAATATACATATAGAAACGTCTACTGTTGTTCTCTCCATCTACTTTTTCCATCTCTCATTCACTATCTGCCTCTTCTCTTGTTTTCTACCTGCCTTTTTCTCCATTCTTCTTACTCCTTTTCCTCTCTCCTTCCTACCTTTTTCTTCTTCTTTTCTATTCCATCCCCACTCTGCCACCCTTCTCTTCTCTTCTTGTTTCTTTCTTCCTCTTTTATATTCTATTCACTACTTCATGTTTTCTTCTATCATTATCCTTTTCCCTCCTTCTCCCTTTAGCTCTTTTTCTTTAATTCCCTCAGCTTCTTCCTTGTTTTTCCCCATCTCCCTTCAGCCCCTTTCTTTCTATATTTTTCTATCTTTCTTCCTCTTTTCTTTCCCTTTTTTTCTCTTCCTTCCCTCTCTCTTCACTTAGTTTTTTTCTAATCTTTTTTTTCTTTTCACCATGAACTGTCTTTTTCTCTCAGCTCTTTTGTTTTCTTCCTTCTCTAAGCTTCTCTTTCCTTCCTCTCTTTCTCTTCTCTACATTTTTCCTACCCCTTATAGATTTTCAATAATGAATAATTGGGTTTCTGGTGCATTTCAGATGTGCTTTTCAGTAATTATGAAGAATCTTCACCTAAATGATAAAATTTATTTCAATATAAGAAAAAAAATAAGTTAATAACAACCCTACTAATTGATTACTATTTGAGAACAAACAAAAAGAAAAAGTCTTTTTAGAAGTTAAATTGCTGTTGGATATGACTTCAAAAAAAGGTTAGGATACTGAAAATTAACATGTCCCAAGAACATATTTCTTCTCTTTTAATTCCTTAGACAATGCCCACAAACTTATTTTGGGAAAGTCTCAAAGATAGTATGGATGGTATGACAACAGACACCAGGATAGAAGGCAAAAGCCTCCACAAAGGCACTTAGGCTGAATATCTCCACATGTGTGGTGTCTACACAAAGTTGATCATATTTATCTAGGTTATCAGATTAGAACATGAAGAAGTGATGTCACTTTGAAATTCATCAATTGTGTGAAAGTGTTTGTGTGAGAGACAGAGACAGAGACAGAGACTGAGACAAAGACAAAGAGATAGAAATAGAAACAGAAACAAAAACACAGAGATAGACATGGAGACAGAGATTAACATTAAGATTAAGAGATTAAGAAAGTCAGAAAAAGAAAGAATAAATCCTTTTTTCTGTTTATTAGAATTCTATGAATTTTCTTGCTACTTATGCCAAACAGTTGCTTCTCTAGTGGGACATTACAATAAAGTAAAATAACAGGGCAGAATTTCATATTTGCCACTTACTAATTTACTAGCCATGTGAATATGAGTCTATAATTGTTTTTTTTTCATCTCTATATTATAGATATGGAATATGAACAAGGGTTCTTATCTTGGAGTTTATAAAGTCTTAAATAATACATAGAGATATCAACGGGGAAATACATTTTTATTTTCACCAACTTCTTCTTTTTTTTTTTTTTTTTTTTGCTTTTTGCTGAGGCAATTGGGGTTAAGTGACTTGCCCAGGGTCACACAGCTAGGAAGTGTCTGAGACCAGATTTGAACTCAGGTCCTCCTGACTTCAGGGCTGGTGCTCTAAACTTCTTTTTAAATTTTTTTTCACCAACTTCTAACTGTAATTTATCATTTCCTTCAATTATTTAAAATAATTATCCTGAAAAGGGCTTCATAAGCTTCAGAAGACTGTCAAAAATTTCCATTACCCCAAAGAAGTTCAAAAATCTCTTGAATTAAGAAATTCCCAAGTGGAAAGAGAATTTAGAAGTCAGCTCTCACAAAGCTTTCATTAGGACAGGAATTCACCCTAAACCACTCCTCTTGGTGATCATTCATCCTCTCCTTAAAATCTGTCAGGGATAGGAAACCTGTTATCTCTTGGGTATGTCCTATATAGCAATACTTGAAAAATGTGTCCCAAGTGAGTAAAGTGCCTTATAATTAAACAACAACAATTCAACATTTATTAAACACTCACTATGTGAAAGATATTCTATTAAGTGCTGGAGATACAAAGGAAAAATGAAAAAAAACTCTGCTCTCAAAGAGTTTATGTTCTATTGGAAAAATTCAGCATGCACACAAATCAATGTAGTTCAGGGAAAATTGAGGAAGGAGAGAGTCAAGGAAGGGTTCACTGTAGAGGCCATACTCTAGCTGAAGCTGGAGGAAAGAAAAAGGTTCTGGAAAACAGAACTGAGGAGATTTGGTAGGGGGTAAGTTTGTGCAAATCCCTAGAGCTGAGATATGAAGTGTTGAATTCAAGGAACAAGTTAGTTGTTCAGTTTGACTGGTACACAAAATTAATGAAGGAAGCAGGATGTTGAAGAAGCAAGTGGGATCCTTGAATATCAAACTGAGTTTGTATATAGGGAGACCCTAAAAGTTTATTAGTGAGAGAATAATGTAAACTACTAAGAAAATGAGTGACTATTATTATTATTATCATTTTTATTGGTCTGACTAGTGGAGAACTGGAGCCCTTAAGCAGGACTGAAAGAACAGCCCTTATTGCCAATGACCAGGTAAGTGCTCATCTTTTCCAAAATTTCACATGACAATCTCACAATAATACTTAGTGGCAAGGAATTTGACAGCTTAATGTATACTGTATGAGAACATTTTCTACTCAATATATTCCAAAAGGCAACATCAGCAGTCTTCTTGTTCTTGAGCAAAAGTTGAGAAGAAAAGGGAAATTCTACCCTGAGGACTCTTAAATTAATGATATTTGATTTGAGTCTAAGGATATGAGTTGCTCATCTATCAAGTAATTACTGTGTACTTTTTATTATGGCTTGAGAGAAACCAAGGTGTTATTGTTTTTGGAGTCAGGAGGACTGGGTTCAAGTACCTCCTCAGGTGTTAGCTCATGGGAAGGTCATGGATTCTTAGAGTCTCCCTTATCTTACCTGTAAAATGGAGGTGATTATGCTGTACTATCTGCAGGATTATTATGAAGTAAGTTTTTTGCAATCCTTAAAACATAGTTATTCATGCCAGTGAATAGATAATAATATCTTGATTTAAAACCAGACCTTGATCAGCTTTCTCAGAATCACTTCTTCAATTCTTCAAGTGATTTATTCTGTGTGGATGCTCTTTTCACTGACCAGATCACTGCTTTCCTAATGCATTAGTAGCAATCCTCTAAGAACTCTTTTTGTATAACAATTCATGCTTTGTGGGGCAATCTATAAAGGAGCATCTCCACAATTAATTGTGCTATTCCTTGAAGGAAAGACAAAATCTGAATCCCAAATTTCCACAGCTTGATGGGACTACATAAAATATGGACTTTACTGGCATAGTCTTTGAGTACCTGTGGCCATTTCCACATCATGCCTGTAAGATCGACTTCTTGGTTTGATATTAAAAGTCTTTCATAATCTGGCTATAGCACATGTTTTCAGATTTAATACACATTATAGCCAGATCCAGATTAGTGCAAAAAGATTGCATGGATTGGCATTTGCACTATTCAAAGTACAATAACTGTTAAAATACTGTAATTGTTTCCACACCAATGGAAATATGCAGTACCAATTAAAATAACATGACCACTGCAGAGGAATCTGTCTTTGAATTAAGTGGGACTCAATTGTGTTTCCTTTTATGTACATTATGGTTCAACAAAATTGCCTCACTTCCTGTTCCTTGTAGATGGCATTCCTTCTTCTGCCTGTGTTCTTTATTTTCGCATATCTGTATTCTGTGCACATATAGCTCCCCTCATTAACTCTACTTCCAGGAATCAATCCCAAGTTTTCTTCAGGGTTCATCTACTGCTGTTTCCTATACTAGTTCATTCCTGCTACTTTCAGTGCCCTTCCTACATATACTCCAAGAAAATGATTTCATATTGAATTAATAGTGCATATATTTTGTTCTCCATCCTACTCTATACTCCATTGTAGAATATTAGCTCCTTAAGGGAAAGTACTCTTTCATTTTTGTTTTTGTGATCTTAATGTTCAACTAATGTATTGCACATAGTAGATGCTTAATAAATTCCTTTTCTTTCTTATATTTCCCCCCCTCACTTTACAGCTCCTTTTTAATGTGTTGTCTTTCCTCATTAGAATGTAAGCTCCTTAGGGTAAGTGCTGTCTTTTTTTTCTTGCATTTTTAATCTCAGCATAGTTATTGGCACATAGTAAATTAATAAATCTCTCTCTGTCCCTCCCTACCCCCTCTGTGTATGTATCTGTCTGTCTCTCTCTCTTTCACTGACTGTATGTATAACTGCTTGTTGAATTGAATAAGATAGTAGGTTAAACTTTTGTGGAATATGATCCCCAACAGTATATACCTAGGAAGTGGCAGAAACATGATTTAAATCCATTCAAAAGACTGCTAATTTAAACTTTCTTATCCTCTACAATATTCTGTCTATGCTTACTGCTTAGTGGTTCTATTGGGTTTTCTTAATTCCCAAAGTTCAGTTCTTTCTTTAGTACTTGTACCTTACTTCTCAGAAAATTACAAAATCTCAGAGTTAGCAGAAACTTTTAGGATCATCTGACTTAACTTCTATGATGGAGCAGCAATCACCTTGAAAAAATCACTGACATATAGTCATTCAGACTCTTCTAGAAGACCCACAGAGATAGAGAACTCACAATCTCACATTCCACTTCTGGATAGTTCTCAATATTGAGTTTCTTTACTTTAAAGCTAAAAGTGTGCATTTTGTTCTCTGAATTAAGCAAAGCAAGTCAAAACCCATTCCATATAACAAGCTTTCTGATACGTGAAAATAGCTATTACACTCCCCATGCCCACCCTAGTCTCCTCCTCAGTTCCTCTGATCAATTTTCATCTGAAGGGAGCAGTGAGGGGGATTGTAGACTACAACCTTATGATGGATCAATGCTATGACATAGCAACTAAAAACCATAGTGCCATCTTAGCATGCATGAAGAGATTATTAAATCAAGAACAAGGGATGAGATAGTTCTGATGTATTCTGCCCTGGTGTGATTTAATTATCATTTATGAAGAATCAGTCATCTTTCCAATAAAATTCATTATTTGTGCTGTTGATTGTTCAGTCATTTCAGTAGTCTCTGACTCTGTGACTTTATTTGTGGTTTTCTTGACTGAAATACTGACTTATTTTCTCATTCTTTCTTCTTCTTATTCCAGCTTATTCTATAAATGAGTGAATTAAGGCAAACAGTTAAATGACTTAACCAGGATCACACAGCTGATAAATATTTTTCCTGTAAAAAATCATCTTATATAACTCAGCACATTGTTCTAGCCAGGTAAGATCTGTCTGTACCCTAGTTCTGTCATTTAATGTGTTAGCTACACCTCCTGGATTTTTTATTTGTGAATTGGATAAGCATTCCATCTAAGCTTTCATCCAAGTCATGATAAAAATATTGAGCAGAACAAGACAAAGAAAAGATAACATACAATCTACTGGAAATATCTAGTTTGACAGTGAGTACTATAACACTTTGGATTGTGGGATCAAAATTTAAACCTGAAAGAGAACTAAGAGGTCATCTAGTTAAATCACTTCACTTTACAGAAAAAGATCATTTTATATCTGGTTATTCAACCAGATTTAAATCTACCCAACTATACTGTCATATAACTCATACCTGTCCACATTGTCTTCAAGAATAGGATACTTTTATCAAATGTCTTGCAGAAAATCTTGAAAATTGTGTTTATAGAAATAGACTGATCTCACAGTCACCTAATCTTGTGTGATTGGAAAGTGTAGGGAAGGAAATATCACTAATCTGTCATGATCTGTTCCTGATGAAGCTGTTCACTGGTTTTCCAAGTGTTTAAAAAAAAGTTACTTTAAAATGCATTGTTACAAATAATGCATTATTTTATCTTCTGTTGCCAAAATGGTGCTGAGAAGGAACCCTCTGAAATCTTCCAAAAGTCCCCTCCAAACACCTAAAGAACTATATTAGAATAGTTTTAGGATCAGGAAAGCAGATTGACAGCCTGACAGGAAAGGTCTGTCTCATTGGAGTGGGAAGGAAGTGAGGTAGCAGCAAGTCAAATTTACATCAAGAAAACTGCAGCAAAGTTCCAAGAGAGGGAAATCCACCAGTAAAGCTCAGATCTCCTGCAAAGCAGCAGACCACCAGACAAGTGAGTAACCTCATCCCCAGCATAACCCATCATCGCAATCCTTAACTACATCGTTGACTAGTGAAGCATCACTCCAGAGCAGGACAACTGTGAGATCCAGCTCCTGGCATCTGCTAGCAGAGATATCCTGTTTCCATAGCAACCCAGCAGCAGGATCCTACCCCTGGGGCAAATCAGCAACAAGATTTCTCCTCCAGTACTTTCTATCAGAAAGGTGTTGTTTCCATAGTGATCCACCAGCAGGGCTCCACCTCTGAAGCAGTCTAACAACAAGATCCCTTCTCTCAAGCTGGCTACCAGAAAGCCTATTACCATAGCAACCTACCAGCACAGCCCCACCCTTGGGGCAGGACAACTGCTAACCTTCACAAGCATGGGATGCCAACAGGAAGGCTCCACTCACAATTCAAGCCAAAAAAGTAGCTATCCTTCAGTAAAAGCAAATAGCTGAGCCCTGAAGCAAAGTGAAAGCCAGCAGTGAGACCATGAGGTACAACACAAAGATCTTAGGACAATGAAGGACTTAGGGCAGAGCTCTCACTTAAAAACACTAGTCACAAAAAAGGCAAAAAAATCAAAAACAAACAAATAAACAAATCAAGGCATAAATTTAGAGGAAGAAAATAGTGTCAAAATAACTATATAAGAAAAATGTAATTTAGTTTCAGGTCCAAAAAGAATTCCTGGAAGAACTTAAAAAAAAATTTTAAAGCAAATTAGAAAAGTAGAAGAAAAACTGGAAAAAATAAATGAGAATAATGCAATAGAATCATTAAAAAAAGAATAACTACTTGTAAAGGGCCACAGGTAATGGGGAACCCTGGGTGAGGTATAAGACTCTTTAGTCCAGTAAGGAATCCTGCTGACAATGTCTGCTTTGGCTCCCCATCCCCCTTAGGGGCATCTCAACCTTCCTGAAAAGTCAGGGGGCATAACAACCTGTGTTGTAATTAAAGCAGAATTATACTAAAGTGGCAAGGAAACAGGTGCACACAACAACAAGTTGTTTATGTGGTCCCACATGTGCAGGATGCTATAGTTAGTGCATGTGCAGTGAGCTTTAGTTATGTATTTTAGGGTATATAAAGGTGAGAAAATTTTGAATAAATGAACTCCTGTTTGATCATCTTCATGAGTTCTTTTCCTTCATTCCTCATCCGTGATCAGGATTCAGGCTGGTACCGAAATCCTCTAGTGAGCAGGTCCGGATAGTTGGCGTTCAATGCAGGGCACTGGAAAACAAAGCATGCAGCAGCTCAGGTGACAAGAACAGTGTGAGTTCAGATGATGAGTCCCTGGGAGGCAGAAACAGGATAAATTTAACCAAAAAAATGGGCAAACAGGTAATTTGGTAAGAGCTAATCTATTCACTTTCATTTTTCAGCTGTATGGGGCAAGAGCTAACAAAAGAGTCTCCCTTGAGGGAAGTATGAAGAATGCTTGGTTGGATTGATAAAGGAACAAGGTTTGTTGATGATAAAGAAATAGATCATTGAATTCTTGGATGTCATGGAGTGCACGTCTCCATGGCTCTCTAGGGAAAAGAAGTGGGAGCCAGAGTTGTGGAAGGGAATGGGAGAACAATCAACTGAATACTACAAGAATATGGACTCAATCCCCAAGGACACATTCCTTGTGTACAATGTAATAAAATTGGCTTTAATAAATCCCACATATAAGAAAAAGAAAGCTCTTAGTATGGAGTGTCCAACAAGGAAATATGAAGAGAATAGGCATGGGACTGGTGTCCCCAGAGAGTATGGCATGTGGGGCAAGAATGGAGACTGTACTGGGAATTCTGAGGGCTTGGCACTTCTCTGTTTCTCAGCCCCCCTTCACTTCTGCCTTAGCCCTTGGGGTATCCTCCACTTCCTCATCCTCCTCCCTCAATTCTGCCTTCGCAAGTGGGAGAAAGAGAAGCATGAGGGACAGTGACATTATCAGGACCACCACCACAGCAGTTTTGCCCTCCTCCTCTGTCCTGATTACAAAAGGCATTAATTAAAGCAAGGGAGGAGGGCCATGATATGCTTGGATTGAGAATGGAAGCATACCCTGTGATTGAAGAACCTAATCCTAATGGGGCCTTCAGGTCAAATCAGGAGAAGACACAGTCTTTTTAATCTGGAAGATATCAAAGATCTGAAAAAGGCTTGCACTCTTTATGGGTCTATATCACCTTATGTTAAGATATTATTAAAGAATTTGGCTTATGGGAGCCAAGATGGCGAACTGCAGACAGCGTCCTCTGTGAGCTCTTGAGACCTTCCCTCAGACACAGACAAATTGAGCCTCACAATTGGTTCTGGAGTGAGGGCTTTACCAAACACTTGGACTACAACGCACTTCTATCAAATATCTACTTTGAAAGAACTTCTGAGGTCAGTTTTAGACGGGCAGGGGATCAAGCAGCTCCCAGCGCTCAGATGCCAGTGCGCAGCTGGGGTGCAAGTCTGGGGCTGGGAAGGACCAGAAGATTTTAGGCTGCCAGGAAGTCCCTAGGAGATGCTTGGGCCACTTTGCTCTGCTTGTGGGCAGGTGCTTTAGCAGGTCTACCTTTGATAAAGGGTGGATTGAGAGCAGCTGACAGTGTGGTCCTATTGCGGATCTAGCAAGATCAGCCCCAGACCAGAAGTCAACTCGGCAAATTGCCCCAGGGCAAATTGAAATCCCTGCTGCTGCTGCTGCAGAATTCCCTGCTGGTGACTGATACCTCTGCTGAAAATCATGAGCAAGAAGAAGAGAGCTCTCACCATAGACAGCTTTTATGGAGAGAAACTAGAGAAGTCCCCAGATCCTGAGATTCTGAAAACAATCCCAGAAAAAGCCACAAAGGTGGACTTAAGCTGGTCTCCCTTTCAGAAGGCTTACCTGGAAGATTGCATAAAGAATCTCAAGAGAGCTAGAAGAAGATTGGGGAAATAAATTGAGAGCAGTGCAAGAAGGAACTATCGCCCTGCAACAGAGATGTGAAAAACTGGAAAATAAGTCTGGTGAACTGGAAAAAGACAACAATTCACTAAAAAACAAAATTGGTGAATTGGAAAAAGACAACAATTCACTGAAAAACAAAATTGTGAATTGGAAAAAGACAACAATTCACTGAAAAATAAAATTAGTGAATTGGAAAAAGAATGCAATGAACCAAAAAATTCAATTGGCCAGTTACAAAAGGAGCTAAAAAAGATAGCTGAAGGAAATAATACCTTAAAAATTAAAATTGAACAAATTGAAATGAATGACTCAATAAGACTTCAAGAATCAGTCAAACAAAAACAAAAAAAATGAAAAAATAGAAGAAAACATGAAATATCTCCTAGGAAAAACAACTGACTTGAAAAACAGATCCAGGAGAGACAATCTAAGGATTATTGGACTCCCTGAAAGTCTGATGAAAAAAAAGAACCTTGATGCTATCTTCCAGGAAATCATGAAAGAGAATTGCCCTGATGTTTTAGAACCAGAAGGCAAAGTTGGCATTGAAAGAATTCACCGATCACCTCCTGAAAGAGACCCCAAAATTAAAACCCCAAGGAATATCGTGCCCAAATTTCAGGACTATCGCACGAAGGAAAAGACATTACAAGCTGCTAGAAAAAAAACAGTTCAAATACCGAGGAACTGTCATTAGAATTACACAGGATCTGTCAGCTTCCACATTGAAGGATCGAAGGGCCTGGAATCAGATATTCTGAAAGGCAAAAGAACTTGGATTACAGCCAAGAATAAGTTATCCAGCTAGAATGAGCATCATCTTCCAAGGAAGAAGATGGTCATTCGATGATACAGGAGAATTTCACCTATTTCTAATGAAAAGACCAGATCTGAACAAAAAATTTGACCACCAAACACAGAACTCTAGAGAAGCGTAAAAAGGTAAAAAGGAAAGAACTCTCAAGAACTATATCTCTACTAGGGGTATCCTTAAAGAATGGGGGTATAATTTGATTTTACTCTGATAATAATCGAAAAGAAATTAGAGGTGGAAGGTACATCATACTGTAAAAAAAGGGGGGGAGGGGAATGGAGGTAAAATAAAGTAAAAAATAAAAAGGAGGTAAAATAAGGCAAAGTCTCATGAAGAGACATAGAAAATCTAATATAATTGAGGGAAAGAAGGGAGGGCGATGAGTATTCTTACTCTCATTAGATTTGCCTCTAAAAGAGTATATCAGATGCATTTGATTTCAGGGAAAAACTTGGCCCTCTGTATAGGGAAGTAGGAGGGAAAGGAGGAAAAGAAAGGGATAAATTAATAGAAGGATTAGGGGAAAGGTGTAAAAAAGAGGGAGGGTTTTAAAGGGGGGAGGACTGTTAGAGGGAGGTGGTCATCAAAAACAAAATACTGGGGAGGGGGGAAGCAAGTAAGGGGAAAGGGAAGAGAAAAATATAACTTTGGGTAAATAAAATGGCAGGAAATATAGATATAGTCATTTTAACTGTGAATGTGAATGGGATGAACTCTCCCATAAAACGGAAATGGATAGCGGACTGGATTAAAAGCCAGAATCCTACATATGTTGTTTACAAGAAACACATCTAAAACATAGAGATACATACACAGTGAAGGTAAAGGGCTGGAGCAGAATCTTTTATGCTTCAAGTGAACAAAAAAAAGCAGGGGTAGCAATCCTTATCTCAGATCAAGTAAAAGCAAAACTAGATCTAATTAAAAGAGATACGGAAGGAAACTATATTTTACTAAAGGGTACCATAGACAATGAAGCGGTATCAATACTAAACATATATGCACCAAGTGGTATAGCATCCAAATTCCTAGAGGAGAAACTAACAGAGATGCAAGGAGAAATAGACAATACAACTATACTAGTGGGGGATCTCAACCTTGCTCTCTCAGAATTAGATAAATCAAACTACAAAATAAATAAGAAAGAAGTTAGGGAGATAAACAAAATGTTAGAAAAGTTAGGTATGACAGATCTCTGGAGGAAATTGAATGGTGATAGAAGAGAGTATACCTTTTTTTCAGGGGTTCATGGAACTTATACAAAAATTGATCATGTGTTAGGGCATAAAAACCTCAAAATCAAATGCAGAAAAGCAGAAATAGTAAATGTATCCTTTTCAGATCATGATGCAATAAAACTCACATGTAACATAAGGCAAGGAGAAAATAGACCAAAAGTTAATTGGAAATTAAATAATCTAATCCTGAAGAATGAATGCGTGAAAGAGCAAATTATAGACATAATCGATAATTTCATCCAGGAGAACGACAATAATGAGACAAATACCAAAATTTGTGGGTTTTGGCCAAAGCGGTTATAAGGGGTAACTTTGTATCTCTAGATGCTTATTTGCATAAAATAGAGAAAGAGAAGATCAATGAGTTAGGGTTACAATTTAAAAAACTAGAAAAAGAGCAAATTAAAAACCCTCAATTAAATACCAAATTGGAAATTCTGAAAATAAAAGGAGAGATTAATAAAATTGAAAATAAGAAAACTATTGAATTAATAAATAAAACTAAGAGTTGGTTTTATGAAAAAACCAACAAAATAGATAAGCCTTTAGTTAATTTGATCAGAAAAAGGAAAGAGGAAAATCAAATTGTTAGTCTCAAAAATGAGAAGGGAGAACTTTCCTCCAATGAAGAGGAAATTAGAGTAATAATTAGGAGTTTCTTTTCCCAGCTTTATGCCAATAAATTTGATAATCTAAATGAAATGGAGGAATATCTACAGAAATATAGATTGCCCAGGTTAACAGAAGAGTAAATAAATTATTTAAATAGCCCCATTTTAGAAAAAGAAATAGAAAAAGCTATTAATCAACTCCCTAAGAAAAAATCTCCAGGGCCAGATGGTTTTACATGTGAATTCTACCAAACATTCCAAGAATAATTAATTCCAATACTATACAAACTATTTGAAAAAATAGGGAAAGAAGGTATACTACCAAATTCCTTCTATGATACAGATATGGTGCTGGTAGCTAAACCAGGTAAGGTGAAAACAGAGAAAGAAAACTATAGACCCATTTCCCTAATGAATATTGATGCAAAAATTTTAAATAAGATTTTAGCAACAAGATTACAGAAAGTTATCTCTAGGATAATATATCTTGACCAAGTAAGATTTATACCAGGAATGCAGAGCTGGTTCAATATCAGGAAAACTATCAGCATAATCAATTATATTAATAACCAAACTAACAAAAACCATATGATTATCTCCATAGATGCAGAAAAAGCATTTGATAAAATCCAACACCCATTCCTATTAAAAACACTAGAGAGTATAGGAATAAATGGGCTTTTCCTTAAAATGATTAGTAGCATCTACTTAAAACCATCAGTAAGCATCATATGTAATGGAGACAAACTAGAAACATTCCCAATAAGATCAGGAGTGAAACAAGGCTGCCCACTGTCACCATTACTATTTAATATTGTATTAGAAATGTTAGCTTTGGCAATAAGAGAAGAAAAAGAGATAAAAGGAATCAGAGTAGGTAATGAAGAAACCAAATTATCACTCTTTGCAGATTACATGATGGTATACTTAGAGAACCCTAGAGACTCAACTAAAAAACTACTAGAAACAATTCACAACTTTAGTAAAGTTGCAGGATTCAAAATAAATCCACATAAATCATCAGCATTCTTATATATTACCAACAAAGTTCAGCAGCAAGAGATAGAAAAAGAAATTCCATTCAGAATAACAGATGATAGAATAAAATATTTGGGAATCTATTTGCCAAGAAAATGTCAGAAACTATACGAACTAAACTACAAAACACTTTCCACACAAATAAAATCAGACCTAGTCAATTGGAAAAACATTAAGTGCTCATGGGTAGGCCGAGTGAATATAATAAAAATGACAATACTACCCAAACTAATTTATTTATTTAGCCTCATACCAATCAAACTCCCAAGAAATTATTTTACAGACCTAGAAAAAATAGTAGCAAAGTTCATTTGGAAGAACAAAAGGTCAAGAATTTCAAGGGAATTAATGAAAAAAAAAAGACAGATGAAGGTGGCCTTGCTGTACCAGATCTAAAACTATATTATAAAGCAGTCATCATCAAAACCATTTGGTACTGGCTGAGAAATACAGAAGTCCATCAGTGGCATAGGATAGGATATCAGGACAAGCTAGGTAATAATGTTCGCAATTTAGTGTTTGATAAACCCAAAGACCCCAGCTTTTGGGATAAGTACTCACTATTCGGCAAAAACTGCTGGGAAAATTGGAAACTAGTGTGGAAGAAATTAAGGCTGGACCCACACCTAACACCGCACACCAAGATAAGATCTAAATGGGTTCATGATCTAGATATAAAGAGTGATATTATAACCAAATTAGAGGAACATAGGATAGTTTTCCTCTCAGACCTGTGGAGATGGAATAAATTTATGTCCAAAGAAGATCTGGAACTCTTAATTGAACACCAGATAGATAATTTTGATTATATTAACTTAAAAAGCTTCTGTACAAACAAAACTAATGCAGACAAGATTAGGAGGGAAGCATCAAATTGGGAAATCATCTTTACATTTAAGGGTTCTGATAAAGGTCTCATCTCTAAGATATATAGAGAATGTCTCATATTTATAAGAATTCACGTCATTCTCCAATTGATAAATGCTCAAAGGCTATGAACAATTTTCAGATGATGAAATTAAAACTATTTATAATCATATGAAAAGGTGTTCCAAATCACTATTGATCAGAGAAATGCAAATTAAGACAACTCTGAGGTACCACTACACACCTGTCAGATTGGCTAAAATGACAGGAAAAGATAAAGATGAATGTTGGAGGGGATGTGGGAAGACTGGGACACTGATGCATTGTTGGTGGAGCTGTGAACAGATCCAACCATTCTGGAGAGCAATTTGGAGCTATGCTCAAAAAGTTATCAAACTATGCATACCCTTTGACCCAGCAGTGTTTCTATTGGGCTTATATCCCAAAGAAATCATAAAAGAAGGAAAGGGCCCCACATGTGCAAGAATGTTTGTGGCAGCCCTTTCTGTGGTGGCTAGAAACTGGAAACTGAATGGATGCCCATCAATTGGAGAGTGGATGAATAAATTATGGTATATGAATGTTATGGAATATTATTGTTCTGTAAGAAACGACCAGAAGGACGATTTCAGAGAGGCCTGGAGACACTTGCATGAACTAATGCTCAGTGAAGTGAGCAGAACCAGGAAATCATTATTCACGGCAACAACAATACTACATGAGGATCAGTTCTAATGGACATGACTCTCTTCAACAATGAAATGCTTCAAACCAGTTCCAATTGTTCAGTGAAGAGAGCCATATACACCTAGAGAGAGGGATGTGAAATGTGGACCACAACATAACATTTTCATGTTCTCTATTGAGGTTTGCTTGCATTGTATTTCCTTTATCGGATTATTCTTTCTTGTAGATATGATTTCTCCTGAACAAAAAAAAATGATGCAATAACTATACGTATATTCGATTTCTTAAGTATTCTAACATAATTATCATGTAGTGGATATCCTGCCATCTAGGGGAGGAGTGGGGAGTAGGGGGGGAAAATTTGTAACAGAAAGCTTTGTAAGGGTTAATGTTTAGGAATTACCCATACATATGTTTTGCAAATAAAAAGTATTAATAACCCCCCCAAAAAAGAATTTGGTTTATAAAATCCTAATCTCTAATTCTTGGAAATCCATAGCAAAAACAGCACAACCAGATCAAACCCTTATTCTTTACCCAATGCTTGTGGCTAAAATCTTGTTAAAGGTCATTACATGAAAAAAAATTATCTGGGATATACAAGATACGCACCTTTTATGCCAATATACAAATTAATGTATGCTGTGAAACCATCCCAGAATGGCAAATTTTATTGGCCACAGCTTCAAATTTTACAAAGAGGTCCCCCTTAAAGACAGCCCAGCTATTACATACATACATACATAATTAGCCATGAGTTTTTAAAGAAAAGGTTTGTAAGATTCCTCTTAAAGGACCAATCATCTTTACAGATGTGTCCAAACATAACATTTGTGCATATGTTCTCCTGACTTAGCTGTAAAAAAGTAGTCAGAACTTCCTTTCAGTGTACTCAGTAGAATGAGTTGTATGCAATTATGCTAGCTCTTACTTATTAACCAGGAGATATAAATGTGATATCTGATTCAGCTTATTCAGTAAGTGTAGTACCAAGAATTGCCACAGCCCAAATAAAATTTGTAGCCTCTAATATATTTCAGCTTTTTAAGGAACTTCAGGAGCAAGTGAGAAACCTCCCAGCTAAGTATTGCCTCTTGCATGTCTCCTCTCCTACTGGTCTTCCAGGACCCATTTTTCTATGGAAACTCAAAGGCATATCACTTCTTACCACATAAGCCAACATTCCCTATTTCAGGCTACCCAAGAATCTCTTTCTAAATATCATCAGGCTGCATGAGCTTTACATCTGCAGTTTGGGATAACAAAAGAAGAAGCTAGGAGCATAGTAAAAGCCTATACAGCTCACCTCCCTTTCCATGCTCCTATACTCCCCCCAGGGAAGAACCCTCATGGTTTGAGACCCAGTGAAATTTGGCAAACGAATGTGACCCATTATAAATCTTTTTGGCTGTCTTTCTCAGAATTTATTTTTGCAATACCAGTGGCAAAAGAAACAGCTCAGGTATTCACTGAATTCCTTACACGTGCCTTTACAGTTAAGATTATTCCACAAGCAATAAAAGTAGATAATGGTCCTGCAAATACTTCCAAACATTTCACATACTTCTGTGCACAGTATCAGATTTCACACATTACTGGCATACTCTTCAATCCTCAAGGACAGGCAATAGTAGAGAGGAGGAACAGAGATATCAAGATGCTCCTCCAAAAACAAAAGAGAGGGGGAGCTACAGGTAACCTTAGAGAGCTTCTAAATTTAAGCCTTTATACTATTAATTTTTTGGGTTTTGATGAGGATACACTGGCTCTGGCAGACAAGTTTCATAATCTGTCAGAATTGCAGTTTCCAGTGTGAGCAGCTCTGGTATCTTTAGATAATAGCCAGATGATGGAGAGATCTGGAGAGTGGTTAATGGAAGGGACCAGATAGGTTAACCACTTGGGGCAGAGAGTTCACTTATGTCTCTACAGATGGAAAAGGAATCCAACAGGTGCTGATGCATTGTATCTACCTTATCCATCAAAGAGAGATAGAAAAAGAGAAGACCTTTGAAATGAAGAAGACCCAGGAAACCAGGTGGTTCAATTTCTGACTACATCTGCCACTGAAAGAGCATGGTTGTTAGCTCTATGTATATGGCAATTAACTAATGAATATTACTATGACCATAAAAATAATTGCTAACGAGACTGAATCAGTACTTCAAAACCTGAAGGAATCATTGGATTCCCTGACACATGAAGTGATGGACAATAGATTGGCTTTGGATCATCTCTTGGCTGCTGAAGGAAGTATATGTGTGATTGTGAATTAATAGTTATTTCCTATACCTTCCTTCTGGGACTCATGGAAGTCTTTTTTAGTATCTTGTTTATTCATATTGCTTGTTATATTGCCCGTGTGATTCCTCCCATGCTGAAACTTGTTTTATGGATTTGGCCACTAATGTATACTTGCTTAAATTAAAACAAAAGAAAACAGGAGATGTAGAGGGCCACAAATAGTGGGAAATCCTGGGTGAGGTATAAGACCCTTTAGTCTATTAAGGAACCCTGTTGACAGTGTCTGGTTTGGCTCCCCATTCCCCTTAGAGACATCTTGGCCTTCCTGAGAAGTCAGGGGGTGTGACAATCTGTGTTGTAATTAAAGTGGAGTTATACTAAAGTGGCAAGGAAACCGCTACACACAATAGCAAGTTGTTTATGTAGTCCTGCATGCACAGTATCCTATAGTTAGTACATGCGCAGTGAGCTATAGTTATGTAAGTGTGTTAGGGCTTATAAGGCTGAGAAAATTTTGAATAAACGGATTCCTGTCTGGCCATTTTCATGAATTTTTCCCCTTCACTCCTCACCCAGGATCAGGTTTCAGCCTGGTAGTGAAATACTCTAGTGAGCAGGTCCAGACAACTACCATAAAAAAAATATACAAAAAATTAACAGAAAGAAAATAACTCCCCAAGAAATAAAATTGGACAAATGGAAAAGAAAGGATAAAAACTAAGTGAAAAAAAATTAATTATTTAAACATTTGATCTTGGCTACGAAAGCTATAAGACTTCAAGATGTGATTTAAAAATCAAAAAAGTAAAAATAAATAGAAGAAAATGGGAAATTTCTTATTGAAAAAATGAACTGACCTAGAAAATAGATCCAGTAGAGAGAAAGATTCAATTAGGTCAAACTGCTTAGATTTCTACATGGTAAGATAATATTTGTAATTAACTTTTTATTAGTATAAGAATAATTAGAAGGAATGTATTTAAACAGAGGGTGAGGATATAAGGTGACAATAGGATGATAAACCGCCCCCAATAGATATAATTAAAAGAAATAAGAAAGGAAACTATGTCTTGCTAAAAGGTACCATAGACAATGAAGTCATATCAGTATTAAACATTTTTCATCAAATGGTAGAGCATTTGAATTTTTGAAGGATAAATTGGATGAATTACAGGAAGAAATGGTTAATAAAGCTATCCTAGTGAAGAACCTCAACTTTTCTCTCTCAGACCTAGCTAATCTAACAAAAAAGTAACAAAACAAGTTATTTTTATTTGTTTTTACAATAGTATTTTGTTTTCCTAATCACATGTAAAGATAATTTTCAACGTTTATTTTTGAAATAGTTTTAGGTCCCTTCCGGGGGTGTAGCCATGGTGGCAGAGATCAGACAGGAGTCTCTGTAACCTCCTCTAACCTCCCCTCAAACCAACAACATAGGAATCTGGAGAACAACACGATTCTAGAAGAAGATACTCTGGAAGAACCTCAAAACAGGTCTGTTTTAATTGGGTAGGGGGGTGGTATACTGAACCCAGACTGCAGCGCAGGGAGACAGGGGCAGGGAGCTGGAGCAGGGAGCTGGAACAGGAGTCGCAACAGGAGTGGGAGCGTTGTGCTTTTCACACACCTGGGAGTCTTCTCCGGGCCTCTTGGGCCAATCTGTCCTGATTGTGGGCAGGTGGTTTGGAGGGTCTGCCTTTTGAGGGGGATAGATTGTGAACCACCGCATCCCTGATGAGCATCGGACCTAACTGCCATTACACAGCACCTTAAAGCAATCAATCAAACAACAGGACTGATCAGCACCAGAAATAATTCAATCAGCGGAGCTGCCCAGTACCTAGAATAATTCAATCAGCAGAACCGCCCCAGGGTGAACTAAAGCAGAACTGCCCAGCACCTGACATAATTCAATCAGCAAAACTGCCCAGTTCCTGAAATAACTCAATCAGCAGAACTGCCCCAGGGCAAATTAAAGCAGCTGTCCCACCTTGGCCCTAAACAGACCTCACACCTTTAAAAAAAAAAAATGAATAACAAACCAAAAAGAGCTCTCACCATAGACAACTTTTATGGAGAGAGGGAAGAACAGACCTCAAATCCTGAGGCCCCTAAAAGTAAAGCAACTCCAGAAAAAGCCCCAAAGAGAGACATAAATTGGTCTCCATGTCACAAGGCTTTCTTTGAAGATTGCATAAAAAATCTTAAAAGAGAGTTAGAAGAAACATGGGGAAATGAAATGAGATCACTGCAAAATAAAATAGAAAAAATGGAAAAAGAATTCAATGAACAAAAAAATGTAATTGGTCAATTGCAAAAGGAACTAAAAACAGTAACTGAAGAAAATAAGACATTAAAAATTAGAATCGAACAATTGGAAATGAATGACTCATCAAGACTTCAAGAATCAGTC